>BPTQ01000008.1:2149424-2544552 GCA_019973895.1 Chrysanthemum seticuspe | reverse complement strand
ACACCCCACCCCCAAATATACACCCAAATCGCCTTAGCCTACCCCTTATGCACTCACTTTTAGTGCAAATGTTTATTATCACTCTAAACCCTTTGTTCAATTATCTAGTTGCTTGCATAAGTTGCTAAGTCGAGTCATATCCTTTGTATACAGTTTTGGGACGATTGGGATTCATGGGAAAAGTTAAAGTTTATGAAATGACGGGAAGGGAACGTTAAATTCAAATTCCCTTTGTTTGCGTAATAATGTACCCCAAGTGTTTTGATATTTTCAAATCGGGTCAAATTAGTGTTAGAGTAATAAAAACTCAAGTGTAGGGATGTGCCTATAAATCCCTATTATTTTGATGTTATCGTAGAGGATGGTAGAGTAAAAGTGTATGAAAAAAAAAAAAAAAAAAAAAAAAATCGAAAAAAAATAGAAAAAGAGAAAAAGAAAAAAATAGAGTGTTAAAAAAAAAAAGAAAAAAAAATACAAACAAACAAACAAACATACGGGCTACCATCCTACATCTATCCTTTAAATTTATGTTTGTTATTTCAGTTATCTAGAGTTTAGAGTGTCGAGTCTTGGCTTAGCAACGCCATTCTTCATATGCATTTAACATAGAGATTTTTGACTTGCCACCACTAAATAGCCTATCCCACCAAACCCTTATTTCCCTACCGTAAGCCTAACATTACAACCCTTTAAAAGACCTCTTTGATAGTCTTTCCTAGGTGCTTACGCCAAAGCGATGGAGGTTTGATCTATTCTCAAGCCTATGGTAATCTATGTACTAGGACCAGTTAATGAGTGTTTATCTTCCATTTCCTATTTGTTATATTTCATATATACACCCGAGAGAGATGTGAGTATCCAAACACCACATGTGAGGTGCTAGTATGTAATTTCCGTGCTTGTTATGACTTTTGCGGGGCTTATATGTGTTGTGGACCGTTTTGAATTAATGATTCATGACCCCTAACTTATAAATTAATTGGTTAAAAGCACATTTGCTTGAGGACAAGCAAATAACAAGTGTAGGGATATTTGATAAGGTTTTAAAAGGTACCATTTTGAGGGGTCGTTTTAGTCCTTATCTGATCACTTTTGTATCCGTTATTGCTTAATATCGTTCCTTTTCACTTTTTAGGTCTCTTGAAGGCAAAATGCTGGAATGGCACTTATTTGGATGAAAAGGCGCGAATATATGAAGAAAATGGCCAAAGTCAAAATCGAGACACTCACAGTTGCTGAAACTAGAAGGCGACGGCGTCAGGTGCTAATGGCGACGCCGTCCCAAAATTGTTGTGACGGTCCAGAACCCAAACTCATATTTTCAAGCGACGACGTCCAGTTGTAAAAGAGTAGGCCGTCGCTACTCAGACGGCCTAGATGCAATCCAGACGACGTCAGAAGCTGAAGAGGACGGCGTCACGGACACAAGGTGACGCCGTCGCAAGGTTAACGTGGCCAAGACGAAACCCTAATGGCGGCGACACGACGGCGTCACAAAACATAAGGTGACGCCGTCGCATATGTAATCTTATATATAGAATCCGAATTTTTCAGTCTTTGTGTGGAGAGTCTTTGGAGTAAAAACCTAAAACCGAACCTAAGGTGTCTTGTACAGTATTATAGGGTTTTAAACCCTATCTTACATCAAGATAAGTCTTTACTTCATTAATTCAATTATGTCTTTGATTATTTGTGTCTATGCTTGCATGTTCTCCATGTCCGGCTAATTTATTTGTGTGTTTGCTTAGAAAGTATGAAACTTAATTATTGAATATTGATTGGTTGTTTCTTATCTTAGTTGATTAATGATCTAGTAATGCGATAGGTCATTCGTTGTGTACTTAATGCTTGATTCATCTTTGTGAACCTTAGAATATAATTACCTGAGTAGTTGTAGGCTAAACCATCCAAAGAGCGCCTTAGATTAGGAGTTTATCATCCCTAGTGGGTTTGTAGACGAGACCCTTTGGTAAGTTCAAAGAGTTAGGGAGAAACGCATACCCTACAACTTTAGACACACAACGCAACTAGGAATAAGACGTGACAACTCAACCATCAATAGGAGATAATTAAGGAGTAGTACAACCTAAGTAAACACATCTTTATACTATCATACGAGCACACATTAATTAGACATAGACTCCCACAACATTAGTTTAGATAATTAGATAATAGTAGAGTAATCGGTAGAAATACCAACCCCCCCAATCCAATACCTGAGATTCGTACCTTTCCATTTCATAAAATATAAAAAGATAAAAAATAATCTTCCTCAACCTTAACCTTAGCGTAGTAACTCCTTACTAGCATTCCTATTCCCCTAGAGAACGATATCAATACCCGTGGCTTACCCTAATTACTACACTACAACGATTAGGTTCACTGCCTAGGGTGTTATAAAACTTGCTCGAAGAAAAGGAAGTTTCCTTGACCCGAACGACGCGTGTAGCGTTATCAAACAACACAACTAAGAAACAACCAAGGTAACCCTAAACCCTAAAACTAGGGTTTATGCAATTCGACTATACCCTAGTCGATTACCCAGAAATTCCTAAACACAAGTGTGTTTGTCATTCGTTCTTATACACACGTATTAGTAACAAGTTAATGTGAAAAGCTAGGTTCTTGATCACAAAAAAACCAAACACTTATGTTTTGAGCTTGGAAAAATCGACCCTAAGGGTTTAGCGTGGAATTGATTGGCCAAGGCACAAAAGAGAGGAAAAGGAGAAGAGAAATTAGGTTTGCAAGTTACAAAGATTAGTTTAGAATGAATACATATAGTTAAACAATCTTGGAGTCCAAGTTAGGGTAGGAATACCCTAGCCCATATGGCTCGACCGGTTTTATGATCCCCTAGGGGTTCTAGACCCTTCTCGATCACTAATTTCATATTTGGTCATTTAACTTGTTATTTAACGACCGTTAGCCAAATCTCGCTAAATACTAACTCTCGTTAAATGTTTTATTCGTGATTAAATAATTAAATACAAAATTTTATATACTAATTATTATAACATTAATTGTCATACGTAATGTGTGCAATCTCGAAGTTTCGTGTTCGAATCCGGTCACACGTATATTAAAAGTATCCATAAACCTTTCAGCAATATGGACTAATACTAGTTGGAGTGTCTATATTAACGTGAACTTATAAAATCATGTTTTAAACAAAACCTATATCGTAAGTTATCTTATTTTACAACCATAGCCTGTTTGTTTAGTTTTTTTATTAAGTCCTGTTAAATTAACGTGTCTGTCTAGAAATATGCTGTCTGTTTGTAGATAAATAAATAGTTGTTTGTTTTGTGTGCTGAATAAAGTGTCTGAATTAAAAAAATTACTGTTATACCCTTTTATTTGAAATAAAGTTAAGAAGTTGGAGGGTAAATACGTAAAATTAAGATAAAATGGATGACTTAATTTGTAGACCCTCATCTCCATGGCTTTTTCTAGAAGGTCACATGTTAGTTTTAAGCACTAAACAAACATTCATTTTGTGACTTAATTAAGTTACCTATTTTTCAATTAAGACACATTAAGTTGTTATCAAACACCACAAGCTTTCTATCGAAACAAATTAAGTTGACTTGAAAAAAGTGGTTTGGAGAAAACTAGATTAATTCGGTCAAAATTTAAGTTTGAACTATGTAAACAAGTATATTGATGTTTTCCAAACATAGTTATAGTGTATTACGAATAACTTTAAGGCACTCATACATATATTTTTCATTTTTGCACTTTATGTACAAAGCTTTTAGTCCGAGTACTTCGAGTCTAAGCAAAATAACCAGTCACTCCAAATAGTCCTATCTTTATTTAAAAAGAGATGAAAATATTAAAGAAATGAAAAGTAAATAAAAATAAAATAAAAAGGACAATAATTAACCCAAAAACTAGGTCCCACTCCCACGTACATTTTCTTTGAAACCAACCCATGATACACGTTTTATGTCTCTTCCTCTTCTAGTCTTTGGCTTGAAATCAACTTCAGAGTGTGCATATACGCGTTTGAAAAAACTTATTGTGGAAGCAAAGTATTAGACAAAGTAATAAGTCAATCAAAAAAGTCTTTGATACCACATTGCCGACATTTTCATAGTGTTTGGTACGTTGTAATGAGAGTATGAATGAAAAAGATCGTTACGACGGAATGAAAGTATAATGTTTGTTTACAATTATCAAACGCAATGACTCATTACATGAAATCACCAATTACATCAAAAACCACAATTTTCATTCATTAGGGGTCATTTATTTTTTCTTTTCATTACATCTCGGAATGAAATCATATTTACATAAAAGCCCTTTTACTAACTATTCACCAAAAAATATATATATATATATATATATATATATATATATATCATCAAAGGTTATTTTAGTCTATTTATTATCGATTACGTTCCATTTTATCATAATAACAAAACATGATTATAATCGTAATGCGTCATTTTATTACTTCATTTATTTCATTACGGCGTTCATTCTATTTCGTCATACTAAACAGACCCAAGTTTGAAGTTTGATGCTTTGCTATTTGTAAGTGCTTGAATGGATGCCAGACCAGGTACTATAGGCATTTTCAAATATTAGTTGGCTTCATTCAAAAATTTGACGCCCTCAAATATTTTGGGCCCTGTGCGGTCGGTCAGCCGACACAAATCTATATTAACCTGAACTTATAAAATCATGCTTTAAACAAAACCTATATCCCACAAAGTTCTTAAGCTTTCTACGAAACAAACTAAGTTAGACTTGGAAAAAATGGTTTGGACAAAACTTGATTAACTCAGTCAACTTTTAAGTTTGAACTATTTAAACAATTATATTGATGTTTTCCAAACATAATTATACCGTATTACGAACAACTGTAAGGTATCTCATTTTTGCAAACATAATTATACGAGAAATGTTTGGGAGGACTAAAGATATGACTAACTTTATGCCTAAACATATGTGGTAATGTTTTATTGGTTTGTGAAATAGCGGGTCCTATAGTTGCAACCAATAAAATAGTGTCATGCAAGTTTAGGCATGAAATTAGGCACAATGTTTAGGTCTCCCTATCATTTCTCTAATTATACACCTATTTTTCATTTTAGCACTTTATGTACAAAGCTTTTAGCTAGTCCGAGTACTTCGGGTGTAAGCAAAATAACAAATCAGTCACTCCAATTAATCTATATCTTTATTTAAAAAGAGAGAAAATATTAAAGAAATAAAAAGTAAATAAAGAAAAGAATAAAAAGGACAATAATTACTAAAAAACTAGGTCCCACATGCATTTTCTTTGAAACCAACCCATAAAACACTTTTTATGTCTCTTCCTCTTCTAGTCTTCTTCCTCAAAAAAACAAACTGATCATCACTCTTCAGACGACTTTTGTATGTCAGTAGTTGACTTACAGTTTTTAATATACATTTAACGTTGACCATTTTCATAAAATGGGTCTAAGTGCCAGCAGGTCATCATCATCAACCAATAGTTATTATCCTATTATTCAGAGATCAAATTTTGTTCTTGAACTTGTGAGTATACTATACCCTTTTAATATTTGTTTATTTATATAATTGTATCTTCATGTTTACTACTAGTATATATGTGTCAAGAAGCATTAATAAACAACATGTGTATTGTACAACTTGTTGATTAGTACTTATAGCTTAGTGAAACACTGTGTTTTCGAGTATCACTGTAAGGAAAAGTAAAGTGGAACTGAAAATGTTGTGTTCTCGAGTATCACTTAAGTAGAAAAAGAAAAGGAAGGGTGATTTGGTTGATTTTAAAGTAAAATGTTTTCTCCAATATTTTGAAACCCGGGTCGACCCGGCCGGGTTAACCGGTTCGACCGGTTCCGGACAAAAAAACGGGTCAAAAAAACCCGGGTTTTAAAAAACGGGTCTACCGTTTAGACCCGGCGGGTTTTAAGTGACCCGGGTCAACCCGGGTTTTGAAACCCGGCCGGGTTTGGTTTTTATCATTTTTTTTTTTTTTTTTTTTTTTTTTTTTATACAAAACCTCAAAAAATAAACTTGTAAATCTCGTAGGATGCATGTCTTTAGAAGTATGAAACTTGTAATCTCGTAGGATTTATGCCTTTTGAAGTATGAAACATGTAATCCCGTAGCATTTATGGTTGTTTAGAAAATTACGCAGGTTTATATCCTTGTCCACCTTTGATTTGTTGTTTAGAGCATGAAAAATGGTTCTTTGCTTTTTTTTTCACTGCAAAACTAATGTTTGGACATTATGTTTGGACAATTAGAAATGGAGGGACATATGCATAAAACCGGGTCTAACCGGGTTGACCCGGTGACCCGGTGTCTTGGCCGGGTCGATCACAAACCCGGGTTTCAAAACATTGGTTTTCTCCCAAAATTGGGTTGAAAAGCTTTTTTTTTGTTTTTTTTCCTTGCTAAAAAAACTAGAGAAATGAGCATAAAGTGTAAAATGATGTAAAAGTCAGTTAGAGGTTTGGTAGATTAGCTCTGTATGTAAAAGTTAAACGCGTCTCAAAAGTAATATTTTAAGAAAAATAATGCTCCTTGCTAAACATACTCTAGTCTTTTTTAAGCAACCACTAAAAGCATCCGCAATGGTGTGAGATGGGCTATGGGTGGGAAGTGGGAACCGGGCTCACAGTTGCACCTTGGTCGACGTCCGAGTGGAAAAATGGTGCTCTTGATTGCTATACTTAGCCAAGGTGTCCGTATTTTTTTTATAGGATTTAGGCTATTAAATAGTCACGTACTTTCTCAAATGTACCGATATGGTACGTGTACTAAATTTCGTTAATTAAATAGTCACTTTTGATTTCGTGCTAATATGATACATGAGTAACTTTTTGACCTGCTAAACTTGACAAAAAGTTATTTTTGAGGAAAATGGTCCTTTGTGGTTTGTTTCTTTTGCAAAAAAGGTCCCTTGTGATTTTATTTCAAAATAAGTCTTTGTCCGTTTAGTTGTTGAAAATTTTTAATTTGTTTTTATACGTTTTAACGCGTTTTCATCCGTTTTTATATGTTTTAATCATATTTTTTACGTTATTTTACGTTTTGATCCGTTTGTGTACGTTTTTATGTGTTTTCATTCATTTTTATACGTTTTAATCCGTTTACGTACGTTTTTACACGTTTTCATAAGTTTTTGTCCGTTTTTTACGTTTTCGTCCGTTTTTCTTCCGAGATTGACGAAATTAGAACTTTGTTGCGGATGATTTCATAAAATACGAAACTCGTGAATATGAGATTTGCAGTACTTTGTCACTGATTAAAATAACTACATAATCAAATTTCTTACATAATAAACATGCAACTCCTTTTATGGTAAAAAAACATTAGATTTAAAATAACTACATAAGTTGCAGCTCGTTTATTAATCCAGCTCGAGCCCGAGCTTTGCATACAAAACTCGTTTGGGCTCGCGAGCCTAAACAAGCATTATAATATTTTAAGTATTAAACATATAAAAGGTATACGAATTTTTTTACGTTTTCGTCCGTAAGATAATGTATAAAAATGGATAAAAGCGTACAAAAACGGACGAACATGTATATAAACGTAAAGAACTGATAAAAACGTAAGAAAATGGATACAAACGAATGAAAACGGATAAAAACGTTTAAAAATAGATGAAAACGTATAAAAACGGATGAACACGTATAAAAACTGATAAAAATGTATGAAAACGTACAAAGAAAAACATCTTCATTTTTTTTAAAAAGAAAAAATTTCACCATCTAAAAGCACCTTAAAAATGTACAAGGACTTATTTTGAAAAAAACGCAAAAGGACCTATTTTGCAAAAAAGAAAGACCACAAAGGACCATTTTTGCTAAAAAAAATAACATTTCACACTTTGGTAACCGGTTTTACCGGTAGCCGGTCACTTTGTGACCATATTAGCACGAAATCAAAAGTACGTGACTATTTAATTAACGAAATTTAGTACACGTACCATATCGGTACATTTGAGAAAGTACGTGACTATTTAATAGCCTAAACCTTTTTTTTATATAGTTTTTAATGGTATGTGTGTGTGAGAGGTATATAATATGACGGTATATTAAAGTGGAGTAAGTGGTTAGCAGTGATAATGAAAGTGTTAGAGAAAGGAATGTGTCGCTGGGTAAAAGTGTCAGGATAGTGTGGTTGTGAAAGGAAGTCAACGTGTCGTCGGGTAGTGGTCAAGTGACCACTGCTGATGCTCTGGTAGTGCATTAGTTATAGAGAAAATTGCACGAAAAAGTAACAACTTTATTGTTTATAAGTTATAACAATATGTAACTTTGTTAACATAACGGACTTTTATCTTAGTACCTTGTATGTTATAAGTTTGTAACTAGTTACTAGTTCATTCTTATATATTGGCCGAAGTATACTACTTCAAACGGTAAAAAGACAAAAATATGTGAGTTTGTAAAAACTTATAAACCAAAGCAGTTTAAACACCAAGAAACCTGATTTAGAATGAACCCAGCTAACCTTCCTTTGGCTCACTATTTTATTTATCAAAACAATGCTAAGAATAGCAAATCTGTTTACAATACAAAACTGTAAAAATAGAGAGATTATAATGACAACAAAGGGTTTCCCTCAACTCACAATAAGAACGAGAACTGAGAGAGATATACGCTCAGAAACACAACAAATGAGATGAATAATAGAAAATATGAGAAGACTTCTCCTTTTATAGCCTTGACCAGAATACTTCCACAAAGTCCCCTTCAAGAATATAAGACTTTGAATCTTTAGCCCTTTAAGTTTAGAGACGGGAACACTTCTAACACAAACTTTGGAAGATATACATTTAGCCCCATGTGTTTGAGCAAAGCTTATACTTTCTAACATAGTTTTTTTTACAAGTTTCTCGTTTCTTTCAATAATTCTAATCGTTGTGTGTTGTGTAATGTTTAGGTTCAAAATGCTGATGAAAATGTGTACCCATGTGATGTGGAGGCGACTCTGACCTTCATTTTTCAAGAAAAAGATGTTGTAGTGTTGAATAATGATCAAGGATTTTCTGCTGAAAGCATTAAAGCACTTTGTGATGATGTTTGCAATATCAAAAAGAAGGAACCTAGTGGTGATAGGTATATTGATAACAAAGGCATTGGTTTCAAATCTGTATTTCGCGTTAGTGATGCTCCGGAAATACATTCTAATGAGTTCAATATCAAGTTTAACATAAGTGAAGGTTTGGCAACAACTGTTCCACCTCGTGATGTCAGTCTGTTTAGCAAGATTGTTGCTTCAGATAGTGATCCTGTGGATGAAAAACATTGGAACACGTGCATGGTACTTCCAACGAAAGTGTTTACAGTCGAGGATATAATTTCCATATTTCGTAGACTCCATCCGCACGTAATGCTATTCCTTCACCGGCTTAAATGTATCAAGCACATAGATCGTGTACGTGGTTCTTCTATAGTCATGAGAAAAGAAGTTGTTGGAGACGGCATGGTTAATATATTTTCTAATAATGAAAAAACAACCTGGTTTATCAAAAAGTTTAGACTACCAGCAGGTCATGTCCGGCAGGATGTCCAAACAACTGAAATATCAATGGCATTCAAGTTAGAAGATTCAAATAATGGAAACTACACCCCAGATCTAAACCCACGACTTGTTTTTGCTTTTCTTCGTCCAATAGGGTATTCCGGTTTAGGTTTTATCATCCAAGCGGATTTTATTGTTTCCTCGTCAATGGAAGAAGTTGATGCAGATAGTCCATGGAACCAGTGGCTACTATCTGAGTTTCCAAAAGTGTTCGTGAGTGCTGAGCTGTCATTCTGTACCCTTCCATGTTTTAGGGAGAATCCAGCAAGGGGTGTTTCCATCTTTTTGAGCTTTGTTTCTCATGGAGAGGGAGTTTACGGGTTTTTTTCTTCCCTTCCACGTATGATTATCTCCAAGTTGCGTGAGTCAAACTGTCTGCTTCTGGAAGGGGGCTGCAATGAGTGGGTCCGCCCATGTAAAGTAGTGAGAAACTGGACAGAACAAATCCGTTCTTTGTTGCCTGATAGTTTGATAAGGGAGCGTCTCGGTGTAGGCTACTTGAATAAAGATGTGGTTCTATCAGATGCATTGGCACAAGCTTTGGGCATTGTAGAATGTGGACCCAAATTTCTTGTTCAAATTATGATATCTTTATGCCGGGCTGATTCTCTTAGATCATTGGGCGTCAGTTGGCTATCCTCTTGGCTGAATGTTTTGTTTTTGATGTTGGTTGATGAAGCCGAGTATGATGTTATAAGTGCTCTCAGACCCTTTCCGATTTTTCCTCTTTTAGATGGCGATTATGCATCAATTAGTGATGGTGAAATCTGGTTGCTTATGGCTGAGCCTGGGTTTGAAATGTTTGGGAACTTGTATCCGAGTCCGAAACTCAGAATAGTTGATCCCGACCTTTTAAGTGATCATCCTGAAAACGTAACCGAAATGCTTTACAAATTTGGGGTCCAGAGGTTATCTGCTCATGAAGTTCTTAAATTGCACATCTTACCGTCGATATGTGATGAAAAAGTGTCGACGGAAAGTACTGAGTTGATGATTGAGTACCTGTCATTTATAATGTATCATCTAGAATCAAGTTGCTCCAAATGCCGTGCGGAAAAGCAGCACATATTCTCAGAGTTAAGTAACAATGCTTATGTTTCCACAAATTATGGGTGCAAACGGCCTGTTGATGTGCCAATTCATTTCAGTGAAGAATTCGGGAATCCAGTTGATATGAACAAGCTGGTTGGTGGGACCAATATGAAATGGTGTGAAATTGATATCGGCTATCTGAAACACCCGGTTTGCAAATCCACGCCTAATGGAACATTGAAATGGAGAGAGTTTCTGCAGAAATTAGGAGTCACTGATTTTGTGCAAGTAGTTGAAGTTGAAAAGCGTGCTGACGGCGTAAAATATACTTCTCCGGAGTTAATGCATTTGTTGTCACATGTGACCACGCATGGTGATAGGGAAAAGAGTAAGTACCTGTTAAAGGTACTTAGTAAACTATGGGATGGTCATCTTAGTAACAAGCCTTATAAATCTTATGTTATAAGAATGCTTCATGATTATCCATGGATGGCTTCTGGTGTGGATGATCGACTTCACTTCCCTAAAGATTTGTTCCATCACTGTGGAGTGGTGCATATGCTTCTTGGTCACAGGGCACCATACACTGTTCCAAATGTTAGTATTTCGATTTTATTTCGTATGAAAAGTTGTAACCCTATGGAACTATAAGGTTATAATATCCTATACTTTTGTTGCTAAATAGGTGAAATCTGTGAAGTTTTCGAATGATATTGGCTTGAAGAAAACAGTCACTCTTGATGATGCGTTATCAATTATTGAAGTTTGGAGAGGATCTAAGAAACCTCACAGCGCCAGGTATCATAATTTATCTTTTGTGCGTGTGTATGAATGGGGCAATTCCTTTTTTTCTATACTGCTTGTTAACCGTTTTATAAATTTATCTTTACCAGCGTATCTCAGATGTCCAACTTCTACACATACTTATGTAAGAGGATGAGCACTTCGAAGCGAAAGATAGTCAAGAAATTGCATTCTCAAGCTTTCATATTTGTTCCTCACTCGTTTAGTTCCACGCATGAAGTGGTGTCTGGTTCGCTTTTATCTCCCAGTGAAGTGTATTGGCATGATTCTTTAGGTTCAATAGAACAAACAAAGTCAATTCAGTCTCTTTTCAATAAGATGTTATGCAATGTTTATCCCGGCCTCCATAATTTCTTTGTGAATGAGTTTGGAGTAGCCGAAAATCCTACTCTCCTTAGCTATCTGCAGTCTCTGCTACAGTTATCAACCGAGAGTTTGCCATCACAGGCAGCTAAAACAGTGAGTACAGTAATATAGTCATTTGTTTATGCATATACTCTTAGTGGCAAAGTACGAGTGTCTAAATGGGTTGACCAGTTGCTGTCAGGAAGCTGTAAAATAAAAACGTAGTTTTATTCTTAAATATACTTTGGGTGATTGTTAAAGTACGTGACCCGTTTTATTCTTAAATAAACAGGTAGCTTTTTCTCATTGTTATTTTGTTTCACGTGTCAGTTTTTCCATGTTCTCATAAAATGGAGTGATGGATTAGACTCGTGGGTTCTGAGTTCTGAAGATATTGATTACATGAAGAAGAGTATGGAGAGTACGAGGATCTTACCGACTGAGCAGGATAAATGGGTATCCCTGGATCAATCATTTGGTCTCGTATGTTGGTGTGACGATGAGCAGCTAAGAAAAGAGTTCACGAACTTGAAAAATGTTCAATTTTTGAGTTTTGGGCAGCTTAGTACTGAAGAAAAGCAAATGCTTCAGGATAAGGTTTCTGTTTTATTACGGTGTGTGGGAATCCCTTCTTTTTCTGAGGTATTCACATTCGCTCTCCCTTACGCACATACTAACACTTACCAAATATTCAAATATAAAATTTATGAGAACGAATTAAAAAGGACTTCTGTATCAACATAAAATTTCTATACTGGTTTCTCTTGGTTCAACTTATATCTTATGAAGACATTGTGCGATCTTTGGTTTGCCTATAATACTAGAACGAAAATAGAGGTAGAGATGTCAACCCATTTACTTATAAATGGGTTGATTTGTGGTACATTATTTGCCTAGCGGGTCAAACGGGTGAAATCAGAAAGGTTAGCTAAAAGGGAAACATGTCAATTAGGTTGAACGGTCAAATGGGTTGAAAAGGCGCCCAAAGTGTATCTTCAATGTTTACAGCCTCTTACATGGTTTTACTTCAAAAAATATCAGAATGTTTTTCTAATCATCATTAACGCATTACCTTTCCAAAAAGCTGATTGCGGGTCAGCCCAACCTGTATGTTTAACACATTAACTATCCACAAAACTGATTGTTGAAACAACCCGTTTCAAGCTCTGACTTGTTTGACCCATTTTGCAACCCACCCGCCCTGTCCATTTTTTTCAAACTTAACGAATATGTCACAGATGGTTTTGTGCTGCCGGTGACATTAGGGATAATTGTATATATGAAGTTGAAGTACTTTGTATCATTCGTCTATTTTATGGCTTCTGCAGGTTGTGACTCGTGAAGCAATATACTCTGGCCTGATGGATAATAGCTTTATAGCTTACTTCATAAACGGGGCTCTCCCCTATGCTCAACGCTACATTTATAGCTTCCATCGAAAAGAATATTCTGAATTCAAGAACCTAAATATTGTCGTGGTGGAAAAGTTGTTCTACAAGAACGTCATAAAGAAACTTGGTATTGAATCCAATAAGCAGTTTGAGTGCAGTTGTCTTCTGCAGGACAACATCCTGTATGCAACTCCCGATTCTGATTCAGATTCGAATTCCCACTCGCTTTTTATGGAGCTTTCTCGTTTTCTTGTTGCCGGAGTTCCTGAATTGCCCTTAGCAAATTTCCTCCACCAGGTTTTAACAACAGAACCAGGTTACATAGAGGAGCAACTGGAGCTGTTTTCGATAAATGAGCAAAAACTATTGAAGCTCCCAAGTGAAGAATCCGAGTGGTCTATGTTCTCCATTTCATTGCCAGAAGAAGGTAAGCTTTCACCAACCACAAGTTCTGGTTTGTCACCGGAAGTTCCAAGTCCCGCAAAGTCTACATCTAAGAAGTTACCAAGAAGATCAAGAAGGAAACCTGTATCAAGTTATAAATATGCATCAAAGAAAAAAGAAGCTAATAGTGATCAAACAAGACATGGTGAAGCTTCAGTCATCAGAAAAGAAGATGAAGATATGAAAGACCAATCAGGTTCTGGAACTAATAAGGATACAGTATCTTCTGATATGAGATGGATTTTCTTCAAGAGAGAGCCTGTCGCTTTAAATTCTGAAAAACGTGGCGAGAGATGGGCGAAGAAGGTTAAAGAAGGTAAGAATAATAACAACAAAGAGAAATCAGCAAAGAAGATTATTGAGTGTATCAGGCGAGAAGAATTTGGGTTGGGTTCACATATCTCAGCTACTGAGAAATATAACATTCTGAAGAAGCAACATAGTCGTTTAAGCGAAGCACTACATTGTCTTTCTCAAGAGTTATATTCTCAGGACTCACATTTTCTACTTGAACTCGTAAGTGCATCTAGTTAAACTATTTCATGTTGCTTTTTTTGGTTATGTTATGTTACACCGTGTTCTGATAATATATAGGTTCGGAATGCTGATGAAAATATGTACCCGTGTGATGTTGAGCCAACTTTAACTTTCATTCTTCAAGAAAGAGAAGTTATAGTCTTGAATAATGATCAAGGATTCTCTGTCGAAACCATAAAAGCACTTTGTAAGGTAGGCAATTCATCAAAGACGGAACCTAGTACTGGATATATTAGCAAAAAGGGCATTGGCTTCAAATCGGTTTTCCGGGTATATTATACTCTTCAATTTCTCGAAGCATATGTTCCATCGCTTATTCTAGCTTCTGATCTTTGATGTTTTTTATTAGAAAATTTCTTAATAATTATATATACGACCAGGTGACAGATGCTCCGGAAATTCATTCTAACGGGTTCCATATCAAGTTTGACATAAGCGACGGTCAAATTGGTTATGTTTTGCCAACAGTTGTTCCACCTTGTGACGTTGATTTGTTTAGCAAGTTGGGTTCTGGGGATAACGATCCAACGGATGAGACATGTTGGAAAACATGCATTGTGGTTCCCTTCAGATCAAAGAAAGATGAAGCTTTTTCTGTCGAGAAGTTTATCTCCATGTTTTCTAGCTTTCATCCATCCTTGTTGTTATTCCTTCGCCGCCTTAAATGTATCAAGCTCAGAAATATTCCAAATGATTCGCTCATTGTCATGAGGAAGCAAGTTGATAAAGACGGTATTGTGAATGTTTTTCTTGGAAAAGAGAAATTCACTTGGTTTGTCAAATCTCTTACACTACAAGCGGATCATACTTGCCATGATGTTCAAACAACTGAAATATCTGTGGCACTTGTGTTGGAGGATTTAGGCAATGGTAACTACATCTCGAAGCTCGACCAACAGCCTGTTTTTGCTTTATTTCCTTCAGGGAGTTATGGATTAAAATTTATCATCCAAGCGGATTTTATTGTTTCATCGTCAAGAAATGAAGTTGATGGACATAGTCCATGGAACCAATGGCTGTTACTAGAGTTTCCAAATTTGTTGGTTAATGCTGAGCTGTCATTCTGTAGCCTTCCTTGTTTTAAAAAGAACCCGGCGAAGGGCGTTTCAGTCTTTATGAGCTTTATTCCTCTTGAAGGGGAAGTGCATGGTTTTTTTTCACAGCTTCCACGTATGATTATTTCGAAGCTGTGTAGTTCTAACTGTCTGCTTCTACAAGGGGAGGACAACGAGTGGGTCGCGCCATGCAAAGTACTGCGTAACTGGACAGAACAAACTCGTTCTTTGTTGCCTGATAGACTGATAAGGGAGCATCTTGATGTTGGATACTTGCATAAAGATATACTTCTAACGGATTCCTTGGCACTGGCTTTAGGCATTGAAGAATGTGGACCCAATGTTCTTATTCAAGTTATGGCATCTTTATGTCGGGCTGATTCTCTTACATCAATGGGCCTCGGTTGGCTATCCTCTTGGCTAAATGTTTTGTTTTTGATGTTGGTTAATGCAACCGAGTATGATTTCATTAGTTCTTTTTGCCAGTTACCAATTATACCTCTTTTAGATGGTAACTATGCATCAATTAATGAAGGTGCAATTTGGTTGAATACTGATCCCGAGCATGGTCTTGAAGCTTTTGGGAAGTTGTATTCCAAACTTCGGATTGTTAATCCTGCTCTTTTTAGTGTTCATGTTGAAAACATAACCGAAATGCTTTACAAAGTTGGGGTCCAGCGGTTATCTGCACACGAAGTTTTGAAAAAGCACGTCTTACCTGCTATTTGTGATGAAAAAGTTATGGCAGAAAGTACGGAATTGATGATTGAGTACCTTTCTTTTATAATGTTTCATTTAGAATCGTCTTGTTGTTCTGAGTGTCATGAAGAAAAGGAGCATATTCTCTCACAGTTACGTAACAATGCTTTTGTTTCCACAAATCACGGGTACAAACGACTTGCCGACGTCCCAATTCATTTCAGTAAACAATTCGGCAATCTAACTGATATGAGTAAGTTGGTGAGTGGCAGTGATATGCAATGGTTTGAGATTGATATCAGCTATCTGAAACACAAGGTATGCAAATCCTCACCTGAAAGAACATCGAAATGGAGAAGTTCCTTATCGAAATGGAGAAGTTTCTTGCAGGATTTAGGAGTCACGGATTTTGTGAAAATAGTCAAAGTTGAAAAGCTTATTTCTGACCTACCTCATACTGTTCTCACGAACATGATGTTAGATGATGATTGTGTATCTTCAGGATCCATTGTCATAGATTATGATTCTCAGGAGTTAACACAATTATTATCACATGTTTCGTCGAATGGTAATAAGGAAAAGGGTAAGTACCTCCTACGGGTACTTGATGGACTTTGGGATGATTATTTTAGTGATAAGATTACAGGCTTATGCGAAATTGATGGGCAGTTCAGGCCTTTTAAATCTTCACTTATAAAAATCCTTCATAGTTTTCGATGGTTGGCTTCTAGCATGGATGATCAACTTCGCTTTTCTAAGGATGGGTACCATAACTGTGAAACGGTGCGTTCCATTCTTGGTCACAGGGCACCATACAGCGTGCCAAAGGTTAGTAACTTAAGTTTTTCTATAGAACCGATATCTTGGATGGATGAATACTTGTATTCAGTTACCCCTTACTTTTTTCATTGTATAGGTTAAAAGTGTGAAGTTTTTGAATGATATTGGCTTGAAGCAAATGGTCACTCTTGATGATGCTTTATCAATTCTCGATGTGTGGAGAGGATCTAAGAAACCTTTTAGGGCCAGGTATCATTGGTTCAATCCTTCAGTACTAGAATTTGTTTAAGTCTGTTTTACATTTGACATACTTGATAACCATTTATAAAATTTACATTACCAGCATATCTCAAATGTCCAAGTTCTACGCATACTTATGGAGTGAGATTAGCATCTCAAAGCGGAAGATAATTGAGACTTTGCATTCTCAAGCTTTCATATTTGTTCCTAGCTCGGTTGGTTCCACAAGTGAAGTTCTATCTGGTTTATTATTATCTCCGAGTGAAGTATATTGGCAAGATTCTATCATTTCTTCAGTAGAACAAACCAAGTCAACCAAACCGCAGCTTTACGAATGCATGACTCATCGTGTTTTCAGCAAGATGTTATGCAATGTTTATCCTGATCTCCGTCATTTCTTTGTACGTGAGTTCGGAGTAGCTGAGAATCCTCCTCTTCTTTGCTATCTTCAGTTTTTGCTCCAATTATCTACTGAGAATTTGCCATCACTGGCAGCTAAAACAGTGAGTACTATTTTATAGTTGATTGTAATTCTAGTTTCTTTAACTACAGGAAACTTCTAAGTCATCCAACTTGTTTCCACCTTCCGTTTTTGCTAAAAAATGTGACTTTAACCATTAATTGACCATAATCTGAATGACCCGTTTTCATATACATATGTAACTTTGTCCACAATTCTTTTGTTTCATGTGTTAGGTTTTTCAAGTTTTTAAAAAATGGAGTGCTGGATTAGACTCGGAGGTTTTGAGTTCTGATGATATCGACTACTTGAAGAAGAGTATGAAGGAAAAGGAAACGAGGATCCTTCCAACTGTGCAAGATAAATGGGTTTCTTTGCATGAGTCCTTTGGTCACATATGTTGGTGCGATGACGAGCAGCTTAAAAAGGACTTCTTGGACTTGAGTAATGTTGAGTTTCTATATATGGGGGAGCTTACTAACGAAGAAAAACAGATCCTTCAGGATAAGGTTTCTGTTCTATTTCGGAGACTAGGAATCCCGTGTCTTTCTGAGGTACTCTCTTTTATACTTGCACAACAAAGACCTCACACTAGAGTGTCAAGATAGACTGGTCTAATAACATTTCAAAACCGGTCATTTTCTAGTGATGGTTGAAACTGGCTGAGCTGAGTTGGTTGACCCACCAACACTTTTTTGTCAAGTCCCTAAAGTTTTTTTAATGGTTAAGACGTTAGTTTTGATAACAATGACATTATTATTACATTAATAATCTGAATCCGAATCCACCTGTTGCCCTTTTAGCAAATCACCCATTTGACCCATTATGGATAAATCAAAACTGGAACCAACCCATATTTAAGTTAATGGGTCGAATCTTCCACCTATACATCAAGAACGCATAATGCGTGTTATGACTATCCGTGGAATCTTTTTAGACCCAATATAGTTGGGCTTAGGTCTAATAGATCCGATCGTGGGAATATTAAGTTGCATCACAAGCAGATTCGTATAAATGCATAATGTTTGATTATTAATCACATAAGATATATTTAATGTTTGATTGTCAACATAGGAATTATATATTTGTTGAGGTAATATCTATCTCCTGTCTGATATGATGTCATTGTGCAGGTTGTGACCCGTGAAGTGATACAATATGGCCCGACAGATAGTAGTTATATGATTTCATTGGTGAGATGGGCTCTCCCATATGCTCAGCGTTACATTTATCGCATGCATCCAAATGAATATTCTCAACTCAAGCTATCTGGATTCAAAAACGTGAATTCTTTGAAAATTGTTGTGGTGGAGAACTTGTGCCAGAAGTATGTCATAAAGAGTTTTGGAATTGAATCAAAGGAGCGTGAATGCTGTTGTCTTCTACAAGACAACATCTTGTATGCAACGCGCAATGCTGATTCTCACTCGCTTTTCATGGAGCTTTCTCATTTTTTACTTGTTGGGCTCCCTTTAGCAAATTTTCTTTACATGATTACAAAAATGACAAAAGCAGGTTTCACAGAGGAGAAGATGGAGTTATTCGTTACAGATAGCCAAGAGCTGCCAAATCTTCCATGTGAAGAATTACAGTGGTCGTTAGTGTCCACATCATCACCAGAAGTGGAGCCGGCTACCACTAAGAAGTTTGCAAAAAACTTAAGTTGGCCACCTGTCCATTGGAAAACCACACCCGGGTTTGATGAAACAAAACTGGATGCTGCAGAAGGATTAGTTGAGAGTAACGGTGACTGGATCATAGATGAAAATCCAGACTCATCGATGCCCTTTGTAATCTTGGAAGATGATGAAGCTTTAAATGACCAATCAGATTCTGTTATTAATAAAGGAAAGAATATAGTTTCAGTTCCCCCGCGTCATGTCAGAACTGGGAGGGAAGGAGAACGTGAGGCTTTCAGATACTTTTCTTCGATGCCTAGTGGCAAAAAGGTGAAATGGGTCAATGAGGTTAAAGAGTCCGGACTACCGTATGATATTCTTGTTGAAGGTAAGGATAAAAGCAAGGAATATATAGAAGTTAAATCAACTTCAGTGGAAACGAAGGACTGGTTTTATTTAAGTATGAATGAGTGGAAATTTGCTGAAGAAAAAGGTGAATGTTTTAGCATTGCACGCGTTGTCTTATCAGATGGGAAATCGCCTGTGATTACTATTTATAGAAATCCGGCAAAATTATGCCAGAAAAAGAAGCTTCATGTGGCTTTACATCCGTCGAAGTAGTAAACTTGCGTCATGTATACACGCCAACGAAGGTGTTTGTAAGGCGTGGATGCTAATGGTGGTTTGGATACCTTACTAAAAACTACTTAGAGTTTGTTCAATTCTCCAACTCTCATATGTGTAATATGTATTAAAACATATATGTGTAATATGTATTAAAACATAGTATATTTTTCACTTAACACTTTATATCTTAGCATCATTTGCCTTTAATAAATTCGTCCCAATAATTATAGAAAACATTTATTTTGTTTTTGCTATTGATTTTTCCCAAAGATTTCAAAAGATGTCTTGATAGGTTCTCGATGGCAATCTTACGATTGGTTCTCAAACGATAAACAAACAAAACCCAAGCGTAAAATCCTAAAAGCAAAATTAAAACGAAACATAAAATAAAGATAAGCATGAATTGCCTCCCACTAAGCGATTGTTTATGTTTGAGTCACGAGCTTGATTCCACCCTTATTTATTAGATAATAGGTGTCCATCCCCACACTTAAAATTAAGTGTGAGTGGTAGTAGCGATACACACCAACATGGTGCAAGTATTCCACACGAGGGAAATATTAATTGTAAATTATAGTTGAAGTGAGGTTTCATTTCCCTCGTTACCTTGCCCCGTTCGGTTGATAAATGAGATTGCTTGAACTCTTCTTCATGTGAATGCCAAATTTGTTGAGGAATGTTAAATGGACTCGTCGTGTGTTCTTTGATCTCCATAAATGATGAAAAAGGGTCTTCATCAAGCAAGAGTTCCTCTTCATTTTTCATTGGATTAAAGGCATCATACTCCTGTTTCATGATATCCACTCGATCCACAAAATCTTCTTCACATTCATCAACCGAATCCTCCACTTGGTCAACATCCACGGACTCTTCAAATTCAGCTTCGAGCGCATCATGAATACCCTCTTCTCTTTGACTTATCCTATCAATTAAGCTATCCAAAAACTCTTCCTTTCATCCCATTCATCAACCCTCCTATTGTCGAACGGGGATTGGTTGCACCTATGGCTGTCAATAGATCCGCCTATGATTGTACGAATTTTGAACCTCCGTAATTGCTACCTCGTGGTTTTCGTAGTTGTTACCTCCACCTACGAACACGAAACGGAGTTTTTGATAGATAGTGGATTTCTTGTTGACTTTGGATACGATTTTGATAAAATCATAATCCATGTGCTCTTTAGACCATACCCCACCAATAGTACGAGTTTTTGAATCTTCTACACCATTCATCATCAAGGAAACTAACAAGCTCTAAACGTTAATTGACGCAGAAACTTCTACACCACTTACCATCCATGATACCAACAAGCTCTAATGCCAATTGACGCAGAACGCGGAAGTGAAGTATGTTAACCCTAATCCAAGAGTTGATAACAAGGATTAAACCTCTAGGGAATAGATCGTTAATAATCAAGATCAAAAGATTAAAGCTACAAAACGTTAAGCCCTATATTTATAGGGGAAAGATTAAAATTGCAGCTTGATGTGTAACCAATCCAGTGGTTTCATTCAAGAGTGTTGATCAATAATAAGGTATTTTCTTTAATTATTGATAATTATGGGGCTAGGAACTTGGTGTCGAGAAAAATGGTTAAATACTTTAATTTTCCTATAGAAAGTTGTTTGGTTGGAGGTCATGCGGTTTGTAAGATCTCGATATCTACCGGTAAATTCTATAAGGAGGACGTAATTTGTTATTTGGATGACATGGAGGATAGTCATATTCGGTTGGGAAAATCATGGCATTGCAAAGTTCAAGGTTTTTATGATTTAAAGCGTAATCTCTACTTTTTCTTATGGGAAGGAAAGAGATTTGCGATGATTCCATCCAAAAACCAAAGCATGTACCAATGCTCGATGTTAAGAACAAAGAAGAAATATTGAAGGCCGAGGTTGTTAATGAAAAAGTTAAGAAAATCCAAGATCTTCAAAGTTACGAACAAGATGAAGACAAGATTTCAACTTTAGTGTTGGAAACAAATAAAGTTGGTACGTTGAAGACTTGTGCAGGAAAAGTTGTGGTTTTAATAATAATGAAGACGTGAAGGGTTTTGGTAGTGAGCTAAACATAGATTCCGAATGTTTCACGGATTTAAAGGTTTATAATGATTAAAATGTTGAGTTCGAGAAGCCAATGGAAATCATACTAAGGAAAAGGAGGATCAAGAGTTGGTGATTTCAAAAGGTTACAACAACTCGTAAACAAAGATTATTTACCCAAAGAGCTTGAATATGATTTTTTTCTTGAAGAAGGAAAATTATTTGGGACTAATTAATCGAAGATCGGGTTCGGGTGTTGACTTATGGGAGTGTGGAAAGCGAGTGAAGATTAAAGAGGTTAGTCAAAGGTTAAGTGTCAACCCTGCGAGCAAAATAACACATGAGTTGAGGGTTTTTTTTTTTTTTTTTTCTTTTTTAGGAAAGTTTATTTAGTTTTAGTTTTGTTATTTACTTTAATTAGCTATCTTTTTCTCCAAGATAATTTTTCATAGGGTTTAGAGTTTTGTAACTTTAATCTTTTTGATCTTCATATTAAGGTTTTTGTTAGGGTTCATATTAGGGTTAACGACACTCTTCCAGCAACCTTTTTCTATGTCAGTAGTTGACTTTCAGTTTTGACCATTTATATATAATGGGTCTCAAAGTCAGCAAGTCATCATCAACCAATAATTATTATCCTATAATTCAGAGATCAAATTTTGTACTAGAACTTGTGAGTATACCCTTTGAATATTTAGGATTGTATGCTTGTTTTACACTTTATATAAAACAAAAATGTTACAACTTAGCTATAGCTAACAGCTTGTGTGTTATTGAATGTTTAGGTTCAGAATGCTGATGAAAATGTATACCCATGTGATGTGAAGCCAACTCTGACCTTCATTCTTCAAGAAACAGGTGTTACGCTCTTGAACAATGATGAAGGATTTTCCGTTGAAAGCATTAAAGCACTTTGTGATGATGTTTTCAAATCAAAAGGGAAGGAACTTAGTGGTGATAGATATCTTGATCAAAAGGGTATCGGGTTCAAATCTGTATTCTGTGTTACTGATGCTCCGGAAATACATTCTAATGAGTTCAATATCAAGTTTAACAAAAGTGATGGTTTGCCAACAGGTGTTCCACCTTGTGATGTTAATATGTTTAGGAAGTTGGTTGATGCTGATAGTGATCCAATGGATGAAGAACGTTGGAATACGTGCATTCTGCTTCCAACGAAAAATGAAAATTTTACACACACGTTTCTAATGTTGAGATTTTATAGTCTCTATCCACATGCGTTGCTATTTCTCCACCGCCTTGAATGTGTCGAGTACATTAATCTTGTTAGGGGTGTAAATCTAGTCATGAGGAAAAAAGTCGTTGGAGACGGTATTGTTAATGTTTTTCACAATTATGGAAAAATGACATGGTTTGTCAAATCTAGTACACTACTAGCTGATAAAATCCGTCATGATGTTCAAACAACCGAAATATCAATGGCACTTTCCTTAGATGAACTAGACAATGGAAGCTACATGTCGAAGCTATACAGACAACAAGCTTTTGCGTTTATTCGTCCTTTAAGTGGTTATGGTTTAAATTTTATCATCCAAGCTGATTTTATTGTTTCCTCAATAGGGGAACAAGTTGATGCTGATAGTGCATGGAACCATTGGTTGCTATCTAAGTTTCCAAATCTATTCGTTAGTGCTGAGCGGTCATTCTGTAGCCTTCCTTGTTTTAAGGAGAATCCAGCCAAGGGTGTTTCAGTCTTTTTGAGCTTTGCTCCTCTTGGAGGCGAAGTGATTGGCTTTTTTTCTTGCCTTCCTCATATGATTATCTCCAAGTTGCGTGTGTCTAACTGTCTGCTTTTAGAAGGGGACGGCAATGAGTGGGTCCGCCCATGTAAAGTAGTGAGAAACTGGACAGAACAAACCCGTTCTTTGTTGCCTGATAGTTTGATAAGGGAGCATCTCGATGTCGGCTACTTGAATAAAGATGTGGTTTTATCAGATTCCTTGGCACAAGCTTTAGGCATTGAAGAATGTGGACCCAAATTTCTTGTTCAAGTTATGATATCTTTATGTGGGGCTGATTCTCTTAAATCATTGGGCCTCAGTTGGCTATCCTCTTGGCTGAATGTTTTGTTTTTGACGCTGGTTGATGAAACCGAGTATGATGTTATAAGCTCCCTCAAGCAGTTACCGTTTATTCCTCTTTTAGATGGCAGTTATGCATCGATTAGTGAAGGTGAAATCTGGTTGCTTACGGATGAGCCTGTTTTTGAAATGTTTGGGAAGTTTTATCCGAGTCCAAAACTCAGAATAGTTGATCGGGACCTTTTTAGTGATCATGGTGTGAACATAACGGAAATGCTTTACAAAGTTGGAGTCCAGCGGTTATCTGCTCACGAATTTTCAAAAGTTCACATCTTACCTGCAATATGTGATGAAAAATTTATGGCGGAACACACTGAGGTAATGATTGAGTGCCTTTCTTTTATAATGTTTCACTTAGAATCATCTTGCCGTGAGTGCCTTGTAGAAAAGGAACACATACTCTCACAGTTAAGTAACAATGCTTATATCTCCACCAACCATGGGTACAAACGACTTGCTGATGTGCCAATTCATTTCAGTAAAGAATTTGGTTGTCCAATCGATATGAGAAAGTTGGTTGGCGGGACGGACATGACTTGGCTTGAGGTTGATATCAGCTACTTGAAACACCCTGTTTGCAAATCCTCACCTAAAGGATTACAAAAATGGAGAAAATTCCTGATGAAATTGGGAGTCACTGATTTTGTAAAAATAGTTGAAGTTGAAAAAGGCCTCGACTGGGATTCTCCAGAGTTGAGGTATTTGTTGTCACATGTTTCCTCGAGTGGTGATAAGGAAAAGAGTAAGTACCTGTTAAAGGTACTTAATACACTATGGGATGATTATTTTAGTGATAAGCCTTTTACATCTTATATTATAAGAATCCTTCATGGCGCTCAATGGTTGGTTTCTAATATGGATGATCAACTTCACTATCCAAAAGATCTGTTTCATAACTGTGAAACGGTGCGTGAAGTTCTTGGTGGCAGCGCACCGTATGCTGTTCCAAAGGTTAGTACTTTAGATTTTTTTTTGTATGCAACATTATAATTCTATGGAACTAATGTCCTGCCCGATTTTCTTGTTAAATAGGTTAACAATTTGAAGTTTGTAAATGATATTGGCTTGAAGAATACGATCACTCTTGATGATGCTTTATCAATTCTTGATGTTTGGATAAGATCCGAGAAATCTTTTCGGGCAAGGTATTAATTATTATTTCATGCTTGACATATGTGTTTGTGTGTGTGTATTTTTTTATTTTCTTTTAGTTTGTCTTGCTTGTTAACCAATAATAAAATATACATTTACCAACATATCACAAATGTCCAAGTTCTACATGTACTTATGGAATGAAATGAGCACCTCAAAGCAAAAGATAGTGGAGAACTTGTGTTCACAAGCCTTCATATTTGTTCCTTACTCGTTTGGTTCAGCAGATGAAGTGGTATCTGTATCCGATATGACATGAGTATGAACTCGAACCCGAGAATCACAAGTATTCTTTGAAAAGATCTAGAAAATACGATAGTGTTTTACCACTCAACAAAAATCTTAAGACCTCATTCCAACAACCTAATTTCATTCTTAAGTTATCACTTTTGCTGATACAAATCCTTACAAACATGAACCGTTTGTTGAGCTAACGAAATTGGTTAAAGTCACTTGAAACCCGACCTGATAGAATCAGATCTTTCAAGAACATAATTGAAACCCGACCTGATAGAATCAGATGTTTCAAGAACATAATTCGGTTGCCATAGATTTGATTATGCACGAGTCGCATAAGTCAAACTATTCCATATTATTGAGCTAACGGACTTGTTACACTCATTGAGCTAATGGATTTAGTTCAGTCTCGAACTAACAAATTGGGTACGATGTCCTATTATCCATCACATAAGCTTTCCTACGAGCTTCTCCTATTGGTTGGCCATTATTTTGAGAACATAATTTCTCGAAAGGTTCTCACTTGCCACATCCCATCACCGTTTGTTACTATTGTCGTTACTATTGTTATTTTGCTATTGTTAGATCCTTGAGCAGTCTAAGCTCGCATAACTTGATCCACTTGGTTACGAGACATCTGAATTGTTTCATCCATTGTGAGTGATCAAACGAAGTAACGTTCTCTTGAATACTTAGAGGAAGTTCTCAGATGAACTCTTCCCATAACCTTTCGTTGGTTGAGACCATCATTGGGCACACTATTGCCAACTCTTGAAAGAGACAAATATAAGTTATGATATCAACAACACTGACAACAAGAAAACTTCATCTCCATTTCTTGCACCTCATTCCGAGGACAATACTTCTTGTGTATAATTTATTCAACTTAGTCCAAGCAATCTAGTGAGTATCTCAATACTAACAGATTGATCAACAACATTTTACCCTGACAAAGCATTGTCCAGAAGCATGCTTGCGGCTTATTTGACTTTGCAATCTTTAGCACAATTGCTGATTAGAAAATTTCTGAGTTTTCCGCCTACGAAATCCTTGTAAGGAATCTAGTACAACATTCACTTCCTGGCCCCGCGATATTAGGCCACACATTATCACCAGAAAGGTTACACAGAAGTAAGCGTTAACTTTCAAAATATCATAGTAGGATTAAGGTTTTGTTGAAAGCTTCGTTGCGGTAAGGTATGATTCGTTTGGGGAAATTAGAAAAACCAAACTTAAGATATATTGGACTTTATACGATATTAGCAAGAATTGGCCTGGTAGCTTTCATACTCGAGCTACTACCCGAAATTGGTAGTGACACGCCGCCTTTCGTATGTGCATTCTGAAGAAGTGTCATACTGATGAGACACTCCCTATTTCTCTGGAAGGGATCCAGATTGATTTACGTTTGATCTTATCGGAAAATCTACTGAGATCACAGACCATGAGGTCAAACGACTTAAGCAAAGTTTCATTTCTATTGTCAAAACTCAATGGAACTCTAGACGAGGTCCTGAATTCACGTAGGAACGTGAAGATGAACACAAATATACCATTAGCAGATAACACTCACTGAACTTCGTGATGAATTGAAGTTCCATTACCGAAGTATCCCCACCTCTTCTCGGGAACATCATTAAATCATAACACAAACTCAATCATGAGGACATGATTTCCGTGACTGGTAGAGGCTGTAGCAACTCGTAAATTTTCATAAGGCAAAATGACTATTTTGCCATTTGACTTTGAATTTTGACTATTTGACTTTTACTATAACGTAAAAGCAAATATTGTAAGTGGTAACTTCCCAAGTTAAATAATTCACTCTAGTTTGGATTATTACACTCTGAATATTTTTGTTCACCTTTGGCTATAAATAATTATTTGAAGTTGTTACTTTATTAATTACGAAAGTTTAATTATGTAAACTTTCCTCGCGGTCAACACAAGACTACGATAAGCCTATGTGTTCAAAATACTCTATTTTTACGAATAGTCATATTTTATATGAACTATTGCCACTTTGTTATTTTTACGTAAATATGTTACTTTATACATAAGACGCGTACTCAAACCTACATTATTAGGTTTTAACAACATAGACACACCCTAATAGACTTATGACACCTTTAATCTACCTAGTTGGAGTATATTGATAAGTTTAGATATTTTCATAAGTATTATATTCTTATGTTACCCAGTTTTAAGTTTCGTGACTTAAGGGCTTAACATTAGTAATTACAGGGACCAAACTATACCCCGTAAACCAAAAGTTATCAAAATAATCAAGCACCACACCACCTCAAGTAGGAGGTGTCGTGCATATGTTACACCACAAGACCATGTGGCCTTGTTTCATCACTTGTGATCTTATAAGACTACACATGTCTTTAGTAAAACATACACGTCTTTCCAAATTACTTTTCCACAAAGATAACTTCATTTGTAAGATAAAATCACTCCTATATTTCTCTTGGTCTCTCCCCACCGTAAAACATATAAACAACATCACCATCATCTATTTTAATTCAAGCTTCAAGTTATACATGAAAGATTGAAGGTTCAAGATGTTACAACTAGTCCTTGTGTTGTTTTCATGATCCTTTGGTTGAATTAGGAGCTACACAAGGTATTAGGGGCTGAGATAAATGGGTATTTACAAGGTTCAAATAAAGATTTACAAGGCTTGGGATAAAGATTCAAGACTTGGGTTGAAGATTGGAAGGCTAAGTTGGTGATTGGAAAACTTAGGATAGTGGTTCTTAAGTTCTTATGATTTTTATCCATGAAGTTGTAAGATTATATTTAGTTCTCAAGTCTTTCATTCATCTTTGATGTAATTTATACCTTTTATAATTAGTATATGTAATATGGCATGATTGATGTTGTACATGAAGTTTGTAACATGAAAAGAAGCTAGAACAAGCTTTAGGTAGGTTTTATGAACCTGAAATTTACAACAGTCACAAAGATTGATTAAACAGATCATATTAGTAAACCTTGAGGTTAATTAAATAATATAGGCTTGTAGATGTATGTCTTATGGTCGTTTCGCCGGGTGGCGCACCTCATAACTCCTCCCGATGAGTAAATGAGAGCCAAAATGCCAAAATATGTCAAAATCTGCACACCAGATTTCATTTTGGAAAAGCCCATGGTTCTGGTCATTTCTGGAAGTCGACTCAGTTTTATGAAATGTAGCCAAGACCTAAACTTGAAGTTTGGTGAAAACCGCGTGTCAAAACAAGTTGTAGAACTCAACTTATGGTTATTTTGGCAGGACTTAATGTGTAGTCAAACTTTCTGCAATAAAATATAAGTAATTACTTGCAATTAGACTATTGATATAAGTAAACTTTGGAATTTGGACTTGATTAAGCTTGAGAAGCTGTTAGAGGAAGTAAAAACTAAAACTTGGGCTTTTAAATCACTTAAAAAGGACTTGTGGTTAACAAGTTATGCCTAGTTAAGTGTTACTAGAGGTAAATAAAGTGCTGGAATAAAAGCTTGTTGATACGATTTTAAATCGCAATTTTGACCCTTTTTTGTTCCGAATCAGCAAAAGTGTAAAACACAAAAGTTGCTCAGAATTGCGCTTTCTACAAAAACTAAAGGGCACATCAGCAGAAAGTGAACAGAAAATGCTAAAAACGACAAAAACTCAACTGACCTGTTGTTGACTAGAAAACAACCTTAGTGAGAAACTTTTATATATTGATCATTTGAGGTTAATATGAAGCCAAGATTAAGTCAAGATTATTGTTTTGAGGCTGTCTAACTTAGACACATCCTTAATATGGTCTTGATTATCATTGTTTAAACATATTTAGCCACACAGCTAGTTTGGGCTAAATGGCCAAATCTTGTTTTAAAACTTGGTTCATTGGATTAGATTTTGCTAGACTTTGACAAACTAAGAGAATGACCATATGGCATGTTAAACTACTTCACGACACACAACTTATATCATCATATCATCACACAAGTCAATCAATAGTCTTTGACGAAACACGACACATGTTTTATATAACATTTGTCTCGTCAAATACTTGACTTATAAATGACAAGTATAATAATAGTAAGGAATTTCATTATCATAAGAGGCCTCTTTGGGGTGTCGTATCGACGATTTGTGGATTTACGAATTAAAGTGTCTTGGCTCCTTGTGTGATTACTACACGACCTCTTGATTTTGATAGCCCGAACGGTGGTACGAGGTCATTTATAAAAAGGCTATAAGCCAAACAAACACTTAAGGGATACCTTAACTTAATATTCATGTACAACATCATATTGAAAGCCACCAAACTACATATACTTGTGCACTTATATTGTACAACATACTAAAACACGGATACTATGCTTTCGTAGGTAATCGTTAAAGATCGTGGTCTTGCCATACTCTATTGTTGACATACAATATATCGTTACACTCCGCTGCTGATCACTACAGTGAGTTTCATAGCCACAACTTTTGTTTAACTGTTTTATAAACTCTTTTGGGGGAGATACATGCTACTGCTTTTACTACATGCTAAAATGCTTTATTATGGACAATTACTTGCAAAATGAATGCATTGACTGTATTATTGCATGCCTAAGTTGTTTATGCCAAAAGTTCCCAACATCATGGACCACTAATCACTGGGAGTGAGCGAAAATATTGTGGATAGGCCTATCGGAATTGACGAACCCGTCTCTATTATCGGAAATAACAAGGCGCACTATATTTGAGATTATCTAGGTAAAGGGCAAAATACCTACCCGGGGCAAGTTATTTATTTATATATATATATCGTCCGGTGATATATATACAACAGTCAGTCGTGAGTGCCATGAGCTTAGAGCAACAATAACTATCAAGAAGATAATTGTACACATTGCAATTATACTACAAACTATATTTTCCACTACTGTTTTCAAACCTATGCGGTTTCTATCGTTTGTATTGACCGGTTATGCAATCAAACGCACTATGGGCATATAGCAACATATCCCACTACTTTCATAAACTTGATATCTTGTGATCAATTGTTTTGCTTACAAACCTATGAACTCACTCAACCTTTGTGTTGACACTTTTTAGCATGTTATCTCAGGTTCGAAAGGAATTAGCTGGCATGGCATGTGAAGGCGCACGGAAAACATTTTGAAGACATTGCATATATTATCATTCGAAAAACTTTACAACTTTTATGTTGTACTTTTTATGATTGTACAAACTTGTGGGACCGGTTTGTAAACTCTGATATTTTAATCGAATGATAATTTATTTCAAAACGTCTCATTTAGAGTCGTTTTCTGTAACTTGATCTGTGAATTAATAATACCCCATTGACACAATCTTCCGCTGCGATAATTTTGGGGGTGTTACAGGTCAAACGGGCATAGGCTAAATAGGTACGGGTTAAATGGCTCATGTTATACGAATTGCGTTAGAAAAGACCTAAAACGTCCTTAAACGTAACACATCATTTATATTTAAAAAATTAAATAAATTTTATCTAGATGTTTTTCTTTAAAAACGATTGTAATGTTCAAAATATGTGACGCTCATTTAACTTTTCAATGGGTCATACATGCCCATTTAAAAAAAATGGCAAAATGTGCTCAAATCTTTTACAAATTAATTCAAATTAGCTAATTTTTTTAATTTTGATCACAAATTGCCACCTCGAGTGTTTATTATAATAACCCTGTTTTAAAAAAAAAAGATAACTCTCAAAATAATTGTGCATTGATAAAGACTAGTTGGCTACTAGCGCGTGGCGAACAATGTTATTCGATTATATATTTTTCGTGATAATAACTCTATACATGGCGAGAATTTTAAGGAATAACTTTATCACACACTATCTCATATAAATATGGTAGAAATCCATGTATCGTGAGGCAATGGCTATACGAAAACGACAGTTAGTAGTATTACGAAGTTGTGACGATTAACGGTGAAAGATACTTGCTAATAAATAAATGATAATATTCGTCACAATATTATATAACGTGTAAACATAGAATAATATACATTAGTTCGTGCAAATATATTGCTTAAAAATATATGAATTACGGTATTCAAAAGATACACATTTTTCGTATCTTATAAACAACCTAAAATTTTTCGTACTTTGACATGTACGATTAAGTGTTAGGGTTATAATGACCACATTAGTAGATTGTTTGGTTTGTACCTTTGGTATATTAATTATATTTTTTTAATGAGGAGATATTTTAAGGCTAACATTAGTTATAGATGTCGTATAGATGTAAGTTAAAAAAAATAAAATAAAAACTAAAAAAAAGTGTTGTAGAGACGTATCAGTGCCTTTAATAATTGTAAACATAGGTTTAGAACTTGTTTTTCTTATTTATTTTTTTCTTTTTTGAATGGTTTGTACAATATGTTTTATTATTTGTATTACTTAATTTAAGTTTAAGAGATGTGTTAATGACATTTAATGGAGGAAAAAAGGTTCTTTTATTATATGCAGTTGAGATACTCAGTTTAAGAAAAAAATATAATAGTTGTTTTTTTCTTACTTTTTGCAGATGACAGTTTTACGTTTACCTAATTAATAAAGTGTGATACATTGTGTGTATAGCGTATTACTGGTTTCATTTTTCAACCAATTACGAGATTTAGGTAGGGATGTAAACAAACTGGACGAACACGAACATACCTTTGTTCATGTTCGTTCGTTTAATTTTAACCAAACAAGTAAACGGATACGAGCGTTTGAACGAACAAATTATCTTGTTCATGTTCATTTATTAAAAAAATGAGTTGTTCATGTTCGTTTACGTTCGTTCATTAAGACGAACGAACCCGTAAACGATCGAAGATAAATGAACGTACAAAAACAATCATAAACATTATTAATTTAGGCGTAATATTCTGTTTTATAAGTTTTGTTTTGCTTATACAAACCAGTTTTAAAAGTATACAATTAAAAGATATGATATACGAACATAAACAAATAAACAAACATAAACGAGCATTAATAAACACATATTCGGACGTTTACAAAAATAAACTAACATACACGAATTTTGTGCATGTTTATAGGCAAAAGTTCAATATATATCTCAAATTTACCAAAGATCCAATGAACCAATAATAGCCTTTCATTTAAAAAAATAAAATAAACTTTCACCATTTTTTTAAAAATTAAATATCTCGCGACGAGAATTAAATTATCTTTCAATAGATATGCACTACTATATATTTTTAACGATTTTTTTTTTCAAAATTTCGGCCCAGAAAAATCATATATGATTTGTGAAAATCATATATGATTCGATTTTTACAAATCATATATGATTTTTGAAAATCATATATTATTTGTAAAAATCATAAATGATTTGTAAAAATCATATATGATTCGATTTTTAAAAATCATATATGATTTTTGAAAATCATATATGGTTTTTCTGGGCGGAATTTTTGAAAAAAAAATTTTGTCGAAAATATAGAAAAGTGCATATTAATAGAAAGATAATTTAATTCTCGTCGCGATGGTGTATTTTTTATAGTTTGAAGATTTACTGTTTGCAAGATATGTTGTTTAAAAAAAAAGGTGGAAAATGGTTTTTTTATTAACTTTGATTAAAAATGGATGGCTAAGATTGGTTTATTGGATTTATGGTAAATATGAGATCTATATTGATCTCAATTCCATATTTATATATTTAACTAAACGAGCGTAAAATATTGTTCATGTTCGTTCATTTAATAATTAAACACTACTAAAAAGGTGAAAATGTTGACGCTTATTTTTCTATGGTTTTAAAAGGATGGACTTCTATTAAGACAGATCTTTTTTATTTATAAATTATAAATGTGATATAAAACTTTCGATGATAACTGAAGAAACAACAAATATATTATAGGAAGCATTTAAGGTTTTCTTTTAGTAATTAGCTTCCTCAACAAGTTAATAAAAAAGAATTAAACTCTTGCCCTTTAGTCAACAAGAATAACTTTTTATTCAAAACTCTTGCCCATAATCAACTAAACAAAAAATGAAAAAATGGAAAAGGGCTAATTCTAAGAATGCATCTTTTGCTCAAGGTGTCATCACTTTTTAGGAAAAAAGTTTGGGTATTTCCAAAATAAACCTTGAGACTTGCGACTTTTCTACTTTTCATATAAGCATGACAAGTGTCCTTCGAAGTTTGTGTACCCAATCATAACTTTAACTAAATTGTCTATTATACCCTTGTCTTTTAGTACATTGACCGAATCTCAGCGACTTTTTTAAGAATCTTGCGAATTTTTTTTTGTCTTTTAGTAAAAAAAGTCAAAGTTACTAAAATATTTTTTTTATACTTTTCGCTCCTTCCCAATGCTGAGCGACTTAAGCGAAATAATATTAGCGACTTTTTTTACTTTATACTTTTGTACCTTTTAGTACATTTTTACACTTTTCAAAATTATAATTTTAACTAAATTGTCTATTATACCCTTGTCTCTTCCATTTCTACCAATTATTTTTCTCATTCATTCCCTATACATTTCCACCAATTATTGTTTCGGATTGCATTCACAAAACAGATTATGCGTCTGTGAAACAACGTAAGCATGTCTCGATCTATTTTGGAACCAGCTTCATGGTGGGGGTGAATATAAATCCTATCTCTGGCTTACCATCTGGTTTTCCGGTAAGTTCTCTTATGATGGACGTACTCTCATTTCTTATATGTCGAGTACTGCGGGAGGGTGTATTCGTTAACTCACAATGGGTCAAACAGGAATTGCTTCAATTTGTTCTGCTAGTATATTTTGGTAACCACTGCTAGTGTTACTAAACCACTGCTAGTATATTTCATTCCACTGCTAGTGTTACTAAACCACTGCTAGTATATTTTGGTAACCACTGCTACGTGTTACTAAATCACTGTCAAAGTTTCTGAATGATAAGGTCACAAAAGTTGTTGTAACAGTTCCTGCTTACTTCAATGATTCACAAAGAAATGCAACGAAGGATGCAGGTCGAATTGCTGGCCTAGAAGTTCTCCGTATCATCAATGAACCTACAACTGCTTCATTAGCTTATGGTTTCGAAAGGAAGAACAATGAAACCATATTAGTGTTTGACCTCGGAGGTGGTACAATTGATGTTTCAGGTGAGAGACTTGGGATAATCACTTTTTACTGTAAGGGCACGTTTGGTAGAGAGAAATTTAAAGAAATGAAATTGAGTAGAGAATAGAAATTCAGAGAATAGAAATCAGTAGAGAATTTTGATGAATTCCCCTGTTTGGTAGCAATAGAGAATTGACCCAAGAATATAAGCAATAATTTTTTTGAACCATTTTTTTATAATTACACTAAACACAGGATAATTTTGTATGAACCAATCAAGACCCAAAACACCCAAACCAAAGCATCATCAAACCTCATATTTACGCTTCCTGTGAATATTTTCAAATGGTAGTTTAAGTTTCTTATATGTATATAATTCTATATCACTACCACCACAAAAGATAAATCTCATAATCAAATTACATTAAGCTTGGGGTACGTTTAGGCAGTGACCATTCATAAACAAAATGACATTAAGCTTGGGGTACCCACCAGGTGACGATGGAGATCGGAAAAATGGGTTTGGGGAAGATTCATGTTGGGGGTTAGAGCTCCACTAATTTATGATAAATTATGAAAATGTGAGAGGCACGTGATGTAACATTTTTATACCCCATTCTCTTTTTGACATTTGACCATTGACTAAAAAAGAAAGACACGGAGAATGTAAATTCTATACTTATTGGGATGGAAATCAATTTACACTATAACTAATTCTCGAGAAAATGAATTTCTCCGCCAAAAGATATCCCTGGACAACCAAACAATGGAATTGGCACTTATTTCAATTCTTTTCTACAATTTCTCCTTACCAAACACACCCTAATATACTTAGAATCAAAAAATAGTGTTATGAGAATGGAATCAAGAGTCCCTCATCTTGGTTAAAACTAGAGTAAAAACATAGAGTTCAGTTCATAAATAGCTAGCCATTCTTGTTGAAGCTGATATGAAAGCAGTTATCTAAAATTCAATTAATAAGGTGAGCAGAAAATAATATTTTTTTTTTGGTGAAATGGTGAAAAAATCAGAAAATGAATTTGCTTAGCATTCAGATAAAAGCTAATTATCAGTTCACAATAGTCAGGGAGCAAGTTTTGAAAACCACCCCCTAAGTTGTGATGGGGCCACAGAGGATCGTGCATGTGTCCCTCATCTCCGTTCCTCTTAGTTAACACAAGTGATCATTCAGTATAAAATCAGAATTAAAGAGCTTTTATCCCTGATAAGGAAAATTAAATTTGTAAATTTTGTCGCTCTTTATAAACATTCGTATGTACCTCCAAATATTGGGGTCAAATCCCATAACATGGTAAGTTAAACCTGTCCAAAGTGCGGCTTCAACAAACGAAACAGGAATCTTGACAAACCAAGATGGAAGAGCATACACCCACGTAGGAAAGAACAGAAAATCCCGTTGCTTATAGAAAACAGGAAGCTTTGCGATTGTCATTGAAATCTCAGCCATCCCATTAAACATGATCATGGTGACACCAAAGAACAAAGCACCAACATATAGTCCTCCTTCTTCAATCCCACGTCTATGCATCTTAGTTCGGAAAAATACAGTCCTAGCAACTATCCCCATGACAGTTAACTGAAAGCAAGTGAAACCAAAACATTTTGACAGGTTAAAAACAATAAGTCATTAAATTACAAAGGATATAGAATTCTAGTGGTAACGTTACTTGGAATAATTTGAAGAAGTAAACGAATGAATTTCTCTTCATGAGCAGTATTTCTCTATCCATGCAAGCTTTCAAGAGCTCCCTCTTGCCTAAACGTAGTTGTTGTTTGTAAGTGCAGCTGGGTGGCTTTTGCTTTTGTCATACGGTGTTGCAACTTCGCTTGCGATTTTCCTTCCAACATGAAATGATTCGTACGCCTTGGCAAATTCCTTGGAGGTCACAAATCTGTACGGTTCATCTGTTCTCATCCAATATTGTTTTTGATCTTTCTTTGATGTCACCTATATAGCACAAATCCAACATTAAATATAAGGCAAATTTGTATAACATTAGTCAATTAGTCCTTGATACCGACAATGACAAGTACAGAAAAAAAGGAAGCAAACAATACTTACTTCTTGCAAGAAGTCTGCAACTCCTTTCCTCTCTGGGCATTTAAATCCCATAGATTCAAAAAACTCGAGCACATTTTCGCGTGGACCCTCATAGACAATCTTGCCATCACTCAAGAGTAAAATTTCATCAAATAAATTATATGTTTCTGGTGCAGGCTGGAGAAGAGATATGATTACTGTCCCTTCAAGAATATGAACATATTGCTTAAGTGAATTCACAATTTGGAATGTGGTAGAACTATCTAAACCCGTAGATATCTCGTCCATGAGAAGAACCTTTGATGGTCCAACTATCATTTCCCCTGTATAGTCTCATAATATTAGTCAAAACTAACCAAAACGTTACCTTTATGCTTATTCCCTATAAGTAAATTTACCTGTTGTAACACGTTTTTTTTGTCCGCCAGATATACCTCTTATCATGCGATCCCCTACCAAGGTGTCTGCGCACACGTCTAACCCCAATATATGCACAAAGAACACACTTTTTAAAAATTCGACCTTGTCTTTTCCTTTGCTGTTAACTTTTTTTTTCTGTGTATATTACAGTGTCAGTTTCCCGAAATTCTGAACACTGCATAGAATATTTGGTACCCTTTGTCCTCTAAAGTGAATTTTTTAAGCTGGAAGATTGGAATAGTATCAAGTCACGAGAATCGCATTTGTTGCAGGCAACATTGCATCCAATTACATGATAGGAGGCTCATACAGTTTCAGCACTCAAGATCGCATATGAATGTAAGTTTCTTTTTAAGCACATTTTATATTCCTGGGATGTGTGTTTGTTTAACACGCTGACATTTATGTTTGTATTTAAGGTACTTCGTTCTGACGGTGACTATGCAACAAAACTTACCCATAACGTGGAGGACTGGGAATGCAGTACTTCAGACACATCATATTCAAGAAATATATTGACACGGATAAAATTACTTCCTTTCAATAACTTGACAATTGATGCATCATGGAACAGCTACCTAAAGTTTATGTTGTTCTTCGGGATCTTAACTTTTCAAGATGCTCAAAACGCCCTTGCCGGTTCAGATGTTGGTAGTCTAATGCAGTCTGATCTGTGCTAAACAGTCAAGTCTAATCACACAAGCTAACCACTTGTGAATGGCTAACCGTAACAGACTTAAAACAGCTTAAAACACAAATGCAATTAAGATCAGAGGAATATAGGGGATTCCTGGGTCGTTAAGTCCCACGGAGGATGAATTGGTGTATAAACACTTGATCAGATGATAGAATGATCACTAAGGATAGTGATCAATAAGGATATTGATGGAAAATTACCTAAAGAAAAGATTAATAAATTACAGCGACTTAAATGCAAATTAAAAGAAATTAAAAAGTTAAAATCTATTAAATAAACGCTATCACTATTTTTAAAGTCGATGAACGTTTAAATCCTAAAACGTACGTTTAAATTAAAAACTACGTAACGTACAAAATAAAACGTGAGTTTTAAAGAAATAAAAGGCCTATAAATATGAAAATGATATTTTTACAATCCTAATAATAAAAGAAAATAATTAGAAAAAGAAAATTATTTTTAAAACTATTTATTTAATTATTATTAATTAAAAACTATTTATTAAGTATTTAAAATGCACTAAAATACAAGAAAATACAAAATTAGCCTAGAAAAATGAAATTATAACTTGGAAAAATCTAAAATATGATAAAACTTATTTTAAAACTGAAAATATATTTTTTAGACTTTTTATGTATTTATTATTAATTTAAAACTATTTAAAACTAATAAAAATGCTAAAAAATACTTTTTAAACTAAGATAATTATGGAAAAATACTTTTTAGTACTTTTATATTTATCTTAACCTAATAAAATTGAAAAATCATTTTTTTGAACTTTTTATAATTTATTAGTATTAAAAGCTATTTAAAAATGCTTAAAAACTGTTTTTAATTAAGAAAAATAGCAAACAGTTATGAAAAATTATGAAAATTTCAGGAAAAGTCTATTTTAATATCCTGAATCTAAGAAAAATAGAAAAACATGAGCTTGTGTGGAGAAATATGCAACTGCAGTAGCAACTGCTTATTAATAAGCACTTGAAGTAAGCTAGAAGGACACAACAAGCACCAAACTGATACACAAGCTAAAATAAGCTATAAGAACTCTAATTCAACTAAAAACAACAAACCACAACCTCTGAATTGCAAGTTAACACAGATTTGATGTTTTGACTTTTAAGCTAAAAACATGTTTGGGCTAGCTACTTTGAGCTTATGCACAGATCACCAAATAAGCTAAAACTGAAAAGCAATGATTGGAACTTGTACTAGACCTGGGTGAGAGTGTCTAAACCAAAACTCAGACCTGGGTAAGCTCATATGAGCCCTATGCAACCACTGCAATAAGCTCAAAAGCACTCAGCATACTCTGACTCATGAGCAGGGCAACTAGGTCCTTTTTGATAAGCTTGTTTGAGGCTTAAGAAAAATTAACAAAAATCTGAAAAAATGCTTATAAGAAACTAGACCAAGAAAAGTTATAAAACCCAAAGTTTGACTTGTGTTGACCCAAAGATGAGTCTGTGATAAATCTACCCAGTTGGGCTCAAAACCACTTTTCCAAGTTTTTGACTTTTAAAGCAGTTTAGTATGTTTGACTTTTATGAAGTTTGGACTTGATTTGAAGACTGATAATGAGTTTAATGGATGAAATAAAGTTATCACAAGCTTTGTCTATTGATTTTGAGCATAAAACAAGAACTTGCTTTGCAAAAGATCCAACAGTAAACTGATTCAAGACCAAAAAGAAGGATTTTGACTTTTTATTAAATGAGTACTAGATTTTATGACTACACTGATCTATTAGAACCTATTGTGACTTATTACAACAATATATGACAGCTCAGATGGCTTCTATCAAAGAAAGATCAGCAAATCCAAACACCATTTAATGGGCCTGTTTTGACACTTTTCAAAGATTTTAACAGATTCAGTCCATGCATTTGATTGATAATCATATATTATCATACACTAAGACTAAATAAACCTTAAGCAACAATACTAACAACTTTAAACTAAGAAATCACAATAATGCTACTTTGACTGCTAAAATAAAGTTTTTAGTAAATATGGATTCTAATAAACAATTAACTTGTTTTAATGCTTAACTCTACTTAACTACAGCTTATAAACATAAACAAACACAGGTTTAAGTTAATTAACAATTTAAACAGTAATATGCAAAAATGGAGAATTAACCTTACTAGTTGGATTTCAAATAAAAGCTGAAAACCAGAGCACAATACCAAACCTAATAGCTTTCCACAAAGCTTCTAAACCAAGGCCATCAATTATCAACCCTGCTCCAGCTTTTCTTCTTCATCTCCATGGATTTTTATTTTTCAACTATTTTTTAAGTATTTTTGGTGTTTTTCTCTTTTTTAACCTAGACTGATTTTTAAAGTGTCTAATAGCTTTAATAAGCTAAATAGGAACTTATGTGACCTATTTAGTCCATAATACCAGCTACTTAACAACATTCATACATTCTTGAAATTTTTGAATTAGGAAAAATTGCATAACATGAAAACTGAGATGAAAGTTGAAATTGATTACTTCAAAAGGTTTAAAATACACTGTGATTGCTTAAAAAGGTACTTGGAAACTTTAAATTACACTGGAAATGAAAATTGTACAAAAACGACATAAGCTTAAATTAAAATTATCTAACTGCTTTCTCCATTGCTTCTTTCTCTGTATTTATTGACCTCAATTATCTCTTGTCGACCTCTGAACTAATCCCAACACATCTTGACCATTGGATAGAGCCAGATCATCAGATTTTCCAAGTGGTGATTTTTGGCGCCAAAATTCCTACGAGCAGGTTTTCTGCATTAATTGGGATTGGATTGATGTGGAGGTGGAGGGGAAGTGTAATCAAGTGGAGATGGTGAGGTGTAAAGGTGAAAACCAGTGGTTAAAACCACTGGTTTTGGCTAAAACAGCTTTGGGAGAGACAGTGAACAGTGCTAGCGGTTTATTTGAATTCAAATTTTGGGCCGGGTCATGGGTGTAGGATTGGATTGGGCTTAGTTATTATAAAGGGTCTGTTTGGTTTAGTTTAACAACAAGGACCATTTATGCAATTTAGCCAAAGTTGAAGGTTTGATTTTGAACATTTTCCAAAGCTCTCACAAGGGTCAAACCTGCCAAGTAAGAATAGTACAAGGACCATTGTTGATAATTTCTATTTTTATAAATCCAGGGACCAAAACTGTCAAGTTTGAAACTTGAGGGACCAATATTGTAATTTCTCCAAATTTTATCATAAGGACCATTTTTGTCATTTATAAATAGAACAAGGTTAAAAGTTGATAATTCTCATTTTTTAAATTAACCAAGGACTATTTTTGACAATTTTCAAAGTTAAAGGACTAAAGTTGTCAATTTGTGATTTTTAAACTTTAAAGGGTTTGTTTTGACAACTTTTGAATCTTATGGACCTTAAATGATATTTTACAAGTTTTTGAATTACCAGGGACTGTTTTTGACAACTTTTGTAACTTGGGGGACTAAAACTGCCAATTATGCAAACTTGATACGTTTTTCATCAGATTTTGATGTTTTTGCATTTAAAACATATAAAACACTTGTTTGTGATATTTTTATCATTTTGATGTGTTTCTGAGTGTTTTCAGATGTTTTTGGCATTCTAACAGTATAAAAATGATGAGTATTTAGACACTCATCAATCCCCCACACTAAGATATTGCTAGTCCCTAGCAATGATTTGAGAAAACATAATGGATTTTAATCTCTTTACCAAAAGCCATTACTTCTAGAGTAGCCAATTGTTTTAGTTCAAGTAAGAACTTTGGTACAACGATAACCAAATGATTTTGAGCAAATCATAAGCTGTGAACGGATTTGATTTGTCTTTACCAGAAGCCGTTTGCTTCTGGACTAGCCAACTCTTAGATAAATTATCAATATTATCTTTGGTGAGCCGATTACCAATTATGGATTTTCCACTGCCTTTACCACAAGCCATAAACTTGCGGGCTAGCCAACTTTTCACTAGTTTAAAGATATGGTGAGTTGAACACCATACAATTTTGGGCAAATTGTAAGCCATAAACGGATTTGAGATATCTTTACCAAGAGCCGTTTGCTCCTGGATTAGCCAATCCTTATGTGGGTTAGACATGGCGGACTGATTACCATTTGCTGAGTAAGTGAAAAACACTTACTCCAAAAAAAATTTTGGCCAAAAACGGGGGAATTGGGTGAAATAATTACATGATGAAATTCGTGAGAATTCCCCCCCACACTTAGAAATGAATATTGCCCTCAATATTCAAAGTACCGGCGGTTATGCCGAAACATAGAACATAAAAAGGGAAATACTACGGCCATTATTTTGTTTTTGATATATACACATTTTTTTTTTTTTTGGAAATTGATATATACAACAGCGTGGGAAAAACTCCCCCACACTAGGGTGATAGAAAGGGGATAAGAAGACAGAAATATGGGTGAAAACCCATATGGTGTGTGCTACTATTTTTGATTCCCGAGTCACTAGCTTGACTCGATCCCCGCATTCATTGGTTCATGGGGAATGTTTGTAGATCCGGGACAACCACAGGGGGAATGTCCTCTCCAAAGTAATGCTTTAATCGATGACCATTTACTTTAAAATTTGGACCATCAGGCTGAGATAACTCAATGGTGCCATAAGGATAAACCTTAGTGATAGTAAATGGACCAGACCAGCGGGACTTAAGCTTTCCAGAGAAAATCTTCAATCTAGAGTTGAAAAGAAGGACTCGATCACCAACGTTGAAAACGCGGTTTTTGATTTTAGAGTCATGAATCTTCTTTGTCTTTTGCTTGTAAATTAAAGAGTTCTCATAAGCTTGATCACGAAGTTCATTTAGTTCATTCATTTGAACTTTTCTGTGATCACCGGCTGTCTGTATATCGAAGTTTGCATGTTTTAAGGCCCAGTAAGCCTTGTGCTCTAGTTCAATCGGAAGATGACATGCTTTTCCGTACACTAGCTTGTATGGAGTACACCCAATTGGTGTTTTGTAAGCTGTACGAAAAGCCCAGAGTGCGTCATCAAGCTTATCCGACCAGGATGCACGATTTTCACCTACTGTCCTTTCAAGTATTCTTTTAATACCACGATTTGAAACTTCCACCTGCCCACTTGTTTGGGGGTGGTATGCAGTAGATAGACGGTGGGTAACACCATACTTTTGCATGACACGATCAAATTGGTCATTACAAAAATGTGTACCACGATCACTAATTATTGCACGAGGAGTTCCAAACCTGGCAAAGAGAGCTTTCAAAAATTTCACAACTACTCGGGCATCATTTGTAGGTAAAGCTTTCGCTTCAACCCATTTCGACAGATAGTCAACAGCTACGAGTATGTACTTGTTACCACGAGAAGATGGAAATGGCCCCATAAAATCAATACCCCAGATGTCAAATATCTCACAAACTTGAATGGCATTTTGTGGCATTTCATTTCTTTGAGATATGTTTCCGTGACGTTGACAAGCGTCACAAGTTTTGACATAATCGTGGGCATCCTTATAGATTGTGGGCCAATAGAACCCGGAATCAAACACCTTTTTGGCGGTGTAGTTTGGACTATGATGGCCCCCGGTGGGTCCAGCATGGCAAGCTTTGAGAATATCAAGAGCTTCTTGTCCATAAACACACCGTCGGATGACTTGATCCGCACAGATTTTGAATAAGAAAGGGTCGTCCCAGAAATAGTGTTTAACATCCTTGAAGAATTTATTCTTCTGCTGGGTTGACATCCCTTTCACAATGAAGTTACCCGCATGGTAATTTGCGAAGTCAGCAAACCATGGGGTAGAAGAGTTTCCACGAAAAGAAACCGCATTGAGTGTCTCGAGAGGAAATGTTTCATTTATATCTTTTTTCTCGAAAACATCTTGGTGAGGGTTTTCTAATCTGGACAGATGATCAGCAGCCAGGTTCTTAGCTCCTTTTTTATCACGTATGATAATATCAAATTCTTGGAGGAGGAGAACCCAACGGAGCAATCTCGGCTTTGCATCTTGTTTTGCAAAGAGATATTTAAGAGCCGAGTGATCCGTATACACTACGCATTTGGTCAAGATTAAGTACGGTCGAAACTTCTCAAATGCATACACCACTGCTAATAGCTCTTTTTCTGTGGTGGTGTAATGAGTTTGAGCTTCAGTCATAGTCTTACTTGCGTAGTGAATAGGCTGAAAATGCTTGTTCCTTCGTTGCCTTAAGACTGCGCCGATAGCAAAATCACTTGCATCGCACATTAGCTCAAAGGGTAAATTCCAGTCAGGAGCAACGAGAATGGGTGCTTCTGTAAGCTTTTTCTTCAATGTTTCAAAAGCTACGATGCACTCAGGTGAAAAGATAAAAGGAGCATCCTTTTCAAGAAGATGGGTCATTGGCCGGGCGATTTTGGAAAAATCTTGAATGAATCTACGATAGAAACCGGCATGACCTAAAAAACTCCTAATACCTTTGACGGTAGTAGGGTGAGGTAGTTTAGCAATAACATCTACTTTTGCTCTATCTACCTCAATCCCATTCTTTGAAATTTTATGGCCAAGGACTATGCCTTCTTTGACCATAAAGTGGCTTTTCTCCCAGTTTAGACAAAGATTGGTGTCTTCACACCTTTGAAGCATTTTATCTAGATGGGAGAGACATGTTTGAAACGAATCCCCAATGACCGAGAAGTCATCCATAAACACCTCCATTGTTTCCCCGATCATGTCGTGGAAAATGGCCATCATACATCGTTGGAACGTGCCAGGAGCATTACATAAGCCAAAAGGCATACGTCTATAGGCAAAAGTTCCGTATGGGCAGGTGAATGTGGTTTTATCTTGATCCTTTGGATCAATGGGAATCTGAAAGTAACCCGAGAAACCATCAAGGAAACAATAGTATTCATTTCCTGCTAATCTCTCAAGCATTTGGTCCATAAAAGGTAGAGGAAAATGGTCTTTACGAGTGGCGTCATTCAACTTACGATAGTCAATGCAAACACGCCATCCCGTAACCAATCGAGTTGGAATTAACTCGTTATCTTCATTTGTGACAACAGTTATGCCACCCTTCTTAGGAACACAATGAATTGGGCTAACCCAAGGACTGTCTGAGATCGGGTAAATCAATCCTGCATCAAGAAGTTTGATAACCTCCTGTTTGATAACATCATGGATTTTTGGATTTACTCTTCTCTGATGTTGAACTGCTGGCTTGAAGTCATCCTCCATCAAGATTTTGTGAGTACAAAATTCAGGGTTGATACCCTTAATGTTGGAGAGTTTCCAAGCAATTGCTTGCTTGTGTGACTTCAAGATTTTTATGAGAGCAGACTTTTCATCTTTACTCAAATCTCTAGCAATAATGACTGGTAATTTATCATCACCTTCAAGAAATGCATACTCGAGATGAGGTGGTAAGTCCTTAAGCTCAACCTCAGGAAATTCTTCAGTTTTCTCAACTGACTTAACTTCCTTGTTATGAAGTTTGATGGGAGGGAGAGGAGGAGAAAGGACATGATTTAACAACTTCTCAAGAAGAAAATCTCCCTCCAGATTAATCTCATTTTGATTAATCTCAGCAGGAATTGAATTACTAGTGTGAGGGCCTGATGATGGATCATCATTAAGCAACTTCTCAATGAGAAGTATGTCCCCCTCAATATCAATTGGAGCGTGATCAATTTCCCACGGAACAGAATCACTGGATAAGTAAGCTTCAATCTCTTCTAAGATGAAGTCACTTTCCTCAAATGGGGTAAGAGAAGGAGTAGAATTGGCGATGATAGGTTGAGATGAATGAGTGAGATTATCACTTGAAGAATTATGATCATAACCAAGAACTTCTTGAGAGTACTCTTCAGAAGCAACATCAATGATATCTATTCGGTTAACCGATTCAGAATCATAATTTGCGGAGTACCTCGAAGTCTGATCAAGGTTAAAAGTGACAGCTTCATTACCAACACGTAATGTGATTTCTTGCTCAAATACATCTATGAGAGCACGGCCCGTTCTCAGGAATCCTCGACCAACAATGAGAGGAACCCGATGATCGGCATCAAAATCAACAACCTCGAAGTCAGCTGGAAAATGGAACTTTCCTACTTTCACAAATACGTCCTCGGCAATGCCAAGAGGACGGGATATTGTACGATCTGCAAGCTCGAGAGTCATGCATGTAGGGGTGAGTTCCGGAAGAGAAAGTTTCTTCCATACTGAATAAGGCATCAGATTGATGCTTGCACCAAGATCTGCTAGGGCAAAGCATTCAACCATTCCTGGAAATACACAAGGTAAGAGAAATTTTCCAGGATCTCCAAGCTTTTCTGGAAGCTTCTTCAGAATAACTGCTGAGCAGTTCTCGTTTAGAGGAGTTTTAGCCATTTCAAACAGCTTTTCCTTGTTGCTTAACATGTGTTTGAGAGTTGATGCAAACTTGGGCATCAGCATGATAGCATCCGCAAAGCTTATGTCAAAATGTAACTCTTGGAAAATTTGGAAAAATTTATCCATTTGATGACTAGCTTTTTCACGGAGCTTTTGCTCATTCAAACGTGATGGATAAGGAATAGAAGATTTGGATTTGGATTTGGTATTTTCAACGGGAGCTACAGGTGGTTCAAAAACAACTCCTGGATTAGACTTGGGTTTCTGGACAACTTGAGGATGGACATCATCGGTTCCTCCGTTATTAATAGGAAGTTTCTTGATAACTTGACTCATTTCTCCTAGTGGAGGAGGCATTGGAGTCGTAGGTCCATTGTGTGTCTTTGGTTCACTTTCCACTACCTTAGGTAGAGAAGAAGAAGAGGTAGTAGGAATAGCGGGTCTATTGTATGAAACACCACTTCTGGTCGTGATCGCCTTAGCATCGCCCCTCGGGTTAGCGATCGTGTTGCTTGGAAGTTTTCCTGAGCCCGAGGGTTGATCATTTAAAGACTTTTTGAGATCAGCAATCTGACTGACCAACAACCTGTTCATTTCATCTTGGGATTTCATGAACTGCTTCAGTAACTCATCAGATGATGGTACTGGAGGATGTGCAGGGAAATTCTGAGGTCGGATGTTTTGATTAGGACCTTGTTGTTGAAAATTCCCTTGATTAGGATTCACATTCCCATGAAATTGATTCCCACGATTGAAATTGTTTTGATGAAGGTTCCCTTGTTGTTGGAAACCTTGATTGGGTCCAGGATAGAAATTACCTTGGTTTTGATAACCTTGGTTCATTCTAGGTTGATTCTGATTCCGGTTAAGATTCTGGTTAAAACCGGGTGGTGCCTGATAAGTGTTAGCACGGTAGTTTGGTTCATTCTGAGGACGGTATTGATTACCTCCTTGATTTGAAGTACCGGCTATAGCATTTGCTTCAAACGGACTACCATCAGTGGCAGTACAATTGTAGTATGCATGAGGACCACCACAAGTAACACAAACTTCAACTTTCTTCACTTCACCATGTGATGGTGTTTGAGTGAATGTGACTTTCTTTTGGTTAGCAAGAACCAAAGCCTAAACAATATCTGTGAGTTTATCAATCTTAGCATCGGTGCTAGATGTACTCACAGGAGATGAAGTAGAAGGTCCAGCATTAGACTGATTTTGATATGTCTTTGTGCGGAAAGAACGGACCTGGGACTTGTTTTCAATGATTTGTAAGGCTTCTTTGGTGGTTTTGCTAAGGAAATTACCTCCCGCGGAGGCATTCAAAGAGTCTTGGTCAGCTTGTCTCAGACCATTATAGAAAGTATCCATTTGCATTAACTCGGTAAAACCATGATGTGGACACTTGCGGAGCAATTCTTTATAACGATCCCAAGCCTCCCCGAATGATTCATCAAATCTCTGAGAAAATTTCATTATCTCATTCTTAAGACTTGTGGTTCGGGATGGTGGATAGAATTCGTTAACAAACTTGGTAACTAGATCTTCCCATGTCTCAATAGAACGAGGGGGTTGTTTCTCAAGCCAATTCCGGGCTTGTCCCTCTAGAGAAAATGGGAACAGAAGAAGCTTGATAGCTTCATGTGGGACATTCTTGTATTTGATGGTAGATGCAATCTTGTTAAACCATCGAATGTGTGCATGAGGATCATCCCGCTCAAAACCATAGAATTGGCTTTGGGTTACTAGATTAAGTAATCCGGTTTTGAGCTCGAAGGTATCAGCCACAATGGCTGGAACAACAATGGCATCTCCGTAACCCTCGATGGGTGCTTGGAGAAGCTCATTCATGGGTTTGTCTTCTGCCATTTCGACAGGTGGTGGTGGTGGTAGACGTTCCTCAGTCACGGCTGAAGGAGCTGAACGTCCTCTACGTCTGCGAGGAATCTTTCCAAGTTCTGAAAGTGGACTTGTAGAACTGGAAGAACGAGTGCGCATGCACTAAGTATAAAAATCAATTTTCAAAACAAATGAGGCAAAACACAAGTGAACTTTAACCAATAATCACAAATGAACTGGCTTCTTTAAGAAAGGTACACCAAATCACAAGTGACACAAAGGCAAGTTTTAAATCTGATGTTCGGGAACTTATTATGGTCGCACCCCCAGTTAGGTAGTGCACTGCCTTGATTTGCGGTGGTTGATTTTTATGTATATTTTAAGTACCACTGAAAAGACGTAGGTAATGATTTATGCAAAGGGGTTTAAAAACTTTTGACAATATTTTTGGTATCGTCCCGTTTAACCAAATCGTATTTCTTTAAGAATCACCTTAAAAGAAACACAAGACAGAAAACGTTACGATTGTTTTGTTGTTTTATATTGTTTTTGGGTTTTTAACACTTTAGGAAAAGTGTTAATGAACTTTTTGATTTATATAAACTTTACAGAAAACTTTTTACAAACTGTGGTATATGTGCAAGTACGGGTCTGATAATGCTAGAAACACGCTTACAGCCTCCCCGGCAGCGGCACCAAAATTTGATCTGTGCTAAACAGTCAAGTCTAATCACACAAGCTAACCACTTGTGAATGGCTAACCGTAACAGACTTAAAACAGCTTAAAACACAAATGCAATTAAGATCAGAGGAATATAGGGGATTCCTCGGTCGTTAAGTCCCACGGAGGATGAATTGGTGTATAAACACTTGATCAGATGATAGAATGATCACTAAGGATAGTGATCAATAAGGATATTGATGGAAAATTACCTAAAGAAAAGATTAATAAATTACAGCGACTTAAATGCAAATTAAAAGAAATTAAAAAGTTAAAATCTATTAAATAAACGCTATCACTATTTTTAAAGTCGATGAACGTTTAAATCCTAAAACGTACGTTTAAATTAAAAACTACGTAACGTACAAAATAAAACGTAAGTTTTAAAGAAATAAAAGGCCTATAAATATGAAAATGATATTTTTACAATCCTAATAATAAAAGAAAATAGTTAGAAAAAGAAAATTATTTTTAAAACTATTTATTTATTTATTATTAATTAAAAACTATTTATTAAGTATTTAAAATGCACTAAAATACAAGAAAATACAAAATTAGCCTAGAAAAATGAAATTATAACTTGGAAAAATCTAAAATATGATAAAACTTATTTTAAAACTGAAAATATATTTTTTAGACTTTTTATGTATTTATTATTAATTTAAAACTATTTAAAACTAATAAAAATGCTAAAAAATACTTTTTAAACTAAGAAAATTATGGAAAAATACTTTTTAGTACTTTTATATTTATCTTAACCTAATAAAATTGAAAAATCATTTTTTTGAACTTTTTATAATTTATTAGTATTAAAAGCTATTTAAAAATGCTTAAAAACTGTTTTTAATTAAGAAAAATAGCAAACAGTTATGAAAAATTATGAAAATTTCAGGAAAAGTCTATTTTAATATCCTGAATCTAAGAAAAATAGAAAAACATGAGCTTGTGTGGAGAAATATGCAACTGCAGTAGCAACTGCTTATTAATAAGCACTTGAAGTAAGCTAGAAGGACACAACAAGCACCAAACTGATACACAAGCTAAAATAAGCTATAAGAACTCTAATTCAACTAAAAACAACAAACCACAACCTCTGAATTGCAAGTTAACACAGATTTGATGTTTTGACTTTTAAGCTAAAAACAGGTTTGGGCTAGCTACTTTGAGCTTATGCACAGATCACCAAATAAGCTAAAACTGAAAAGCAATGATTGGAACTTGTACTAGACCTGGGTGAGAGTGTCTAAACCAAAACTCAGACCTGGGTAAGCTCATATGAGCCCTATGCAACCACTGCAATAAGCTCAAAAGCACTCAGCATACTCTGACTCATGAGCAGGGCAACTAGGTCCTTTTTGATAAGCTTGTTTGAGGCTTAAGAAAAATTAACAAAAATCTGAAAAAATGCTTATAAGAAACTAGACCAAGAAAAGTTATAAAACCCAAAGTTTGACTTGTGTTGACCCAAAGATGAGTCTATGATAAATCTACCCAGTTGGGCTCAAAACCACTTTTCCAAGTTTTTGACTTTTAAAGCAGTTTAGTATGTTTGACTTTTATGAAGTTTGGACTTGATTTGAAGACTGATAATGAGTTTAATGGATGAAATAAAGTTATCACAAGCTTTGTCTATTGATTTTGAGCATAAAACAAGAACTTGCTTTGCAAAAGATCCAACAGTAAACTGATTCAAGACCAAAAAGAAGGATTTTGACTTTTTATTAAACGAGTACTAGATTTTATGACTACACTGATCTATTAGAACCTATTGTGACTTATTACAACAATATATGACAGCTCAGATGGCTTCTATCAAAGAAAGATCAGCAAATCCAAACACCATTTAATGGGCCTGTTTTGACACTTTTCAAAGATTTTAACAGATTCAGTCCATGCATTTGATTGATAATCATATATTATCATACACTAAGACTAAATAAACCTTAAGCAACAATACTAACAACTTTAAACTAAGAAATCACAATAATGCTACTTTGACTGCTAAAATAAAGTTTTTAGTAAATATGGATTCTAATAAACAATTAACTTGTTTTAATGCTTAACTCTACTTAACTACATCTTATAAACATAAACAAACACAGGTTTAAGTTAATTAACAATTTAAACAGTAATATGCAAAAATGGAGAATTAACCTTACTAGTTGGATTTCAAATAAAAGCTGAAAACCAGAGCACAATACCAAACCTAATAGCTTTCCACAAAGCTTCTAAACCAAGGCCATCAATTATCAACCCTGCTCCAGCTTTTCTTCTTCATCTCCATGGATTTTTATTTTTCAACTATTTTTTAAGTATTTTTGGTGTTTTTCTCTTTTTTAACCTAGACTGATTTTTAAAGTGTCTAATAGCTTTAATAAGCTAAATAGGAACTTATGTGACCTATTTAGTCCATAATACCAGCTACTTAACAACATTCATACATTCTTGAAATTTTTGAATTAGGAAAAATTGCATAACATGAAAACTGAGATGAAAGTTGAAATTGATTACTTCAAAAGGTTTAAAATACACTGTGATTGCTTAAAAAGGTACTTGGAAACTTTAAATTACACTGGAAATGAAAATTGTACAAAAACGACATAAGCTTAAATTAAAATTATCTAACTGCTTTCTCCATTGCTTCTTTCTCTGTATTTATTGACCTCAATTATCTCTTGTCGACCTCTGAACTAATCCCAACACATCTTGACCATTGGATAGAGCCAGATCATCAGATTTGCCAAGTGGTGATTTTTGGCGCCAAAATTCCTACGAGCAGGTTTTCTGCATTAATTGGGATTGGATTGATGTGGAGGTGGAGGGGAAGTGTAATCAAGTGGAGATGGTGAGGTGTAAAGGTGAAAACCAGTGGTTAAAACCACTGGTTTTGGCTAAAACAGCTTTGGGAGAGACAGTGAACAGTGCTAGCGGTTTATTTGAATTCAAATTTTGGGCCGGGTCATGGGTGTAGGATTGGATTGGGCTTAGTTATTATAAAGGGTCTGTTTGGTTTAGTTTAACAACAAGGACCATTTATGCAATTTAGCCAAAGTTGAAGGTTTGATTTTGAACATTTTCCAAAGCTCTCACAAGGGTCAAACCTGCCAAGTAAGAATAGTACAAGGACCATTGTTGATAATTTCCATTTTTATAAATCCAGGGACCAAAACTGTCAAGTTTGAAACTTGAGGGACCAATATTGTAATTTCTCCAAATTTTATCATAAGGACCATTTTTGTCATTTATAAATAGAACAAGGTTAAAAGTTGATAATTCTCATTTTTTAAATTAACCAAGGACTATTTTTGACAATTTTCAAAGTTAAAGGACTAAAGTTGTCAATTTGTGATTTTTAAACTTTAAAGGGTTTGTTTTGACAACTTTTGAATCTTATGGACCTTAAATGATATTTTACAAGTTTTTGAATTACCAGGGACTGTTTTTGACAACTTTTGTAACTTGGGGGACTAAAACTGCCAATTATGCAAACTTGATACGTTTTTCATCAGATTTTGATGTTTTTGCATTTAAAACATATAAAACACTTGTTTGTGATATTTTTATCATTTTGATGTGTTTCTGAGTGTTTTCAGATGTTTTTGGCATTCTAACAGTATAAAAATGATGAGTATTTAGACACTCATCAATCTAGCTCATTTTTTGGTGATCTTGGTGATATAAGCACAGGTTTTGCTTCAGTTAGTATAATATCCCTCATGACCCACGTCGGTTCATACCTCTTTTATCAAATGTCCTGTACTCCAATGTTTTATATGCTCGCAAGTCAGCATGGACTTGTTTTTGCCAAGATTTGACTTGCATTCATCTAACTAATGTAACTGATTATGCTCTCAGCTAGCACAAGCAATCCAAACTGCAGAGCAGGAAGATAAACCTCCAGTTTCAGATATATTTAACGACGTGTATGAAGTTCCCCCCTCCCCCCTAAAAATCTTAGAGCAGAAGACTTCTCTAAGAAAAACCATCAGTCACCATCATTTATTCATCTCACCAGTTTTCCATATCCATATCCTTCCAAATGAACTCATTAGTAACTCGAATCTCACACAAGGACTGATATTTGTAAAACTCATGTATTAGAACGCATAAAAGACTGAGATTGGTCACAAGTTGCAGTTTTAATCAAGCTCAAGTGTTTCTTTTGTGGCTTAGAATTCCGGTGTTGTAATAGTGCTGAGTAACACTTGTGGGAAACCCAACTGTTATTAATTCATATGAACTTCCAATAGTCTTATAGTCAAATAACCAACCAACAAGAACAACCAAAGAAGCCTAAGCATCGAACAAATAACTTGATTATCCAAAAGGTATATTGATTCAAAGGACAAACATTAATCCTAGCCAACAAACATCATTGAAGGTTGAACGACCCGTTGTGCTTACTGCTGCCAGACGATACATGTTTAACCACTGCTATCATGACTCGAAACCACTGCCAAGCTTCTCAAAACCACTGCTAGTTTCTCGAAACCACTGCAGAACTTGGACCAACTGCATGCTGACCTGATAACAGATTATATCTTTGTAGATCAAATACAACATAACAACAATGACTTCAAGCAACATCCTACTATGAACATCGAGCATTTCAGCGATTTATGCTTATGGAATATCATCCAGCTAGACTAATATAACAGAACTTACATAAATACACAGAGTATAAGCTCACCTACTTTGTGAAATTAAAATTATTGTCTAAATTAAGAAGCAAATTTCATATACATTTTATCGGACAGTTAAAAATGGACAGGTATTGACATCATCAGTCCAAAGCATCCATGACACAGCAAACACCTATTTAACTCACATACGAGATACCAACGGTGACTTTAAGCCATGCTACAAAGAACATCGAGCATTCTCATCATGATACTTCATCAAAGCGCATATTTACTAAAACAGAAAAGTTCGTACAGATCGCTGTTGCATATCAGTCTGATATAACGGACAAATTCATTGATGCATTATATCGAACACTTATAATGCACATATATTTATACATTTAAAGTAGTTTAACGTAAGTCCTTGTCCCAAACATTGTTTTTATTACAAATTCTGAGTCATCACACTAATCATGAAATTATTAGGAGGTAACCTAATCTTATCAGAAACACAATAACTAAACTAAATCACTAACATGAAACAAACACCGATCAAGTTTTTCATTCTAACACAACAGTAATCCCAACTTCTTACTGATAATTCACGAAATTGAACTTTTCTTACAAACACTCCTATTTGGCTATTTACTAAGAAATTTTAATTGACGCATTATAACAAACACCTAAGCTGCACAGACTATAACACGTTTAAACTATTTAACAAATGCTCTAGTTCGATCCCAAACATCATGAATTCACACTTTAAAAAGCGCGCCAGTGAGATATGGGAGACTGCTTTCATTTGCTATAACAGAGATATGGGAGTGAATCCCAACTTCTCACTGCAGCCGGTACTGATCCTTAAACAAACAACAAAAGCAAGAAATACGAACCTTGTTGCCGCCATCAATGATAAGTGGACGATCACACAACCTCAAAAACATCTCTTTCTTAGTACCAAACCACTGCTAGTATATTTAGGTAACCACTGCTACTTTATTTTATTCCACTGCTAGTGTTACTAAACCACTGCTAGTATATTTAGGTAACCACTGCTACTTTATTTTATTCCACTGCTAGTGTTACTAAACCACTGCTAGTATATTTAGGTAACCACTGCTATGTTTCTCGAAACCACTGCTAGCTTGTTTTGATTCTAATCAATATGGGACTCGCACTATTGCATACTAAGTCCACACAACAATTGGTGATAATCGAAGCTCATTTACACAACAATCGGTGTAAATGAAACACTAATTATTATATGTATATTAAAATTAGAGAAATAATACCTTCGGCGACGGTGAATTGACCGGAGATGGTGAGATAACCAGAGATGAAGGTGTTGATAGCTGGAGGTGAGGGTGTTGATAGCCGGAGTTGACGGCGGCTTGAGAGAGAGATAAAACTTCTGATTTTTTAATTGAAATGACAAATAATGTGAGGAGTTATTGTTTCCCTTAGATATAGAGCAAGAGAGCAAATGTATGGACTCTGAGAGCAAACGGAGTTGATGGCGGCACTGTTTACGTCCTACAATCAGTTATGCATTCTCAATCAGAACAAATGTTTTTGTTAGACTTTTTATTTACTTTTTTATTCTTCAGTTAAAGTTTCAGTCATTAAATGGAATTTCTCTTGTAGTGTGAATTGCTAGCAGTTGCCAATAACAGTTTTAGAGTTTTAGTTTCATAGTTTTTAGTTTAAAAAGTGAATTGGTAGTAGTAGTAGGCTAATTTTGGTTTTGTTAAAGGAAAGAAGATGCTCAACATGTAAAAATATTTAAGGGTACAATAGTCATTTTAATTTAAAAAGTATTTAAAAGTTATGTAAAAAAAATATAAAAATACAAAAATACAAAGTTAAAAAAGGAGCTCAAAGTAATTCGCTTAAGTCGCTCAGCATTGGGAAGGAGCAAAAGGAATAAAATAATACTTTCCAAAGTTTGACTTTTTCCTCGAAAATATAAAAAAATAAAATCGCTCGAATATTAAAAAGTCGCTGGATATAAGTCGATTATAAATCATAGGGATGAAAAGGTAATTTCAATGATTGGGTTCCGAAAAGTGTCAGGACACTTGGCACTCTTAGATTGGAAGAAAAAAGTCGCAAGTCTCAAGGTCTATTTTGGAAATACCCAAACTTTTTTCCTAAAAAGTGATGACACCTTGAGCAAAAGATCCATTCTCATAATTACCCCAATGGAAAAAGTACATATCTTCAAAAATGTTCTACGTTTTCTGCCAATATGATTTCTCAACAAGCTAATCCGGAAGTGATATCACTCATTGATAATCAGTAAGAATATATGTTTTTTCATTGTTGCTTATTGTCGATCAATTCTAACTTTTTTTAGTGTTTCATCTCCGATAGATAACATGTTTTTCTGACTTTCAATCTTTCAGCCTCGATCATTCACAACATCGATATATTAAAGTTGAAGTCATAAGCTCATTGTCTCCATACGTTAAGGCATATTCTTTACCATCTTTGTATTTTAATGTAATATATCTTTGTTTTTCACGTTTGTTTTGCTTCTCGAATGCCATCAAGTTTTCAAATATAGTTAATGAGGTTCGTATTATGGTATTTTCATTCGTTTCTTGATTGGTTATCGTATCTCCATTATTGTATATGAAGAAGAGGTTTAATTTTAGTTTTATCAAATATCTCAGTGTTGTTAATTTTATTATCTAATTGACATGATCAAATCAACATGCCTAGGAGGCTCCTCATTGTCACCTTTAATTTAATTCTATGACACTCATATGATTTGTGCATCATGTATTTTGGAAAAACTCATGTAGTTATTATATAGCAATTGCAAGGAGATAGGCAGCAAGTAACCTAAAGTTTTTTGGACTTCATCAATAGCTTATAGTTAATAAAATGCAAATTTAGCTATCTTTTACATTAAAAAGTTATCAAATAATAATGGAAAAAAAAAAAAAAAAAAAAAAAAAAAAACAACAATACTATAATATGTCATTATGTGACAAGCATCTTGGTATATGCGCCATTGAAAATATAGGTCATCCTTTCATGTGTAACTTTCTTTGAAGGGCCAGATTTTTTATGAGGTAAAAGGCTTAAGTGATAGGATCAATGGTGAGGGGGCCTAATTGTTTAAGTGATGTGGATGTTAACTAAATAATTATGCTAACAAACTTTTGATGATCCATTAGCTTCGCAAAAAAGTTTTTACTTTTTATGTATTTGTTTTTGGGAATGTCTAACCAATGCCCTAAAGGCATTGGTTAAGATTTGTCTTTTTGTGGTTTTTAATAACTATTTATGTGGGTCCTCGTTCAAATATGCAATTTTGTGTCAGCGACAAGGAACATTTATGTAATTAAAAACCACAAAAAGACAAATTTTATTCCATTTGTTTTTTTTATCTATTAATCTAATAATGCACCCTTACTCCCATTCACATCTAGCCTAGGAAATGATGTTTACATATTTAGGATAGGCCCATACATAATTCTAGTTACAAAAATAACTAAAGGGTTCTATTACCCAAACACCCCATAATTTTTAATATAGGGGGTGTTTGGGTTTTATCTCTCCTACCCAATCACCAGTCACCACTACCTTGCAAAACAACAAAAAAACAAATAAACAAAAGATTAAAAGTCGTCTTCATGGCCTAGTGTATTTGACTCTAGAAAATTGCACCAAGTGTATAGGGGCCCACACTGGTCACCTAATAATGATTCACTTTAATCCATATTACAAAAAGTACTATTATATTTATTGACATTGTACAACCAATTAAAAACACATCTACCAAATTAAAAACAACCGGCTAAAACACCACTTACTAAAAAGTAAAATAAAAGTTTCATGTTTTAATTTTTAACGTGTTGAAAATTTTTTATACATTTTTTTTACGTTCTTTTTTTTTAAATCGGAAAAAAGTTTTTTAAAAATCAGAATTAAAAAAAACGTAATTTTTTTTAAATCAGAAAAAACTTTTTAAAAAATCAGATTTAAAAAAAATTAAATTGGAAAAAACTTTTTCAAAAATCAAATTAAAAAAACGCAATTTTTTTAAAATATATTTTAAGTAGATTTTAAGAAAAAAAATAACACAAAAATATAACAAATACACAATAAAAAAAATAACGTAAAAAACTGCACAAATAGATTTTAACAAAAGTACTTTGGTCAAGGCTCTTCTTCAACGCAGTGCTCAAACTATACAAATAAATACACTCTACTTATAAAAACACTACACAAATAAATACACTCTTAGTATATAAGCCGAAACACTACACAAATAAATACACTCTTAGAAAAAAAAAAAAGAAGCCATAATCCCACTATATAAGCCGAAACAAACATCCCCTTAGTATATCTTGTGTTTGGTGATGAGCTTTTAGCGTTAGTTGTAGCAGCATTTTTTGGCAAAACTAGGATTAGATGTTATGTGTAGCAGCATTTAGCAGTTAGCAATTAAATTATATATAGTTAGCTACTAGTAGGTGTTAGAGTATATGTTTGTTTTATCACTTTATGAAAGTGTGGTAACGTAGCTGTATACGTATTATTAAGTGTAAAATTATGAAAAAGCTAAACGCTAACGCTATATGCTTCTTCAAATAGCATTTGAAAAGTAGCGTTTAGAAAATATAAACGCGGCTTTTAGCATTTAGGATATTATGCGTGTTTTGCAATGAAAGTTTAGCTTTTGGATTTGTTTAAACACTCCTACATGGAGAGCTAATATTAGAGGTATTAAGCTTTTATGTCCTTTTACACTCTATAATATTCAACTACCTTAAGGAACAGTTTTATTAGAAAAAAAAAAACACCTTGCAACAACTGCTACTTATGCCAGCCTGTATATAAAAATGTTTAGATTCGTATAAAAGTGTTATTTTTATTAAAGAATGTTGATTTTTCAGCTTAAATATCCAATTTTAATGACCTATAAATGACATAGAGTGACTAAAATGACATGTATTTAGTATCTTACATGTTTGTTCAGCTTCACTTATTTTGATTTCAAAATATTAGAAAATAACATTACAGTTATCGAACCGTCTTAGCTTGAATTTTTTGGTTGCTGAGAATTTCGATGAAAGGGTGTTTGGATGTGATTCTGGTTTTCGCATTTCAAGTCAAAATGATCATATTAAGAAGCACACATATCAAATAATACGTGGATATTAAGTTGAAAGTATCGAGCTTTAGCTAGAATTAATGGACTGAATTTCATTTTACTGCATTTTGAAATGGTAATAACCGCTTCCAAGATGGAAATTCAAGGACTTTGTTATTTAGTATACATAGGCACATAGCAACGGGTCGAGATGTGATAGCCACTCTCAAGATGGATGTCTAAATGCCTCCTTATAGTCACTTCTAAAATGCATGACCAAACACCCCCAATTTTAAGCCATTTACAGTTATGGGTCCAAACAAATGTCTGCTTATATATTATTTTGATGGTAAATTGTAGAGTTCGGTTTTGTTGTTATGGGACACGAGTTTGATAACTACCCGAAGAAAATGATACGTGACATAGGGAGTTGGGATTGGTTTCTTGAAGAAAATAAAGAAGACAGTGATGAATACGAAGATGAAGTTAGTAATAAAAAAGCAAAAAAGGGAAAAAGACGAAAGAGGAAGAAAGGTGCAGTGAATGATGACGAGGATGATGATGTGTGGACGGGTGAGAGTGAGGAAGACGCTGACTTGATTAAGAAATTAAGAAATGACTCAAAACCAAAGTATAAGACTAGGTCAAAAGACCAAAAGAAAAACAAAAAGGGAGCAAGTACAAGTAGAAGTGGTACTGATACTACAAAGAGTTCTGCGATGGATGTTGATGTTGAAGATGATGACGATGAAGATGAAAATGATGAAACGTTGGGTGGTTTCATAGTTGATGACGAGGACGTGGTTGAAGGAATCGACGAGGATGTGGATGAAGAAACTGATGAGGATGATGAAGAAGAAGAATTTGAAGAAGATGAAGATGACGAGTAGTTGTTGGTTTTAACGTCACTTTAGATGTTTAGTGTTTCTAGTTAATTTGTTGTATTGTTGTATGATACTACTAACGTGTACATTTGCACAAGACTCTGCGAGGCTCGTGATCTTTGTTAATATCCTATATGAAAACGTTGATTTGTTTCATACTTCCATTTTTATGGAGTTATCTGACTATATGTGATCCGAACTTACGATATCTGGCTTCACAGTTCGAAATCTATTAATATTCAAGTATACAAACAGTATAAAGTCGTTTTCTTTAGTGAGTTAGCAGTAGACATAACGGCTCTAAGTGGTGAATTTATATTAACAATGCTGTAACGGGTACCTTTGATCCAAATGTGCTAAGACAATCCACCTACGAGAAGACAGGATTGCTTGTTCATGAATCACTGTCAATACAAAGTTTGAGTATTCAAATACTGTTAAAGTTATGACCTATGAACTGAATGTTTGGTTGACTATGTGTGATCAAATTCATGCTGTCGCTCTCGCTTCTAGTTTGCGTTATCAGATGATTCGGATCGCAATTTTGATCAAGTATCTGGTCTAAATACTCTCTTATGAATTATGGTGGAAGAGGAGGAAGATCAACTGCATTTTCCGTTTCTTGATCAACGCGACGCTCTTGATCATTGACCATTTGTAGTTGGAACTGAATGAGTTTCTTTTTCGTATTGGAGTTCCAAAAGTTTTTTTTCAGCACTATCGTTTCTTCCTGGTAAGTAACTTGCTATTTGTGCCCATCTGTTGTTAAAGAAAATAACAAAAGAAATTAAACATCTTTAGCGAAAGTATATAAAGAAACTACGTGTAAAGTAGCTCATGGTCTTTTATACTTGTTTCCTAACATCTTTTGTAGCTCGATTATGAGTGCGGCTTCTTGCAAAGAAAAGCTTCCTCTGTTTAAACCTGGTCGCAGATAATTATTCCATCGTAACCTGCAACTTTTGCCGCATCTTTGTAATCCTGCTTAGCATTAAAACGTAAATATATTAAGTTTTGCATATTTGGATGGTGTACATGCATCATTTGGTGTTTGATTTTTTCAAGCGGGTCATATGGCGTATCAAGTGTTTGGTTTGCGGGTTCAGAATCACCAAGTTATTGTGGAGTGACCTCTTAGAGGATTTTTAGGAGTTTATAGGATTACTCGATTATGCATAATGAGTGAAATAAGGAGAAATACAGGAAAGATTAGGAATGGAGCTCCAACAACCGTGGCGGCCGTAGGTAGTATGTCTGAAGAAGGAAAGAGTGATGCTATATCTTCTTATATAAGAGAGATTTTCGACATTGTTATCATATATGTAAGATGATGATATTGAAATGTCGGGAATCCAAAATATATTTGTAGGTCACAAATGAACGAGATAATTTAGGGGGTCTGACAGTTCTGGTCCTACTTTAGCTTAAGTACTAAATTCTTCATTGAGTTTGCTAACCTCTTAGATTGCGGTAGCTTATTTGACAGCGGCTATGGCTTGAAAATAGCTGATCCGAGCTCATACTAGACGACTTTAGCCTATTCTCCAACTTGAATCGCCAGCTTCACAAGTCTTTAAAATTGGGCTTAAGCTCGATTAATTCAATGAAAGCTATGACTTACTTGCATGCCTATATATAAACCTGCATATTACATAAAGTTTTTTTTAACAAACTATATAAGCTCATAAGCTGGCTAAACAAGTTTGTTATTTCCACTTTTTGTGCTTTTTCTCAAGTAACTCGACAACGACTCAACTTGTTTAATCTATGCAGGTAGTGTGACTGTGCTTTTTCTTAAGTAACTCGAAAAAATGTATTTGGATGATCACGGCAAATACAAGTTCATCAAGACCATAACAACAATATCTACTGATTTTACTTCATGTTCTCTTTTGGTTATAAGCGTATGACACATATGTTTCAGTTTTACAAAGTTTCTTTTGCCAAGGAATAATTCTATAACATACAATTTATTGTCCAACTTTTTGCATCTTCTTTAAAATACCCGTGAATTTCACGGGTCTTTTAGCTAGTGATTCGATATGAAAGGATATGTGTGGCCTCATCTATAAGATTAAGTGTAATAGTAAAGCTTCAAGATCGCATTCATCACCGACACTTCAGTGCCAACTCAACTTTTCTCTCTACAACCAACTTCACCACAACTTAGTATAATAAGACAATCAAGTTCACAACAAAAATATACCGCAGTTAAACATATATATACCCCACTAAAACACACACAAAAAAAAACACAAAAACACATATTAGACGACTTGGTCTTGCAATCGACCGAGTCTTCCCATTTTTCCCTGACGTGTTGTGTGAGGTGACCATAATAGGGAAGACACGACCTCGGGTGCCCAAAACTCAGTCTTAGTCTTTCTATTATGGGTGGTAGGGTTGTAAGCGATCTAAATGTTCAGTGAACATTTCATGAATCGTTCAGTAAAAGTGCGTTTATGTTCGTTTACTTATTAAATGAACGAACATGAGTAATAATTTATGTTCGTTTAGTTTAATGAACGAACATGAACAAAAGTCTTACTCGCACATTTATGTTCGTGAGTGTCCGATTACGTATTCGTAACCTTCGTTTATATTCGTATATAGTATTTTTTTTATTCACTTTAAAATTAGTTTACTTAAACAAAACAACACTTATAATACACATTATTATGTATATTTTTAAAATTTTATTGTTTATTCTCCAAAAGGTGAAGATCGGTGAGATCACCTTGGTCCCATGCATCCTAAGGATGCCAACCGTTTTATTGTTTATTAGTCTACGTTCATGTATGTTCGTTTAATATCTTATTGAACGAACATAAGTGAACATGAACAATCTTAGTTTCTTAATAAACAAACATGAAAAAGAAAATTCGTCCACTTAAATAACTGTGTTTGTTTATTTGTCTGATTAAAATTAATCGAATGAACATGAATAATACAATGGCTATGCTCACCAAATTCATTTACAGCCCTAATGGGTGTTCTAAGGGAAGTGAAATAATGCATGAAAATTAATGAATAAAATGAAGTAAATGTGGCCTATCTAAAACAAAAAATTGCGTGGCTTATCTAAAACCAAAGAAACGCATCGATTTCATTCAGTGTAATGTATGCCGGCATAAATAATTGATGCGTAACAAGACCATTTGTTTCTTTGATTCTTTAAGTTGATTTTTAATGGTGAAATCTTTGTCAAGCAAAAAAAATCATATACATTTTTAGCTCAAATGGACCTCCCTTGTTATATCTTAACCTCTAAATCGAGCTAAGTGTTATTCATGACATAATCAACAAATATGAGTGCTCAAAAATATAACCAACTATTACCAACTAAAAATGAATATGACAACAACTAATTAATTACTATATTTTTAAAAATTTTGTAGCATTTTCTACAACTGATTATGTATGAAATATTATTTTTAAACTTTTTAAGTATATATAAGACAACAAATGTAAGAAAACAAGTCAAGCATTTTTATGTGAGAAAGTAAAAGAAATTTCAAATTTTAGGTATAACATCTTACTCATTTTTATTTTAGTAAGTTTTTTTTTTATTATTATTATTATTATTATTATTTTTTTATATGCACCCTTTATATTTATTATAGATTAGTATAGAAGAATACCCGCACAAAGCGATGGTGTATAACGGTAAATAATTATGCTTACGAAATCGTGATTCTGATTTGACCCTTGATGCAAAACTTATGAGTTCAATTCGTAGTTATTGCGAGAAAAAAAAGTTAAAAAGATAGAAATAAAATCTGACAAAAGTTTATGGATTAAACAATATTATTTTAAAAATATTAATATAGTTGTAGATGATGTTACTATTCTTAATCAAAGGTATTAACATTACGCAAATTTTAAGCATATTAAATTTAAGAAAAACATATGCATAGAATCTAAGTAGTAGATAGATAGATTATATATAGACTTAACACCACTCGGTTTAAGTCTACTATGAGTTTTTGAGATAGTGTATTATAATTTGAAGCAGCACCTCAACCAAATGTGAGAAGACCATCATGTAACAGTATATTCAGAAACCTAATAATTATAAAATCTGAAAACATGTAAACAGTTTATTATTGATACATAAATAAGTCAATATAAAGAAAAGCAGACATTCAAATTTATAAGTTGCTTCCATCAGCGAAAGTATTCCAGGACAGCAAAAATGACCCCAACGACGGTAGCAATAAACACAATGGTTCCAGCAAGTAGATTAATAACATTCCATGGATTAGTGAAATATGTGCGTTTAATCTTAGGCCAAAAACGATTGTAGTACTCATCCATATATATGAACTCTTCGGTGTAAAGGAAATCTGTAACAAAATTGTTTTTGCCTATCTTGTTGATCATATCTGCAGCCTCTCGGTTTGAGCAGAGGTTGTTGATAAGGACGTCTGATTCTACCAGTTTAGCAATATCCTCTTGAGTATCAATGAGCATATCCATTGCATGTACATATGATGTAAAGTTACGACCTTTAGGGAACGATTGCTCGTAAGCGAGAAAATTCCTTAAAATTACCTCAGTGAAATCACTAATAATGAGGATTGGCATAAGAAGAGCAGGCTTGCTCCAAAACCAGGGTAAACATCGAAAAAGAGGTGGTTGGAATTTAATAGTCATTGACAAGTTATCCCCTTGGTGAGGCTTAAAGTTAATCCCAGAACTATCCAGGTCTACTATCGAGTGGTATGCAAGCTTTGATGCTTCAGTGTGTATAGGATTCGATGGCTGGTAGCGTTTGTGCAGATAGCCAAGAACATGATCATGAGTTGAAGAGTCAACCTCTGTGGTTGGATCTTCTTCAGGCAACGGAGAACGGAATGGCTTAATGTAAAGTGCCAAAAATTTATCGAGAACGATGCTAGGAATTGATTTTTTTTTAGGCAACAGATCAGGACGGAATAGCTGAATGTAGGGTGCCAAATATTCATCGAGAACGTAGCTAAGAGTGAAAGACTGTTTCCCCATGAAACAGTCAAACAAAGCTTGAAGAACAAAGAAAGGGACTTGGTTTTCTAGCAACATCAGATCCATGGCAATACGAAGGTTTTGCATCTGCAAATACATATTTTCGTCGTCTGCATGCTTGAAACAGAATTCAAGTATGTAACAACCATCCATAACCACCATCCTGGAAAGGTCAACGTCACTGTAGATCTTCTTCACACCAGCATAAGATTCTCTGATTTGGGGTATTAAAGTGTGTACCTTTAGCATACATGTTTCTAATGTTTCCCTTTGAGTGGATTCACAACGCCTTAATAGGTGATTAAGATAACATTCTTTCATCCATTCAAATTCTTTCAACTTCGGATCTTCTCTATGTATAGGTCCTATAGAGACCAGCTGAGGGTTGAATGAACTTTCGTCAAGATCTCTAAGAATTCTAGAAACCTTGCAAATAGATGGTGAAGGTTGGTTGTCACGATTTTCTCCTCTTTCTGCACAATCAAGAAGAAAGCCTATAGTCAGCTCATCTGAATGAGATAGATTTGACGTAGTCACATCTGGCTGATTAATTCCAGAAATGCCCAAGCTATCATTTTTCTCCCGCGGTTTGACGTCTCTGGACCTCCTTTCCACCAAACTAATTCCTTCATAGTCTAGTTCATTGACAATTGGAGTGGTAGTGGACGCTTCACCCGATTGAACCCTAGTAGTGGACGGAGCTTGTGCCTTGTCAAATACCAGTAAGGATTCGGTGAGGTCTAGCGGTTGTTTGTTATTGTTGTTGCTCATTGTGTGTGTGTTTTTAGTTTGTGTGTGAGATGAGGTTGAGTTCAAGTAAAACTATCTCTTATAGTAAAAATGATCATAGGACACCCTGTGCTCAACCGTATGACGGTGACATCCGAATTTTAATGGTGGTTAACATTTTTCTTGACAATTAGTTTTTGAAAATAAATGCTGCGGGGTACTATACATGTTAAAGGGTGGCTGGAAAAAATTAAATGCATTAAAATGGTGACGTTGGTAATATGACGTTTGAAGGTGTCATTTTTTTTTCGTTTATTAAACATCCAACTATTACGGAGTATATAAAAAGAAAGCCTCTTTTTACTGTAATTGCTTTTGGAGATGACACATCAGCAGCTCACATAGCCTTTGGGGATGACACATAAGCAGACAATGCTAGCTTTTACTATATAAAAAGAAAGCCTCTTTTTACTGTTTCACCTTTGAAAAATTATTGTACCATCTTTCATCTCGTCACTCAACCAACAACCACGTCTTTTCATTAGAGCACTTTCAACACTAATGCCATAACGGTGTTTTTACGCAAATTAACGGCGTTATGCCGTTATCACCCTTGGACCTCCGGCGTTATTGCAGCGTTAGTCTCTCCCCGTTAACCCCTTAACGCCCGTTATTTGGGTTTTTTCTTTTTTTCTTTTTTTTTTTTTTTTTTCATTTATGCCCTTAAATGAGGGGTTGTTTTTGTAAATTGTTTGAAATGTTATTGATGTTATTGATGTTATTCGGATGTTATTGTTGTGGGTGTTTTTTGGAGATGTTAATGTTAAATGTTAAAGCTGATGTGGCGCTGACGTGGACGGTGTTATTGGTGTTATTGTTGTAAGTGCTCTTATAGATTCATACTCATCCTAATTTTATTTCACGCAATTTTATTCATCAACCTCCAACCATCTCTGCTCACTTACTAATTTTCGGCGAACCATTTCTGATAACGGTAACACCATTGTTCTTATTCTTTTCCTTACTTATTTTTTTCCCGCTTTGCTTATATACTTAAACTTACACGTATATATTATCCATCTTTGATTTCTTTAGCTTGCATACATGGAGTAGTGCTGTAAGAGGGTAAATATGATGATAATTTTTTTATGTTACCAAAAGTAAACTACATGTGATCAATGCGTCTATTATTTTAACCTTTTGTATCTTCTCTTATTAAATAAAATAAAAAAAAAAAAGGTTCATTTTTACTGTTAAAGAGTTAAAATGGAGACACCTCAGCTTAAAATATAGTGGGTAGATATTCATAGACTAGCTTTGTGATTTCTTTGCTTTTGTTGGATGAAGTTTTTTACTAATTTCTTGTTAGTAATGATGCAGATGAGGGGGTTACTGATGTTTAATGGGCGGAGAAGATGAATATGAACTTCAATCACGTATGTGCAGTGCAAAAAAGATAAATTTGGCTTTTATTTTATACATTTGTTTAATAAATTTTCTTAGCTTCGTAATCCTATAGTGATGGTCTGCGAAGATCACTGGAGAGCCCTTATCAACTTCGGCCACCGTAGTGACAATGGTGACTGGATCGTGATCGACAGTAGACTTGCTAATTATTGTGGCTCTAATTTGTGTTATTGGGGTACTTTGATATGTTTTTATTTTTATGAATGCTAAAAATTGTTGACATGTGTAGATAAACAATTAACCAAAGATTGTTGTGACATGATCAACCTTTAAGTCATAATGGGTTAGCAACGTTAATTAATGTGTAATTGATTGCACCAACAATATGGTGTAATACGGTGAGAAAAATAGATGATCAAAGATGAAAGAAACATAAATTCTCCGAGGTGTAATTTGGATGGCGATGATTTTTATATTTGTTTATTTCGTACAAGCATAGATCAAAATTTGAAAATTTACTTGTGTAAAAATTGTAGTATTAGTTAGCACTCAAAAGTAGCCAAGTAAAATATGTGAAAGCTATGCTTTTTGTACTTTAGAATTAATGTGACTGAATTATCTTACTTTGTGTATTAGCTGATATAAACTTATTAAAGATCGATACGAAGACATTTGTATAAAACGCATGGTGTTTGGAGCCTTCGATTACTTATTGACATTAACAAATTTTTATGTAGATTGAATATTGTCACTCGCGATCTATAGAAAAATGTATACAGGGTAACTCTTGTTCATACATTAATTGACATGGTGTGGAATGTGGATACTTGACTTTTGATGGCAAAGTTGTGGTACACACATGAGTAATTGGTAACTTGGTATTGTCCCATCACTTTTGAAATATTTTAACATGTACTATAAATTATTTTAAATTTTAATATATACTCTACAACAAATAAATTAATAAAAGCAGCAACCTTTTGGTTACATAGAGATGTTGGTGTTCTTATTGTGATCTAAATTATGTGAAGTAGTACTATGATACGTCAAGCTATTAGCCCTTAGAAAATTGTAAACAACAATCTCACAAGCATGCAATTGGAGTGTTCCATTGCTCAAGAAAAATATGTAAAAAAATACCCACAGGAAGCATGAAGGAAAAATATGTAAAAACAAAACGACTAACAAATGGTCAAGCCACAACATTTACTTAGCATCCTCTCATAAAAGTTATAATACTTTCATTGTAGAATTTGCTAATTGCTAAAGGCGACATGTATTCAATATCTCGCCTCCTTTTATTCTCAAAAACTCGTAATAGTTGCTTTGGGCGCCGTGCTATAGACATAGATAATAGAACACCATAAAAGCTTGCCACCTGCCCACCTTTGTAAAATGGTCACATCCGAATTTTAATGGTCGTTAACATTTTATGCATCGTTGATAAGTTTTTGAAAATAAATGCTGCAGGGTACTATAGCTTTCACATATAGTCGACTCATACATATCAAGGTATATGTACAAACGCATAACATTCACATTTATGTGTATACATGGTCCCTCTTGCGACCTCATTGTTGACTCATACATATAGACATATCACATATGATATGATCCAAAATAGTTGTGAGTCATGCACGTGCTCAACTTAATGTAGCAAGAAAAGTAGTTGTTAGTCGATATTAGTCAATTCCTATTTTGCATTAAATACTGATTTGTAATTCACTTGTTAGCTAGCTTAACATGTAGTGTTCAAACTAAGGGTGTCAATCAGGTTCAAAATTATATTCGGGTCAATCGGGTCAACCCGAATTGACCCGAGTTCTAAACAAGGTCGAGTTCGGGTATGTTTTTTTAACCTTGACCCGACCCGAACCCGATTAACCCGGTTCAACAATACTTTTACAATGTAAAATACTCGGGTTGACCCCAAACCCGAATTGACCCGACCCGATTGACCCGACCCAAGTTGACCTGAACCCGAATTGACCCGACCCGAGTTGACCCGAGTTCTAAACAAGGTGGGTTCGGGTATATTTTTTTTAAGGCTTGACCCGACCCGAGTTGACCCGAACCCGACCGGGTCAACCCGTATAACGCCCCTAGTCAAACACTTAGCTTCAGACAGTTGTGCAGATTGTTGGAATTATATAACATGAAAGCTAATAAATATAAATAATAAACATCAAGTACACATGCGGCAGCGTAAGAAACATATAATGAATAATTAATTAACATAAACATAAAATATGCGTACCTTTTTTATTCTAGCCCAACAAGAATCAATTACTAAACTAGCAATTGAGATGAACCCTAATTAGGGTTTATAGGATTATAAGAATTACCACTTACCGTTTTGTAATTCAATCATAGATACTAACAATGGTGTGTTAGACCACGTTCTTGTACACACGTACTATTAACGAATTAAAGTAAATGCTAGTTTAATTAACACAAAACAATTTGTTAAGGAAAAACAAAGTGATCGATCCCTTAGAGATGATCCACGATCGTTTGGACTAAGAAAAACGCACAAACAATTTTAGGTTTTAGGTTTAAGTGTACAAGAGATAAAATACAAAGACCCTAGGCCTTGTGTATATACTCAAAGAAACTTAGAGTCCAAGTTAGGGTTGAGTTAGTTTATGAAAACCCCCATCCAATCGGTTATGGAAACCCATAGGGTTTCTAGAACCTACTTGACATCTAATTTCATATTTAGTCATTCCTTTAACATTTAACGACCGTTAGTCCATTAAGTTTAATTACTTAGCGTTCGTTATATGTTTTGTGTAAATAATAACTAAATATAACATTTTATATTTAATTATTATAACTTTAATTCTCATATGTAAAATATGCAATCACGTGGTCTCGAGTTCGATCCTAACTTACGACTACTAATTTATATCCATAAAACCAACAACTCACACTTGGATATATCTTAATAGTGTGATCACATCGGTTAGCGTCTAGCAATACTTCGATGCCTCTAGCACGACTCGAGTAAGGCTCCTGGAAAAAAACCTTGTAATGATTTCTCATTATTATTATACTTTTGTTTCTACTACCATGTTAAATAAAGATATGGATTTAAGTCATTCTTTATTCAACAATTTTGTTTCTCGTTGTTAGTGATTGAGCAAGATTACCAAATCTTCCGAACATATTCAGGGGAGATCTGGGGTGTGGCAAACATCTTGTCAACCCTACGAGGGGCCCAACAGTATTAAACTCCAAAATAAATTTGAATGAACAAATTCTATCTTGACTACAAGAATAACTCACAAACTTTGCAACACTTCTGAAAACAACCCTTATGACTACCAGTTACGTTTAGCGTTAAGTTGTTTCACAAAAGTGCACTACATTCATGACACTTATCTGGTATCTCAAGTCTGAAGATAACTATTCATGATTTACTTAATAACAATATCCATAAAGTAAAATCATGTAGTTGGAATAAGTCATATATTCAATTTATTAAATATCATCTGAAATTGGTATGCTTTCTCTTCAATATACTTTTAAGTATATTCTACCAAATCACTCAGATTTGTCTTGGTTTAATAAGACTCCCATATCATTAATTGACAACGGACGATTTAGAATAACTAAAAATTATTCACGGATTAAACATGGAAATATAGGATACAATATATTATAAAATGAATATACCAAGTATTTGATTTATTATAATAATTGTTTAACATCTCTTATCCAAATACTAAATAGATCAATGCATGAAAATTCCAGTTGATGAATTATGCCTCAAGTAATGGCCAACTTGATCTATCGTAATTTTGAGAATACTTATTTCTAGAATTCAATTAGTGAAGTTCTTGTATGTGTGCATTCAACAATCCACATTATAATTCATAAAGTGTGTGACATCCTCCACTACCAATTTATGACAATTAAACTTTCAAACATTTTAAAGTTTAAAGTATTCTTATTCTTTAATGTATAATGCAACTATGCTCTTAGATAAGCACAACTAGTTAACATGGCCATTAACAAGGATAAAATCCTACCATGACTAGTATTGAGTGTCATCTCAATTAAATCAACATCATTGTATACAAACAACAATATGCTCTTTAAAAAATCCGTAAACTTTAATATCTTATTGTATAATATTTGTACCTGATGACAATTTTCACAACAATTGACATATTGTTCATCCATAGAATCTAGGAGCAATTCCAAGCTGATGATGTAATTCTATTAGAATATTCATTACACAAGTTATCTAATAACTATCAATTATATATCAATGTTGTCAAATCATCTCTTATTCAAGAATGATACAACAATTTTAATACACAACATGATGTATATGATGAATCTACAGGTCAAACTTAGATTTCATTCATATTCTGTCTTGTCAAAAAATATGTATCCATTTCTCAAATGATATATCATATTTTATTAGAATAATTTATTTTACTGCACATGTTTGTTAACAATATATATATATTACAAGATTGTATGTTTAATTCTTAAATCTTATAAGTGAAGTTTCATTCCAATCTAAAACTTAACATTTAGCTTAGATGTAATGTTACTATTCATATGTTATACAACATATATGATTTTAGAAAACAAACATAATACTCCCACTATCTTTCAGGAATAGATAGAATTTATCTTATTTCAATTATAAATCAAAACTTGAATTTAATAATTAAACGTAAGAATAATTTTCTAGATGCATGCATTTATCCATTCATGGATTATTGCACTTTGTACACTTCCAAAGATTATATGAATTCAAAAAACCTTTCGATTACTTATCATCCTCTCACAAGTAACTATTCAAGAAAGAGTTTTGATAATACATTGTCATATTTCATATTAATGAAAAAGGATAATTCCATATTTACCCAGCCTAAACATGAAAATGTCATATTTACCCAAAATACAACTTTTGAATGCATGATGTACAATGCATTTAAAGCATGATTTGGGTAAATATGGCATTATCATGTTTAAGTTGGGTAAATATGGAATTGCCCCTAATGAAAATAAGTATGACAATTATCATCTTTATAAATTTAATGTGTCTAGGAAATAATATTCAATCATATTTAATTACTTAAATATGATAAGTAATCTTGTCATAAGACAAGCATTAAACTTGTGTACAATATTGTCCATATAATTTCTACACAAAGATTTAAACCAATAGGGTTTTCCTTCTCTTTGAAGAAACTCATCTTCATTCTCTAGTCTAACTATTAAGATAAACCAAGTTTTCAAAAATCGATTATCTTTATGGACAACATTTTTAACATTTATAGTATGAGTAATTTTCCCAATTCAATAATTGGTAATACATCATAATGATTATCAGGTTTATCATAATCATGTAACTCATATTTCTCAGCATATCAAACAAATATATGAGATATCTATGAATGAGAATTCCATCATCTTGAGGTTGACATTTCATGTCTAGCCTTATCATGATATTTACTAGTGTATTTCAGAAGATTTTGTATATTGTAATTTTATCTTTTCAAGATAAAAAATCCCACTTACCTTTTGTAATATATAGACTATCTATATATACGTATCAAATAGAGCAACAATACTATGTTCTCTTTTGAGACATTACAAATACATATTGACAGTTCATGACTTTAGTTTGTTAATAATCACTCTTCATAAGAAGTTTAACAATTCAAAACTTTAATTTTAAACTTAATATGATTTATTACATTCCATAATAAAATGGTGTTTTATTAATCTTCTAGGTTGGAGTCTAATTGAGTATATTCAATCCATACTCAATTTTCTAACCTTGATTATTTTTAAGAAATAAGTTATGGTTATATTGACTCAAACAAATCAAATAGAGTTTGATTCTCCTAACAGAACATACCATTAACTTGTGGTATTTCATTAGAATTAATATTCTAAGACAATCTAACAATATGTAAGATAAACATATTCCTTTTGACTTACCTATTTACCAACTAATTCAACTTAATGGTATAATAGACTTTCCAAGCCAATTGCATGCTTTATAACACAAGTACTCTTTGACCAAGTCACTTCATATCTATGTCTCATCAAGAAAACATAAATTGCTATAATCCCGTTATACGTTATAAATCATTGATCAACTCAATGACTTCTTGTATATGTCTTAATTAAAAAACATAACAAGTTAATGTGACAATTGGCAATTTAGGGAGTCTATTTTAGGTAACCGCATTACGTTAAACTAAACCGAGCTTTTGCCTTTATTACTATTTTTATAAACCATGACTTGATTTTATATCGTCTATTGGTTTTTACGGATTATTTCACTATTAAATGAGTTATCGTATGAGTTTTAACTCTATTTGGTAGGCACTATTCGATTCGGCGCTAGAAAAGCCTAAAACGAGAAATATTGTAACTTTTAGATCGTAACTCAAAAATTGACAAATAAATAGTCAAAACTTGTGGAAAAACGTTAATAACGATGTTAGAAAGTCGAATGAACGTCGTGGGACACTCGGGGGATAATATATGAACTCGGGAATGGGTAAACGGGATAGTTTACGAAAAATGGCGACCACGGCCCCTCTTTTTTCACCTTGGCCGGCCACCCCCTCCTCCCCTTTTCTTTATTTTTTAGTCTCTCCCTCATGTATATATATACCCTCACCTCACCTCATTTTCACCTCTTTATTTCTCTCACTAAAAACACACACACTCCTCCCTATCTCTCTTTACTTTCTCTCTCCTTAAAATTATTAAAAACCCTAACCTTAACCACCCTTCATTAACACCTTCAAATCTAAAGATTAAGATTCGGATTTTTAGGGTTTCAAGTAGGTTTTGCAATTCGTGCTTGAATAAGGTAAATGAAACGTGGGTAAAGCTTGTTTAAGCAATAATAAGCCACGTATGGCAAATTAGGGTTACGACCCTATGATAATTTTTAGGGCTTTTGGGTGAAACGTGGAATTAAGTCTAATTAACATCTAAATAAACAATTAGTTAGTGTTTGGTAAGCATGTGGTGTATCAATTAGATGGGTTTATGCATTTTAGGTCTAGTTTCTTATTTTTGGTTAGAATAGATGATGGGTTTTGTGTTTGGTTAATGATTGGAGCTTGAATGATTGTATTTGGATGTTGTGGAATTGATTTGGTTGTATTTGGTTGGGTGTGAGATGGTGTACGAGCCACCATGACCACGATGGTCATGGCTTGGATGTCGTACGTGACCCACTTGGGCCACGGGTCCGGGTCGGGTCGTTTTGGTAGCTTGTTGGTTGATGTAGTTGAGGTTTGGATGAGACGCGTGGAGCCGAAAAGCTTCTAGAGCTTGTTTGGTTCACGTGGTCTTAACCGTGACCGTGTCATGACCATTAGGGTCATAATATTGGTTTCGGGTATTTTTGGTTGGTTGATTGGTTGGCGAGATTGTTTTGAGCTGATTTGGGATTGAATTGCGCTATTATGACTTTTAAATTGAACTTGATATATATATATATTGTCAACTTTGAGCTACGTCGGTGTTACTTTGACTTTTTAGTTAATAGTTGACTCCGACAAAGCCGTAACATGGACTTTAGTATAATTTGGACTATTGATTGATTAAAAGCCGAGAAGTCATGACTCGTGCATGTGGACTCGAAACAAATAACGATATGAGATTAATATTGGAATTTGACGAAATATATATATATACATGAAAATGCTAATAGACTATGAAATATAAATAATAAATGGGCTTTTGTACCAAAAATATCAATAACAAGTCTTATCTTGTTATTTACTATTTTTAAATGAAAACTAACGACTAAATTGGAAATGTTTTATAATAAATAAGTAATTAATGTTTCGAGTACACATTTATCGATAAATGCCAATTATGGACAATTAATATTAGTTTAAGTATTTATTTGCTTACGTTGTGTGCATGGGTTACGGATAACCTAGCATTAATAGTGTTGATCCACATGGGTAGCGGACTTATTAGGTTGGCGAATCTAATAAGAGCCCGCTAGGTACGTTGGGTAACCTTATTAATGGGTGAATTATCCTTATGACTCTTTAGGTTACGATTGATTTATGGGATAATAAGCGACACGAGTAAATAAACGAGTTTATCGAATTGACGAATTCGATAAGGTCTCCTATTTATTCCGAAACTTATTGGACTATTGAGCTTATCGTTTAGACGTCTCATTGTGTTTCATTAAGTTATATATTGGTTGTTTGAGTGCATTCATAGCATCATATTGAGTCGATACACCCACATGAGGATACCAAACACTAGGATTAAATGGTGAAACGAGACATTTTTGGAAATAACGAAATGGAATACATTAGGGTAGATAACGTTGATTTCGAGAGATATATATTAAATTTGGTCTACATTAATAGGTTGTAGTTGATGTGCCGTGATTACCGTTATCTTCTGCTAGTGTTTATTTGTACGTTGATTGCTTGAGGTGAGTTTCATAGCCCCACTTTTATCTACGTTTTTAACTATATTGGGGTGAGAATCATGCTACTGTTTTTGGACCGTGAAAAATATTTGGATTTGCTTATATGCTTGACTGTTTAGATAGATGTGCGGTAGTTGTTGCCTTAGACTAGGGTAGCAATCCTAATTGCTATAACTGTTGCCTAGCTAAGAATAGACTTCTACCTCGACCTAGTCCGGGGTTGGCAATTGTTCTAGATTTTGCTACGACTGTGCTGGACCAGAGTCGCAGTGCCCGAGTAATCCCTGGATGCGGGATATGTTTATGGTTGGTGATCCGGGTAGGATCGGTATTTATCTATCTTAGGTCTTACATAGCAAATCAACTCCTACTGGTCCACTATGATTTTGTTGAACTTAAACCTATGAACTCACCAGCGTAAGCTGACCTTTTAGCATGATTTCTCAGGTATTTGAAAGATGTTTGGAATACGTGGTTTGTGGAAGCTTGGCAAGAAGGCGGGGTTCAAGGATCATTTCTGACTCTGATAAACTTTGGGGACCTATTTTATTAAATCATGTTTTGGGCCTAATATTTTCTCTTTTGGATTAAATGTTTTGAATACTTAAATTTGGGATTGGTTTTGAATGTTAAATGACTATCTTTTTTCTATACTTGTGTGCGATACCAATCCAATAGTAACGCCCCGAAAATTTGATTAAGTCTTCCGCTGTACCGAGATTTGGGGGTGTTACAGATTGGTATCAGAGCTAAAGGTTATAGAGAATTATGTATTTTATAAACCCTAAACTATAACCACTTTTAAGAAAAATTGATCATCGACCGACGCACGCCCGCTTGCCAAGCCAAAGCTTCTTATTTGATTATGGTATGAACTGCGAATTGGATTATGAGATGATCTGTTAAGGGATATTGTGAACTGATTATGGAAACGTTATGATTTGGAGATATGATTATTGATTTTGGAATGAGATGTGATTATCGAGATACTACGGTATTGGATTTGAGTAAACGGTATATTATGATTTTGGAATTTTGAACTCGATTGATTTGATATGGGATTATGTGATGGAACGGAACTTATGTGTTTTATTTAAAGTCATGTTTTGAGTAATGTGGTACCTCTACTTTTAAAGCTTTCATTATGTGATATATGTTTGGGTTAAGTTGATGCGCTTATTAAAACTAGTTGTCTCGAACACTTATACCTACCCTATGCCATTGTCACAGACTATGCCTTCACTAGCTTTTGATGTGTCTGAGGAGGTCCTTGTTGTTGCTAGTTCACCAGCATTGACTCTCATGACGGTTGCGCAGGGTGATCCTTATGAGATCGCTCGTCACACTAGTTCATCATCATCAGATCGCCCTAGCTCATCTAGGCAGCTCACTTTACATCAGGTCTTAGCGCGAGCACAGACTCCTAGGCTTGCTTATAGCACTGCCCGCATGTCCGTGAGACCACCATCATCACCTATCCGTTTAGCAGCCCACTCTCTTCTGTCATCACCACCAGCATCACCATGTCTTAGGAGGCCTAGATCTCCTAGTGTACCACCTCAGGATTTACCTGCACAGAGACTCCGACTCATGGAATCTCCCTCTATGGATGAGGGCGAGGAGGAGCATGAGGTCGAGGAGGAGCATGAGATTGAGGAGCAGTATGTAGATGAGGATGAGGATCCTCAAGAGGAGGATGGTAAGGATATCCCAGAATGGGGTACTCCTCCATTGCAGAGTCCTGGACATTATCCGGGACCAGATTCTCCTTTGCCTGAGCCTGAGTCCCCTGGACAGCCTTTTGGTTTTGATTCACCTCCACATTCACCTGAGATAGGTAGCCCGTTAGAATCTGAGATACCATCGGAGATTGCTTCAGAGCCCGAGGAGTATGGAGGTACGGGTCTGATCTGGAGGAGGATTATATCCCAGAATATTAGTCTCAGTAGGTAGTCAGATCGATTGGTTGGAGTATCTAGGGCTAGTATAGAGGATTTGAAAGCTGATATGGGTACTGTAGTCAGGAGGACTAGGATTTTGCGTGAGGGTATGTCGGAGCTCCAGGAGAAGGTTGGGGACCTGTTGAGAGGGTTCGTGACAGCCCGTGATGCTGATAGAGTGATTTGGCGTAGGATTGGTGAGTTGGAGAGAGAGGTCGCAGAGCTTAAGAGTGATCGCGACGCTCGACGTGTTGAGTTAGCATCTTTGTGGAGAGAGGTTGACGATGTTAGGAGATCAGTTAGTGGTATTCATAGACGTGGCTAGATAGTATTAGATTCATGGTTTTGTACCATATTTAAACTAAGTAGTACTTGGTTCGAGATGTAGATCTATCCTAGTTGTCCTAGTAGTATCGTTGTTAGGATCGTTTCTGATTTCTCCGTATCCTTCCATGTATTTCCACTTTTGAAACCTATGAGTTATGGTTATTGGAACGTGCATCCCTTAGTTATGATTCGGTATCTGATTGTTTCGCTTTGGTATAGCGTTATCCTTGTTGACCTTGATTATGAATTTGAGCAATATTTAGTGATCCTTGGAACCCAACTCTATCTTTAGAGCGTGAATTGTGAACCTATGAAACTGTTCTTCTTGCCTTCAGAATGATGGCAACAAGACGAAACCCGCTTAGGAACAACCGAGCAGTTCATGCTGCTGTTGTTGCCCCTGTCCATCGAGGTCGTCGTCCGGCCCCGACCACTCCACCTGTTGAGAACCCGAACCCTGATAACCCAGCTGTAGAGAATCCGAATGTGAACGACCGTGTTGAGAACGGTCCTGTTCCACAAAACCCTCCACCTGTGAACCCAGCCCACATTGACCAGCTAGTGTCACAGCGTGTCGCTGAACTGCTAGCTGGGACTAATCTCTCTAACACCTCTAGTGGAACCCCAATGCTGAATCGAACTCGAGGTTGTACCTAAAAAGAGTTTCGATTCTGTGGTCCCATTGAGTTCGGAGGAACTGAGGGAGTAGTTTACCTAACTAGGTGGTTGGAGAAAACTGAATCTGTGTTTGCCGTTAGTAATTGTGAGGAAGATTGTAAGGTTAAGTATGCAACATATACCTTGAAGGACGAAGCGTTAACCTGGTGGAATAACTATCACAGATCAGTAGGAATTGATGTAGCATATAGTATGACTTGGACTCAGTTTAAGACTCTTTTGATCAAGACTTACTGTCCTAAGAATGAAGTTAAGAAGTTAGAGAGTGAGTTCTGGAACCATAAGGTTAAGGGTACTGACATTGCGACTTATACTCGTCGTTTCCAAGAGTTATCGTTGCTTTGCCCTGATATGGTTCGCACTGAAGAACTTAAGATTGAGAGGTATACTGATGGATTGCCTATAGCTACCCGAAATGATGTCATCGCTGCGAAGCCAATTAATTTGCATGAGGCAATTACTGTGGCTCAGCGTTTGATGGACTCTTATGTGCTAGAAGTAGGAGACAAGGGTACGAATGATAGGAGTGATAAGAGGAAGGGGAATGAAGTTGTTAAAGGGAATGGCAAAAAACGACATGAGACAGCCAAGGTGTTCGCCATAGGAAATGGAGGAAGGAAAGATTATGAGGGTAGTAAGCCTGTGTATGGTCGTTGTACCCGACACCACCATGGACTATGCCCGAATGTGTGTAGGAAGTGCTCTAAGGTTGGACACATGGCCAAAAACTGTAGGTCTCGTCCACTTGCTGTAGCTCAAACTGCACAAGGAGCGGACTGGAAGGCCACTATCACCTGTTTTGGATGTGGAAAGAAGGGACACTTTAAGAATGAGTGCCGAGAGTTGTGGATGAGAGGAAATCCCGGTAATGTAGGAGGATTTGCTAACCGAGGTATGGGAGGTAATGGCTTAAACCCTGTGAAGCGTGAGGTTGTGGAAAACCAGGGAAACTACGATACTAGGAATCAGCAGAGAGACATGGGAACAACGCGTTTTTACGCTATTAGGAAGGAAGCTGGTGAGGAACCTAACGTAGTTACGGGTACGTTCCTTCTCAATAATCGCTACGCTTCCATACTGTTTGATACTGGTGCGGATATGAGTTTCGTATCCACCAATTTTATGTCATTACTAGGAATCTACCAAACACCTCTAGGGTTTAGTTACGATGTGGAATTATCCAATGGGAATAGAGAAGGGTTAGAAAAAAAACTGACAAATTTTTTTGGATTAAACAATACTATATAAACTACTAGTTAAAATACTCGCACACGCGCGGATTTTTATATATTGTGTTTTTTTAAAATCGATTACCAATTTATTTCTTTACATTAGACACAAATATTTTTAAAATCACTCCCCTTTTCACTAAGTTTTTTCTTTATACTTTCGACACTTAAACTTTTATGTCTATTTTTATTTCATGACTATATATAAGACCCTTTTTTCTAACTATTTCCGAATCCGGAATATTTGAGGTTTTTTTTAGTAAATATTTTAAAATAAAAATAATAATAAATAAATAGAATACTATCAAATAAGGTATGAATTGATTTTTTTGAAATGAAAATTCCATACTAGGGGTTTTGTTTTATTATATAAAATATTACTCCCTCCATCCAAAATTAATTGTCACCCGACAAAAACACATAGTTTAAGAAAAATACATTTATTATAGTTTTTTTTTTCTTACTTTTTAGCAGAATGACAATTTTACCCTTAACTAATTAATTATTGTATTCTTGAAAGTTTTAATAATAATTTCAATGGGGAATTGCATATATATCATTCCAAAGCTTTAAAAATGTCATATATATCCAACCAAAACTTATAATTGCATATATATCTTTTTAAAGCCTTAAAATTGTCATATATATCCAAATAATTATTTTAATAAAAAAAGTAAAATAATTATAATTGATATATAAAACGACAATTATAACAAAATTTTTTTTTTTTTTAATTTTTTTTTTAATTTTTTTTTGCAAATAAAAACTATCTTTTTATTGGTTTGAATTTTATTATGTCATTTGATCTATAAATATATGAGTTTACGTTTAGATGGAATAATAGATTGTACATTTGATATTCTTATTCAAGATTCATCAATAACGAACACGGTTGAGTTGCCGAACATGGTTGCTTTTTCTTTTCTTAAAAACTGGATTAAGGATATTTTGTAATTGTTAAAAAAATAATAATAAATAAATAAATAATAATAATTTAATAGGTATAAGGGTATAATCGTTATTTTTATATATCAACTATGTGTAGTCGTTATTTTATATATTAAATTATAATTGATATATAAAATAACGATTATACCTTTATACTTATTAAATTATTATTTTTATTTATTATTATTTTTTTAACAATTACAAAATATCCTTGAACCATTTTTTAAGAAAAGAAAGAGCAACCATGTTCGACGACTCAACCGTGTTCTTTTTCGACGAATCTTGAATAAGAATATCAACTCCACCATCCATCGTTCCATCTAAACGTAAACTCATATATATATATATATATACAGATTAAATGACATAATAAAATTCAAATCAATAAAAATATATTTTTTAATTAAAAAATAATAATAATAAAAATAATAATAATAATAATAATAATAATAATAATAATAATAATAATAAAAATAATAATAATAATAATAACAACAACAACAACAACAATAATAATAATAATAATAGATAAAGTTATAATCGTCATTTTATATTTCAATTATAATTATTAGACATTTTTCTATTAAAATAATCATTTGGATATATATGACAATTTTAAAGCTTTGGAAGGATATATATGCAATTATGAGTTTTGGTTGGATATACATGACAATTTTAAAGCTTTGGAACGATATATATGCAATTATAAGTTTCGGTTGGATATATATGACAATTTTAAAGCTTTGAAAAAATATATATGCAATTATGAGTTTGGTTGGATATATATGCAATTATGAGACTTTGAAAGGATATATATGCAATTCCCCTAATTTCAAATAAGGGCAACACGGTAAACTTGATCAAACTTTCCTATCTACAGTTAGTAGTGGACAATTAAATTAGGACATCCCAAAAAAGAAATGTAGACTACTATTAATTTGGGACGGAGAGAGTAATAGTTGTAGATGATGTTAATATTCTTAACCAAGGGAAGGCCCGAATATAAGTCTGTGTGGGCTGCTCAACCGCACAAGGCCCAAAGATTATGAGCGGCCTCAAATTTTGAATAAGCCCAATATGTATGTATAACGAAATGAGGGGAAAGTTTAATTTGTAAAAAACCCGTTAGATCTTTCATGAAATCTATTATATTCATTATTGCATTTATAGTTACAAAAAAGCATATGAACTTCATATTATCACACGATGTGGAATACTGGGATCTATGAATTTTTTTTGCTTTCCTGTTTATCACATACATACTTAACTTGAATATTAAAAAAAAAAAAAAAAAAAAAACTTAAATCCTGAATACTATATTTTATTACATTTTTTGTATTTGTATACACTTAAAGTTTGTATTGAAAACAAAACCAACATAATAAATGGTTTTAATATAGAAACGGTAAAACAACATTTTAAATTGGAAAATGATTCTCATGCCTAACTTATATGTCTAAAAATATGACTAAACAATTCATTGTGTGGCACATGGATTCCACTAATTATTTTTTTCATATCTACCATTGATTTAGCCAAGTGTTTCAATCTCTTTATTAGGCATAAAATTACTCTTATATTGTAAGTTAGTCATACCAATCAACACTCTTTTAAATTTTCGGCCTTTCTTTTACAATAATTCACAATAATTGCACGGGGCCTTCAAAATTCATGAGACGGCCCTGATCAAAAGTATAATAATTGAGTAACATTACTCAAATTTTAAAGAGTTAAATTTAAGGAAAACATATGCATGTAGTATAAATAGTAGATAGATCGATTATAGATTTAACATCACTCGATTGGTTTAAGTCTACTATGAGTTTTTGAGATAGTGGATTATAATTTGAAGCACACCTCAACCAAATGTGAGAAGACCATCACATGTAACTGTATATTTAGTAACCTAAGAGCACTTGCAACCATGACTCAAGTTAAACTTTAACCTCCTGCCATGTCAGCGTCACATCAGCTTTAGCATTTCACCTTAACTCACTCAAAAAACACCCACTATCATAACATTCACAAAGTTAAACATTAACTTACCAATAATTTACAAAAACAACCCCTCATTTAGGGGGCAGGAAAAAAAAAAAAAAAAAAAAAAAAAAAAAGCTTTAACACCGTGTTATAGACGGTATAGTTAACATGCCATAAATTGGAAATGTTAAGGTTTAACACCCACTTGGGTGTTACCATTGCAAGTGCTCTAATAATTATAAAATCTGCAAACATGTAAACATTTTATTGATACTTAAATAAGTCAATACAAGCATGGAAAATAAGTGACTTTGTGAACAATGAATAAAGAAAAGCAGACACTCAAATTTATTGGTTGCTTCCATCAGCGAAAGTAATCCAGGACGGCAAAAATGGTCGCAACCATGGTAGCCAGAAACACAATGATTCCAACAAGTAGATTAAAAGCATTCCATGGATTACTGAAATATATGCGTTTATTCTTAGGCCAAAAAAGATTGTAGTACTTATCCATTTGTTCGAACTCTTTGGTGTAAAGGAAATGTGTAACAGAAATGTTTTTGCCTATCTTGTTGATCATATCTGCAACCTCTCGGTTTGAGCAGAGTTGGTTGACAAGGACTTTTTCTGCCAGTATAGCAACATCCTCTTGAGTATCAATAAGCATATCCATGGCATGTGCATATGATGTAAAGTAACAACGATCTTGACGGACCGATTGCTCGTAAGCAATAAAGTTACTTAAAATTAGTTCAGTAAAATCATCAATAACCAGGGGTGGCATTAGAAGAGTAGGCTTACCACAAAACCAGGGTAAACATGAAAAACAAGGTGATTGGAATTTAATGGTCATTGACCAGTTATCCCCTTTGTAAGGCTTAAAGATTATCCCAGATCTATCCAGTGCTACTGTCGAGTGGTATACTATACTCACTATTCGCTCTAAAGGCTTAATTGCCAGCTCAGCGTCAGCGTGTATAAGCATTGATGCCTCAGCGTCAGCGGCAGCTTGCTCTTCATCAAACGGCTTTAATGCCTGATCAGTGTCAGCGTGTATAAGCTTTGATGCCTCAGCGTCAGTGTGTATAATCTTTGATGCCTCAGTGTGTATACGATTCGATGACTCCTCAACTACAGGCTGGTAGTGTTTGTGCAGATAGCCAAGAACATGATCATGAGTTGAATCTGAGTCAACATCTGTGGTTGAAATTATTTTATGCAAATCTGAGTCAGCATCTGTGGTTGAGATTTTTTCAGGCAACAGAGGACAGAATCGCTTAATGTAGGGTGCCAGATATTTTTCAAGAACGTTGCTAAGAATTGAATTGTTTTCAGGCAATGGAGAACCGAATAGCTTAATGTAGGGTGCCAAATATGTATCGAGAACATCGCTAAGAGTTAAAGACCTTTTCCCCATGGAGCAGTTAAACAAAGCTTGAAGAACAGAGAAAGGGATTTGGTTTTCTAGCAACATCAGATCCATGGCAATACGAGTGTTTTACATCTTATTTGGCAAATACTCATTTTCGTCATTATGCTTGAAACAGAATTCAAGTATGAAACAACCATCCATAACCATCATCCTGGCTATCTCAACGTCACTATAGTTGTTGATCACACCAGCATAAGATTCTCTGATTTGGGGTATTAAATCGTTTACGTTTAGCAGAAATGCTTCTAATGTTTCCTTTGGCGTGGAATCATAACAACGATATAATAGGTCATTAAGATAACATTCTTTCAGCAATTCAAATTCTTTCAACTTCTCATTTTCTCTATGCATAGGTCCTATAGAGACCAGCTGAGGGTCGAATAGACTTTCGCTAGGATCTCTAAGAATTCTAGAAACCTTGAAAATAGATGGTGGACGTTGCTTGCCACGATTTTGTCCTCTTGTTACACAGATTACCTAAACGTCATTCACTTATTAAATTAGCTAATAAACACCAACACAGTTACATACACAGTTACACTCAGTAATAATATAATTTAACCTGATTGCACATAACTAAACACTCGCAGATAAACATAACCGATAATTGTAGTTACACAGTAAAAACTATATTGTAACCTAATTACAAAACTGAGTAGTATTCGCGTATAAAATTAACTACTACTAATCACTAACGCACACAGTAAAATTAAATTAAAACCTGAATACAAAATTACGAGTAAACACTAATAGATAAAACTAACCGAAAATCACTACCTAAACACACAGTAAAAACAAAATTTTAACCTAATTAAAAAATTAAACAAAATTAGAATGAGTAAAAATTAAATATACCTCGAGTTCTTTGACTAGTCTATCAAGGTCCTCCTTACTCAAACCTGCATAAAACGACAAAATTATATTCAAAAAAAATGAGAAAAAAATAAGGTAGGGTTTGAAGATGAGATGTGACTGACGGTACCTTGGGTGGCCACCGGTTGGTTGTTGTTGTTGTTATTGCTCCTCATTGTGTGTGTGTTTTTAGTGTGTGTGTAAGATGTGTGTTGAGTTCAAGTAAAACTATCTGTTATATAGTAAAAATGATCACAGGACACCATAAAAGCTTGCCATGTGCCCAGCCGTATGATGGGACATCCGAATTTTAATATTGGTTAACATTTTCTGCTGCATTATTGACAAGTTTTTGAAACTAAATGTTGCCGGGTACTATACAGTACATGTCATGTTAAATGCATTAAAAAGCTGACGTTGGCAATGTGACGTTCAAGGTGTCATTCAAAATTTTTTTTTTTATTTATTAAATATATAGATACAGATGAGAAGACACCATAAAAGCTTGCCACCTGCCCACATCTAAAGGATAAAAAGGTCACATCCTTATTTTAATGGCCGTTACCATTTTCTGCATCGTTGATAAGTTTTTGAAAATAAATGTTGCGGGGTATTATAGCTTTCACATTATAGTTGGCTCATACATATTAACATACTAGCATAGTATCTGCGCAAAGCAGCAGCGATACTTAACATGTCAGTTTTTCTCGTATCTTGATCTTTAAGCGGTATGTAATGAGAGTTTGTATTTGACGGTTTACCCGTTTGATAGTTCGAAAATAGTAGATGCATATTTGAATTTCTGTAATGTATATCAATACAAATATAAATATTCATACTTATACTCATTTGAATTTTGTCTAACTTGAATGGTTATGATAAAAATTACAACTATAAATTTGTATTATTGTAAGTTTGTAACATCCATTTTTACTAAAATATAATGTGTCATTAGTGTACATTATAATGCAATTATTATAGTGTAGAATTTAATTATATGAATTACTACTTATAATAAGATGTGTAGGCTTAAAAATTAAGACTTTCTTCTTTAGAAAGTCCTAAATACATTATAAGTTAGTATAGATATAGATACGTACAAACGCGCAACATTTATAGTTATGTGTGTACATATAGACATATGGTATGATCCAAAATAGTCACGAGTCATGCACGTTTTCAACTTAAAAATTTAGCAAGAAAATTACTTGTTAGTTCGATATTAGTCAATTCCTATTTGCATTAAATACTGATTTGTAATTCACTTGTTAGCTAGCTAAACATGTAGTGTTCACACACTTAGCTTAAGACAGTTGTACAGATTACTTCTAGAGGCTGAATTCCTTGGTTAAAAATAACCTTTTTTCGTGACAATCTGAGAACAAGTGAAGGTTGAGTTGTATTCTGTGTTCACACAGTTGTACATAATCCAAATAAGCGTTGTTCAAATCTCATGGTCATTTAAAGTGTATTGATATGGTTGAGCATAGAAACATGATTGTTGTTTTTGCGTATTTTATAAGCTCGGTAGAATAAGCAATAACATATGTAATTGTTGGAAAACTTTGGTCGAAATTGCATTTTCACCAATTGTAGTGTGAATGGGATATCGGTCTCAAATTGTGGTGTCTGGAACGAAATTGTGTAAACTTTGAATGTGTCAAAGTTGTAACAACATATTAATGGTTGGTTAATTACCGATTAATATTTTGATTAATGACTAGCATTATGGTTGTTAATAACATACTAACTATGACCGTTACTCGAAAATTAAATCGGTTTATGGTAGTTAATTACATATTAACTATGACCGTTTTTTGAATCAGTTTTATAAACTAGCTATATGTGTTTATTGAAAATACTAGAGAAAGTAGCACCAAAATAAGATAATACATACGAATGTTTGCTTTTGTGTTTTCCATTTTCCATCCGAATCACAAGTTTGCCCGATGAGAATTTCAGGCATAACGTCAAGTCCGACAGTCCAACTACTTCGATTGTTGTACCTTGGGAAATAGACGCCGAATAGGCAACGGATTTATTTTAAAGGAAGCGTGTCAAGCACGTGCCTCAATCTGTTTTAAAGAAACACAATAAAACTCTTAAAACAACTTTTATTAATCCCAGAAACCAAAAAATACACTAAACTGATCTCAATCAGTATGAACCAACTACACACAAATCTTAATCTGATAACAAAGAACAACCAACAATCTAAATAACTACAAGAGAATAACAAGAATGATCAAGGTGATCAAAACTTGATTAGGGTTTACAAAAAAGAGAGACAGAGTATGAAAATCGTCTAGAGAGAGATGGGTGAGATGAGTTATGAGACTCATTCTTGTCTTTTTTCTTTATATAGCAGCTCAACCAACCGACTTCAACTTGTGCAGCTTCAGTCCTTCATCTTCCTAACTGTGAAAAACTAGAAGGGGGTTGAATAGCTCTAACCATTTTTATGCCTTTTTAAGAAAACTTTAGATTCGATCTTTCATGTGAAATTAATGAAAACAATATATGTATACAAGCACAATAACTAATAACCAAATGCGAAAAGTAAGGGAAATATCAAACCAATCGACACGATGATTTATAGTGGTTTGACACGAATCTCACTTCCTCGCCCTACTCTACTCCTCGAGTACCCAACTCAAGACTTAACAAGCACTATATCTGTGGAAAACTAAAATGGGGGGTTGAATAGTTTTACCAAATTAAAAATTCCATTTAAACTATTTAGATCAACTTATGTCAATCTATTTGGATGTGTGTTGGATGTTGATAAACAAGCATATAAAGTATGTAATAAAAAGATAAGAGTAAGAAGCACAAAACCACAACGCGAGTATTTATAGTGGTTCGGCTACAAGGACACCTTCATTGCCCTACTCCACTCCCCGAGTCACCTACTCGAGAGTTCGCAAACACTACACGACACCAACTCCTTATAGCGGAGAAGCCTTCACAACGTTGCCTACTCTTTTTCCGGTACTAGGCTAACCACCGGGTTCTTTCACTCCAAGGTGAACCACACCTAACACAATGTCGCCTAACCTTTATCCGGTACTAGGCTAGATACCGAGTTCCGTTACAATGGAGGAACTACTACCCAACACTACACCAACGACTAATCCCAAAGGAGATCAACTCCTTTTTACAACATCATCAAGGATATCAATATCCTTGGATCTAATGATAATCTAACTTGTACATTGAAACACACCATATCGAATGTACATCTAAGGCACCTTTCACTAATGCCTTTAGTTAGATCTTCAAGTCACTCTTCACCAATGTCTTGTGACTTGACTTCTAGGCACCCTTCACTATGCCTATAGTATGGACGATCGACACCTTTCACTAATGTCTTCGTCTTGACACTTGAGACATCTTTCACTAATGTCTCCAACACTACACTTCTTAGAAGAAAGAAAAAGAATCATCAACAAGAGGACTTCAGTAGTCTTGATGATGAGGAAGCATGGCAACTCATGGACTTGAGCTTGCACGACTTCAAAGGTGGTGATCTCGCCTTTAAGAGGAACCTAGAAGATCACACAAAAACAAAACTACAAACATAGATCTCTTGGATCTGGGGTTAGAGAGTTTTTAACTCAAGGGGAAAGTATGTTGGAAAGGGGTGAGGTACAATGAAGAAATTGCTCACTATTTATAGAAGAAAAAATCTACTGTTCCCCGGATCCCACGGATCCCTCCCACAAGGTATCCGTCTAGCGTAAAGCTAGGGATCCGTGGGACGCTCCTCTTTACCCATGGGTATTTTGGTTATGGATCATGGGTCATGGGTTGATCCATGGGTCTTTAGCTAGATACAATGTATCTCTTGAGTGCAATGCACCTAGTCACATGGGTATGGGTCAATACCATCGGTTATGGATATTATCCATATATGATATAAGCATGATGTCATGCAATGGGTTATGGGTCAAGCTCCATGGGTCATGGGCTTTGGGTTGTACCCAACTACATTCAATGTATTTGGTCAATGGGTTGTGATACTTAAGTTTCCACGCATTTATATTACCTAATATACTACATACAAGTTATGTGTATATTTTACCCAAATATGTAAACACTAGTTGTTGTACATATGTAATATTAAATCATAAAATCACTTATACTTGTTTTAGTGTTTTATGTGAAAATGTGAATATGTTAGAAACTATTAGTTCCAACCATTTACGTATTTTATTTGTTTCGTTAAAATGATTTTACGTTTGTTATCGACAAAACATTAGAAGATCGTAAAATATAAATAAACGTTTTTACGGCTTATTTGTATTAACAATCTCCCCCTTTTTGTTGATGATAAAACATAAAATTATTTTAAGGAAAAGCTAAAATTCGTAAAAGTTTGAATTTGTAGTTTTTACTTTCTTCTCCCCCTTTTTTGTCGAAACAAAAAGAGCTTCGAAAGGAAACTAACACATTGTTTTAGGAAAAACATGTGAAAGGAATAATAAAAAAAATAGAGAGCAAGTAACGGGAAATGATCTCGTCTTTACTCCCCCTTGACGAGTCCATCCCTATGTAAGGGCGTCAAGAGAATAATACTAAGGTAGTTCATTTGCAACTAAGTTTGCAAAAGATTTCGTCTATGTGACGAATGTGCTCCCCCTTGTTGATTGCAATTTTGCAAAGGGATGTCATGAAATGTAATCCTAATATTGTAATTAATTTGCAATGTATTACTTTGACACAAAGCTCCCCCTAGCTTTAGGGTGTCAAAGTCTTCATGTGTAAATTGAATAACTACAAAACAAAGGTTAGAAAACGAGTATAATGCACAATTTCCTGCAAATGTGATCCAAGTTAGTAGAAAAATAGTTTTCTGTATCACGGATCCCAAGGTTCCTTCCTTGTAGGGATCCGTCTAGGCAAATATGAGGGATCCGTCTGGCTGATGATCAATTTCAGCAATGATGATATAACATATTATGTTAATATCAAAGTGAGATATGTATTATACAACATACTCATATACACAGAAATATAGCAAGTAGCATGTATTTTCATTTAATAAAACTAGAGATATGATATATATGACTCTAAAAACTAAGAAAATGATCGATACATGACTTGGAATTACTAGACTTGTCTAAGTAACGCTTGAAACTAGGACACCACTAAAATCCTCTAGCTCAATTTTGTTTAGGTTTATTCTCGTCGAAATGTTCGAGGAGGTGATAGAACATGAAACGTTGGTCTTCTCGTACTTCATGTATCAAACTTTCAACATGTTGACAATGATAACAATCTTTCAACATACGAAGGATCAAGTGAAGCGGCTTGTGGAGCCTCAAACGACGGAGGGATTGGTGGAGGCGCATTTGAGAATGGCTTGACCAAGAATGATGGTGGTGGTAGAGAAGTGTCAACTTCCATATGGTTGGGTGGTTGACTTTGATGATTTCTCATAATCCAAATGGGATTATATGATGGAAACGGCGAAAAGGAAGCCGGAGCTAATGTTGACTCGACACCTTGATTTTGTACCATTATTCCTCCTAATGAGGAGAATGTTGTCGGCGGAGGAGGATGAGACGGCCTAGGAGGCAAATCCTCTAGATTGTAGAGGTGTGGTGATGATAGTGGAGATGTAAAAGAGATAGCTCTAGGAACCAATGGTGATGGTTTAGTGGAGATTATATTGTTTGGCCTAGGAGGTATGGTGGTGTTTGGCATAGGTAATTTTGTGGGTACTATCCTTTTAGGAATTAGTTTGATTGGTTGAGAAGAGATCCTTGCATTTGTTGACTTGACCGAAGATGATTCGGTTGAAGAGATTTCGTGTACAACACGAGCAATTTTCTTGGGTGGTTCTTTTTTGGATAAGTTACTACTTGGAGTTTTCCTCATGATGAGATGATTTCAAGAAGTTTGTAAGGGTTTCTTAAGTGCTGAAAGTGAGGATGAAGGTGATGACTATGGAAGTCCTAACAATGTGGTTATAAGGCAATAGATTTGGCAAGTGCATTCAAGCCTTAAGCCACTAAAATTTATTGGAATGTGATGATTAACATGCACAAGAGTTAACTTCAGAGTTTGTACTGATCTAGGAACTCATTTAAGATGAGATGGAGTGTTTAAGTTAGAAGGATGAGCTTGAAATGATTGTTTTGGCTAGATTTGACATAATTTGTCACCCGGATCCCACGGTTCCCTCCTCAGTGGGATCCGTCTAGGCTAATCCTAGGGATTCGGCATAGTAGAAATGATGTTTCTAAGGTCTAAGATCTATATCATCTTGAGTGTTTCAGTCCTCCTAAGTGTCTTAAATGAAGGGTGCTTAAGTATTTGAAGGTAATGAGTGATGTAGCTAATGATTGCCGTTTATGGAAGAAATTGGAACTTTTCTGAGTACCAATGAATGAACAAGGATGACACTAAAGATTTTGAGAGTGTCAAGTGAAGCTAAATGATCCTAGAGATCAGATAGTGACTTAGATTAATGCTTTGGAGAATATCCTAAAGGCTTAAGATGGAAAAACTATAATTTGATCAATTTCGACCAATTTTTGACGCAAGGATGATTATGATCAATTTTGCTATAAGAGATTTCTAACGTTTAGATATGAGGGATCATGTGAAAATGATGTGTGAACTTGAGAGTGGAAGAGTAATGGATTAAAGTGAAATAATAGATCTACAAGCGTCTTTGAGTGTGATCTAGGTGAGTTATGTGTGAGTAGGAAGGATCTACTTAACTTGATAAGGACTTAATTTGCCTTAAGAAACTATGTCTAGCTTAGTGTGAGGTGTTCTAAGGATATGTTTGAAATACAATGCTTGCAATTGCGTTGTCTGTTTGTCGGATCCCACGGTTCCCTAAGAATAGGGATTCGTCTAGCACAACCTTTGGGATCCGTCCATCTGCTAAGCAGAACCTTTACTAAAGGTGTGCAATGATCTTGACAATGCATTATATTCCAAGGTTAGTTTAAGAGGTTCTAACACTAAGATATTAAATGTAAGATGTTTTATTTCATGAAGGAAATTGGATTACATTGATAAAGCATGAGTACAAAGGATTGATCCTATTTGAAAGACTACTAAGTTCCTTGAGCGTTTTCGCTAGAAGGATCATCAAGTGGTTGATGAGTGTTGGTGGAATCAAGAATGAAGAAAGTCTTCATGAGAGATATGTTTAGAGGTTCCATCATCTTGTTCACAAGTACGTACAACGGACTTTGAAATTAAGGATGAAAATGCATGACGTTATGATAGAGACGCGTCAAGAACATTCCATAAGGGATGAGTTTATTCTTGGAGCCTTGAAGATTTACAATTCGCCTTGCGAAGAAGTAGGCGAGATTGTATGGTTGTTTTGTTAGCAAACAATACATTATGTGAGCACAACAAGCGGGAAGGATTTCTCGATTTCCCCTAAGACTCCAAAGATTTTCACGTATGATGAGTGCAAGGGGCTTGTACTCTTCTCGAATGTCCCGTATGAAGATAATGTTTGGATCGGAGTAATATGGTCGAGGTTTGCATATTATGCGATTTAAATCTTCCGGGGAGGGTATGTGTGAACAATATGGACTATTTTCTTCACGAAAATTGAAGAGAGAATCAAGAGACCAATCTTTGGCGAAGGCACATTGTCCATGATTTGGAATCCAGATGATGTGAGCAAAATGCCCAAGGTTAAAACAAACTTTTGGTTTTTGATATAAAACCAAAGAGATAGAAAGCGATCCTCGTTACGAACGAGTTCAACTTGACGGAAGAATTCCATTATGAACCTTGGACATATCTTCTCGTTGATTTCAAGAAGACATTCTAGTCCTATGGCTCGGAATGAGGTATTGATACCTTCTTCGAATTGTAGAGAGGTGTCTACAATACGTCCTTCATGGAAGTGACGGTTTTTCAGATTATTGAACCCACGGACATGATTGCCAGGTGTGTTGGGCTCAAGAGAGATGTTCGGAGTGTAGACGCTTGTGAGTGAAAAATCAAACTCATATTCATTCGTCATAGTTGAACCTATATAAATGATGAGTTAATAGAAAGTGATGTTTGTGGTCAACTAATGATTATCTAATGTTTTTACTAGATTTTTATTAACAATGGTTTTTAACAACAATGACACTTAACTCACTTATGGTTTTGACATTCTAGTGGAATATTACTTTTAGAAAGAAAGTGGTTTTTATTTTGCATGGAAAACAGTTGTCCAGGTGTACGGATCCCACGGTTCCCTTTCACAAGGGATCCGGCTAGTCTAATTTTTGGGATCCGTGGATCTGGAAAGACAGAAACAGATTTATTGATAAAGACATAGGTTTTTAGATCTTATAGTTTTATACCAAGATATGTGTTTTAGCCTACATTTTCTTTTAGCATGCATACATGACTTTCTAATGTATCACGATAGAATGAAATGAATAAAAAAGAATTGGTAAACACATTATGATAATAATAACCTAGATAAACTAGACTATTAGTAATATTTCATTTCAATGCTAAGAATGATACAAAGGATTGGGTATATAACCCCAATGTAGATCATTAACACAAAGTATATGTCTCCGTATGAGAACTTCATTATAGGAAACACAAGAGCGATGAGCGTTAAGGCGTTGAGCACGAGGGTGATGTAAACCATGTTGATGGTGAATCTTCCTTGATTTCGACGAGATGAGTATGAGGAGGAAGATGAAGTTTTGAATGAGAGGTGATTTTTGAATTTGGAAGGTTTGAAAAAGTGGGATAGAGTAGGACGACGAATTGCGTATTTATGGGGAAGGAGGAATTTTTGAAATTTGTGTTTTGTTTTATTATAAAAAGGATGTGGTTTTTTGGATTAGTGAAAGTAGAAAACACGTTTTATATACCCCGACTTTTGACGAAAATTTTACACGTATGTGAGAAAAAGCTTCCTAGTGAAGCTATATGTAAAACATGTGTATACACGAAAGCTACTCAAATAAATACCTAAGTAATCACACTTATTTATTAAAATAATATCATTTAGAGATAAGTGGAAAGTCATACCTCAAATGCACTTAGGAATGTCTTTACAAATGACACAACAAATGTCAGAAGGCAATTCCAGCTCCTTTAAGCTTAAGATACCTTCTTAGGGAAGGTAATCTTGTTACTAAGCGATTCCGATGGCTTGGTAGATATGAGCTTTGACTAATCAACATGACAAAGAGGATTAGTGCATTTAAATGAAAAATAAATAAAAAAATGCTGTTATCTAATCAACATCCAAACATAGAGTTTTAAAAGACATGGTGTTTGTTTTTATGAAAAACCTTCTTTGTAGTTTTCAATTAACCATGGATCGTATCAAGTTTTTTTTAAAGTACAATATACTTCAAGAAACTTGGTAACGAAGCTCTGATACCAATTGTGGAAAACTAGAAGGGGGGGGGGGGTTGAATAGTTTTACCAAATTAAAACTTCCTTTAAAACTATTTAGATCAACTTATGTCAATCTATTTGGATGTGTGTTGGATGTTGATAAACAAGCATATAAAGTATGTAATGAAAAGATAAGAGTAAAAAAAAATGGTATTTGGCGGAACCATCTTAAGTCCGTGTACCTTTTTGGTACCGAGCCCCCCACCCAACAAGGAAGGCATACCCCGGTTAATTACCTAGGCAACGCTGGCTGACCAAGCCGGTAGTCTGGATTCGAACCCCCGCTGTTTTGCTTTGACTTGGTCAACTGCGCGCTTTTGCGGTAGTTGGTGCTTCGAAAGATGTGAAAGGGAAAATGAGAAAGAATAATAACAGGAGTAATGTTAATAATAGAGATGGGTCATCAGGTGGGTCAAGTGGATCCGGTTCCTCAAAAGCCCAAAGTATTATTAAACCCAACAAGCCCAAACAGTCTAATAACCAACCCAATCACAAAACCATTGGCTCGAATCAAGTTCAAGGAAATGCGGAGCTTGATCGGGATCGAAGACATCTCTAGAAGGACTTAGAGATTCGGGGGTGATTGTTGGAATTCTAAGTCTATTACAGTCAAAGAGAGTTAATAGTCTTCTAGATCAATGACATCACTATCCATACACAATAGATAATGTGCCACTAAGTGAGTTAGTGACCCATTAATACCTAACTAAGACCACTAGAACCAGAAGCTGCTGATGTTTTAGAGGTTATAAATAGGATGTTTAGCAAGAGGTTAAGCATCACCACCAACACAATCATATACAGAGTATTGTATATCATGTAATAGGTTTTGAGCTATTTTCCTATTATTAATCAAAGAGTTATTTTGATTAATTGTGTCTATACATTTCAATAATTGGTATCAGAGCTTCGTTCGATTAAAGGCGGGTTGAGAGTCGGTTTCAAAGAAGGTGTAGCCTTCGCTGCTGGGGCTGATGCAGCAAGGAACCGGGTTTTGTCTTTAAGGGCCTTGAATACGTACCTGGTGATCGGGAAGGATACCGGAGTACAACTACAACATGTCTGATGTTGAAGATGAAGGACAACCTACACCGGTGAGGGTGAAGGAGGTCGGGACAATCAAGGTAGCTTGTTCAATGCTATCATCCGTGGGATTCGTGGATGTTGTCAGTCGATTGAAGAAGCACAAAACCACAACGCGAGTATTTCTAGTGGTTCGGCTACAAGGACACCTTCCTTGCCCTACTCCACTCCCCGAGTCACCTACTCGAGAGTTCGTAAACACTACACGACACCAACTCCTTGTGGCGGAGAAGCCTTCACCACGTTGCCTACTCTTTTTCCGGTACTAGGCTAACCACCGGGTTCTTTCACTCCAAGGTGAACCACACCTAACACAATGTCGCCTACCCTTTATCCGGTACTAGGCTAGATACCGAGTTCCATTACAATGGAGGAACTACTACCCAACACTACACCAACGACTAATCCCAAAGGAGATCAACTCCTTTTTACAACATCATCAAGGATATCAATATCCTTGGATCTAATGCTATTCTAACTTGTACATCGAAACACACCATATCAAATGTACATCTAAGGCACCTTTCACTAATGCCTTTAGTTAGATCTTCAAGTCACTCTTCACCAATGTCTTGTGACTTGACTTCTAGGCACCCTTCACTAATGCCTATAGTATGGACGATTGACACCTTTCACTAATGTCTTCGTCTTGACACTTGAGACATCTTTCACTAATGTCTCCAACACTACACTTCTAAGAAGAAAGAAAAAGAATCATCAACAAGAGGACTTCAGTAGTCTTGATGATGAGGAAGCATGGCAACTCATGGACTTGAGCTTGCTCGACTTCAAAGGTGGTGATCTCGCCTTTAAGAGGAACCTAGAAGATCACACAAAAACAAAACTACAAACATAGATCTCTTGGATATGGGGTTAGAGAGTTTTTAACTCAAGGGGAAAGTATGTTGGAAAGGTGTGAGGTACAATGAAGAAATGGCTCACTATTTATAGAAGAAAAAATCTACTGTTCCCCGGATCCCACGGATCCCTCCCACAAGGGATCCGTCTAGCGTAAAGCTAGGGATCCGTGGGACGCTCCTCTTTACCCATGGGTATTTTGGTTATGGATCATGGGTCATGGGTTGATCCATGGGTCTTTAGCTAGATACAATGTATCTCTTGAGTGCAATGCACCTAGTCACAGGGTATGGGTCAATACCATGGGTTATGGATATTATCCATATATGATATAAGCATGATGTCATGCAATGGGTTATGGGTCAAGCTCCATGGGTCATGGGCTTTGGGTTGTACCTAACTACATTCAATGTATTTGGTCAATGGGTTGTGATACTTAAGTTTCTACCAATTTATATTACCCAATATACTACATACAAGTTATGTGTATATTTTACCCAAATATGTAAACACTAGTTGTTGTACATATGTAATATTAAATCATAAAATCACTTATATTTGTTTTAGTGTTTTATGTGAAAATGTGAATATGTTAGAAACTATTAGTTCAAACCATATACGTATTTTATTTGTTTCGTTAAAATGATTTTACGTTTGTTATCGACAAAACAATAGAAGATCGTAAAATATAAATAAACGTTTTTTACGGCTTATTTGCATTAACAATATCAACAAACTTCCTTTCGGTGGAGAAAACCTTACAACGTCGCTTATCTTCTTTTCTAATACTAAGCTAAATATCGAGTCTTTCCCTAGGCAAGACTAACCTTATCACTCAATGTATTTTAAGGCCCAAAATACTAACTACACTCACTAAGATGTTGTATGATGATGTCTACCCAAGTTGGTAGATGATAGTGATGTATGATCACACACAAAACATATACAAAGTATAACAGCTAAGTATATAATGATACTAAACTAACTACATCACTTTGAAGCTTGAAAGACTTCTTGTGTTCTTCACTTGAATTCAAAGTTGAGAGATTACTATGAATGTGTTATAAGTCAAATGGAATGATCAAAGAGTGTTTAAGAATGATAGAAATGAAAGTAGTTTTCTTTGAATCGCTTAGAATAATTAGTTGAAAATGTTTGAATGTCACGTTATTTATATGCACAACTTCTGCCCCAAAACCGCCTTTCGGCAGATCCGTCCATTATAAAAAACAATCCCCGGGGCGTATTTTGTGCAGTCTTTTGCCTAGAAAATTATACAATGTTTTGTACTTTAATTAATTAAAAATCATTCTTTCTAGAATTACTTGGGCATGAAGGAGTTTAATTAATTTACTTTTGATTTAATTTAATACGAAAGTTATTTGTAAAATAAAAAGTATATGTATAATAGTAAATGTAATAATTTTAAGTATATTAAAATTATTTGTTTACTTGAACTCTTTAATCATTCGACGTAAGTTATATACGTCAGAATGTAAACTTACAACTAATAACTTGGTTATGTAAGCGTTTTACGTCGTATAAGTTTGTAATTGCCAATATCAAAACCTTAAGAGACCGTAAAATATAAATAACGTTTTTACGTGATATTTGTATTAACAATCTCCCCCTTTTGATGATGGCAAAACATAAACTCATATTTTGTAAAAACTTAAGTTTGCAAGTTCTTAAGTTGTGAGTTTACTCAATCTCCCCCTCAGTGTAAGCTCCCCCTAGCTTGGGGCACTGATGTGCTACATGTGTACAATTTTAAGTTTACAAAAGACGATTTACCAATTCTACCAGTAATACATACGAGCAAGTGCACTCGTCCGTTATAGCAAGATTTTGAAGGTAAGTCGGGGATCGTTCGCAGGGATTTGTGAGTGAATCAGATTAACAAGCATAAAATCAACTATGGCAATCCAAAAACAAATAACAACGAGAATAGATATAATGTAATTCAGATAATTAAAAACTACACTTGCTTAAACTAGTTTCTTATCCTTGATTAGTATGATTGTGTTAACTTCTCCTTAACATGTTGGTTATGATAATTAGTTGGTGTACTAATCTATTGTTCTTACAAGTTAAACCTTCGTCAAGATTTTAGTTCAAAAAAACAAGCATTAAGTCAAACCAATCAATTCAAGATCAATTCAAGTTTCATAAGTTTACTTTCATAAACTTAAACACAAAAAAATCCGCTTGTCTTATCAAATTTGCTTAAGAAATGGTTACTACAAAAGGTAACCGATTATAGACAAAAGGTTACAATTGATTGTAAACAACTAATGTTACGACCTTTTTAGATTGGAACCAATCAATCCAACTTGATAATAAAATATCCAATGGCACAAAATTATGATTAAGAAAAAAAAATGATGCAAATCTACCAAGTACAAGTACAAGATAAGATTCATCAAGTTAGCTTTCAAGGGTGAAAATTCAAGATGTTTGACGATATCCAATGATTTTCTTGCATGATTAACATTTCAAAACACCTTACGGAAAAGGAACGAAATATAATTCACTCAATCACTCAATTTTTAGTGGAGTAACAAGATAAATCACACTCATTGCTTAGTCATGATTAGATTATTACCATAAGCTTGTACAAGAAACAAAACTCCACCGATGTGGCGTGAGCACCAAGCGAAAACATCTAGAGAGGACTTTTATTCGGGTTGAAATGTTAAGCTTGGGGTAAAGGGTATGGATAAGGCATGAGAATGTTTATGAAATTGGTGTTAAAAGAAAAATAGGATCAAGTCTAATACCATGTTGCTAGTTACCGAACAATCCACAAACCAGTAAATGATCATAGCTTAAATTTTCTTCGGATTTCCACAATTCTTCGCATTGATTTATATAACAACTTCCTTTGAATAAAACGGGAACTTAGAAACTATTCACTCATTTGATTTTTGTCCCCAATGTTCAGTTTAAGTTTAGGGAGGGAGAATAAAACGGGAACTTAGAAACTATTCACTCATTTGATTTTTGTCTTGTCCTTAGTAAATTATTGTAATAAAGTATGAGAACATTACTTAGGGTAATTTGAGCAGCAAATTTAAAAAATTTTATGGCATTTACAAGTAAAACCTTAGTCTTAATAAACTGTCTCATGGATAGGAATTATATGACTAGCAAAAAAACCGTTTAACACTTAAATTTCACCCTAAAAATGTGAGGTTCTCCCCTAAATCTTTAGGAATAAAAGAATTCATCTTTAATGCTTAGTGAGTGTACCAGTAGTCTTATAGATTCTAGAACTTGTTTTTTGATGCATTTCGAGGTCACTAGTGAGACTACATTCATATAGTTAGGATTAAATAAATGATAAGAGGCATTAGAATAACCCTTATTTTAAACCTGTAATTTAATTACGTCATCCACATTGATTGAGTAATTCTTCCCACGCCTTTGCGATGTACTCATCTTTAGTATACGATACCCATAGTTAACCCCTTAGAGCCTATCTTTTCATGGTTCTCGTGATGTTCCGGTTTTCGGAATATCAAGGAAGAGCATTGTTTACAATCCACCCCCAAATGTTACACCCAAAATGCCTTAGCCCACCTTGTATGCATTCATGTTTAGTGCATTATTCTAATCATTGTTTAAAACCTTAGTTCAATTATCTAGTTACTTGCATGGTTGCTAAGTCAAGTCATATCCTTTGTATACAGTTTTGGGACGATTGGGGCTCATGGGTTAAAGTAGTATTTTATGGAGTAACGGAAAGGAATGATAAATTTAATTTCCCTTTGTCTACGTAATTAAGTACTTCAAGTGTTTTGATCTTTTCAAATCGAGTCAATTAGTGTTAGTGAAATAAAAACTCAAACATGCTTATATAAATCCATTTATTTTGATGTTATCGTAGAGGATGGTAGAGTAAAAAGGTATGTAAAAAAAGAAGTGAAGTGAAAAAAAATAAGAAAAACATACGGGCTACCATCCTGCGTCTATCTTTATGTTTTATGTTTTTAAGTTTATGTTTATGTTTTGTTTCAAGTTGTTATTTAGTGATAGTGAGTCGAGTCTTGGCTTAGCAACGCTACGTTTTACATGCTTGTAACATAAGATTTTTAACTTGCCACCACTAAATATCCCCTTATCCAACAAAACCCTTTATTTCCCTACCCTAAGCCTAACATTATAACCCTTTGTAAAGACCTCTTAGATAGTTATTCCTAGGGGCTTACGCCAAAGCGGTGGAGGTTTGATCTATTCACAAGCCTATGGTAATCTATGTACTATGACAGGTAGTGAGTGTTTATCTTCCATTTCCTTACATGTTATATTTCATATAAACTCGAGAGATGAGAGAATCCAAACACCAATTGTGAGGAGCTAGTGTATAATTTTCGTGCTTGTTATGACTATTGTGGCGCTTGTACTTGTGGTAAATTATTTTAAACCAATGCTAAATGACCCCTAACTTATAAATTGATTGGCCAAAAGCACATTTGCTTGAGACAAGCAAATTCCAAGTGTAGGGATATTTGATAAGGATTTAAAACATACGTTTTTAGAGGGTCATTTGAACCCTAAATCGACACATTTTATATCCGTTACTGCTTAAAATCACTCCTTTTCACATTTTAGGTCTTTTAAAAGCAAAATGCTGGAATCAAGCACTTTTGGACAAAAAGGAGCGAAAACATGAAGAAAACAAGAAAGTCAAGAAACAAGGTTGATTTCCGCACCTGACGGCGTCCCAACCCAAAGGGAAACGCCGTCGCTAAGAAGGTTTTCTAATAAAAATTCAAGCGACGGCTCAGACCTGATTTTGGTTCTACAACATGATGGCGTCATGCCTTATTTCTGGAGGGCGTTTCCCTTTTATTTTACACCAGACGACCAAGACTCATTCCAAGATGACATCCTTATTGAAGCCAGACGGCGTCACACTTCCTCAACTGACGCCGTTCCAACAATGACTTGCCCAAACGAAACCCTAATGATGGTGACCAGACGGCGTCACCATCAAAAGATGACACCGTCGCATTTGTAAATCTATATATAGACTTCCATTTTTCTGCATTTAAAGTGTAATATTTTGGAGAGCAAACCCTAGTTCGTTCATAGTCTAACCTGGGCAGTATTTTAGGGTTCCCAACCCTTCTTTATACTCAAAGATAAGTTTTTCAATCCATTATATCACCATGTTTATCCTATGTTCAATTGTTTGTGTGTATGCATGCATTTCTATCATGAGTAGCTAAATTACTATTGTGTTTGCTTAGATCTATGAAATCTAGTTGTTAATTATTGTTAGGTTGTCTCTTGTTTTAATTGATAGACGCTAGAGTAAGGAAAACTGGCTTCTTCTTTAATTGTTGCGAGCTTGAACGTCCTAAATAGTACAAAGCTTGAGAGTGCACTTGAGCCATCGTTGTGTTTATTGCGTGAGTTGTAGCTTTAGGATAATAGAGTATTCGGGGGAGATACTACGATACTTGGCGATCCCGGATAGTCTAGAGGAGAGTTGCTATTCATAGAACTAGGGAATTAGGCACCCCATATGACTAACACGGAATACAACGCACTAATTAGAATGAGGATGTGACAATTCAACTGACTAATAAGAGATAACTAAGGAGTAAGAACATCTAAGTAAACACGCTTTTAATTATCATAAGAACACACCAAACAATCCATAGTTTATTTTCTTCTTTTCATTAGTTAATTAGTTTTTAATCTTTATTAGTAAGTTGTTAAAATTGGTAGAAGTACCACCCTCCACTCCTATACCTCGAGATTTTACTTTTTTTCCTAAAAAAATATAAAAAAGCTAAAAAGAATCTCCCTCAACCTCACCTTCTCGTCATACATCTCTACTAGCATCTCTATTCCCCTAGAGAACAATCGACCCCCTGGGCATACCCATACTACACTGCAACGGTTAGGTACACTGCCTAGTGTGTTGTAAAGCTTGATCGTTGAAAAGGAAGTCTTTCGACCCCGAACTCACGCATCATGGCGTAAGTAGAGTACGGAATTACGCCGTAATTCTTGTCTGGCCAGCATACTCTTGTATATTTACTTTAATAACCATTCAAATCTGTGTGTCTTTGTTCCTATGCTCATTAATGACTTGAAAATGATAAATTAAGACATAAGAGTATATTTTCAAGTAAAAAAATACAAATGATGAGCATATTAGGGGGAAATTGACACTAAAATATCAGGGCTATTTGATGTTATCATTGGCTGAAGTTGATTCCACCTCAACATTGGGCCAGGTCTCATTTCTCTGGTATGTATATTGTAGTTTAATGTATATTGTAGTTTTATAATATTCCTTTTCATTCCTAACTAATGCATTGTAATCATTTTGTCATTTCAGAAACACCTAAATGTAATGTTCTCTTGAACAATATGTGTGAGGTTCTCAACAGACAATGAGTGGATGGCAGTGATAACCCATCATCACTTTCTTGGAATTTATTAGACACTATCTTATGAAAAGGATATTCAAGGTGCAACAATTGATCAGCAAGAGTAATGGGCCTCTTACACTTAATGCCACAAACATTTTCAATCACATTAAGAAGGAGGTTGCTTAATTCACAGTTACATGGAATGGAGGAGATTTATATCAAGCATCTGGTCCTTATAGAGAGTAGTGTGTTATGAACATGAATTTGAGGACCTGTTCATGTAAGAAGTGGGTGCTCACAGAAATGTCATGCAAGTATGGAATGGCAAGCATCTGGGACATGGCAAGTAATGGGATGGAACTTGTTATACAAGAGTCTTGGGTGAGTGAATTTTATTGGTTATAAATAAATTATAAATTCACTTTTATCCATTATCATGCTCTGTAACTTTTATTCATGCTCTCAATATTTTGTAAACTTATGTGACAAGTGAGTGAATGTTATTGGTTTTCTACTTAGGAAGAAATGTATAGGTTCAAGATAAATCCTTGTAGGGGTCCAGACATATGGAAGAAGTCACCAAGCCCAATCACTCTAACACCAACAGATTATCATACTCCTATTGGTAGACCAAAAAGGAAAAGGAAGAAAATTACAGCTGAGTAATATGATGGTATGGTGAAAAAGGGGAAGTTAAGTAGAGAAGGGAATACATTAAAGTGCAAAAATTGTGGGGAATCATGTCATAACAAGACAGGTCAAAGAGGGCCACAATCATAAGCATCTGCAAATGTTGGGTCATCTGTTAGACCAGCTGCAAGTACAAGTGTTAGGCTATTAGCACCATCTGCATATGTCAACCCAACACCATCTTTTAACCCATCACCATCTGTTAACCAATCGCCAACATCTGTTGCACTATCTGAAAATGCAAATATACCATCTGTTAACCCAACACCATCATCTGTCAACCCAACACCACCATCTGCATACCCATCAACACAATCTGTTAGACCTAGTGCAACATCTGTTAAACTACAAGGACCATCTGTTATTAGGAAAGCAACACCATTTATTTCCCCACGATTCACAAAGATTGCTGCAAACAGGCTTTCTCCTTTAAAACCAACTGCAATAAGGCCACAAGTTGTTGCAACAAAGCCACAAGCTGCTGCAACAAGGCCACAAGCTGCTGCTGCGAGGCCACAAGCTTCTGGTAAAGGTAAGAAGTTTGGTGCAAATGGCAAAGGTAAAATGAATATGGGGGAATTAAATGGCTCTTATGGTGCAATTTGCAAATGTAACTTTTGGTCCTTTGGTTGTTTCAATTGTTTAAGACTTATGGTACTTTTGTATTATCTTAGACTATGTTGTGTTTATCTAAGAATTTGGTAGTCAGTTTATGTTAGATTATTGTGTTTGTTAAAGACAGTTTGGTTATCAGTTATGTTAGACTATTGTTCCCAGTTATGTAAAACTTTGGTTCTAAGTAATATATGACATTGGTTGTCATTTTGGTTCATTTTGGTCACATATGGTTTTGGTTCTCAGTATTGAACCATTTGCAATTATGTGAGACTTTTTGCAGATGTGAGAATTTTGCATTTTGTTAGACCATTTGCAGTTATGTGAGACCATTTGCAGTTTGGCCACATATGAGTTATTTTGTCAAACCATTTGCAGTCACATGTGAGACTAGTTATTTTGTGAGACCATTTGCAATCACATGTGAGACCAGTTATGTGAGACAATTTGAAGATGTGATAATTTTGGCTCTCAGTAATGTGTCACTTTGGTACATTTTGGGCACACCTCATTTTGGTACATTTTGGCCATTTAGGTTACACCTAATTCAATACAAGTAAGCTTGGACCAACCAAAACACTGCATTACATTAACTTCATTCATTCAAAAGATTGCATTACATTAACTTCGCAACTACATCTCGTTTATTGCATTTTGAATGCCATTACAAGTCAACCCAACTAAAACCAAACTAAACCCTAACATCATTAGAGAAGATATAAAATGAGGAAAAACACCCAACTAAACACAACATCATCTTCAATCTTCTTGTTGATCCACAATTTTGAGCAACAAAAGCTTGTAACTCATTCATATTTCGCAATAACCCAGGAATGATTTGCATAAAGCGATGACACATTGTTGGATCATACCCAATCTCCCACAATTTGAACCCTAAAGAAAGAATATTTGCAAAATTAGGTCAAAATCAAGAAAAAATTAGAAAAAATAACAATTGATGGCTTACCCTTTTAGAACAACCGTAGAAACGTCTTTCTGGATTAAATTGCGTCCATGAAGTACGAATCACATCTGGTGATCCACATTGAGGACAATGAACCATAGTTACGTGTTTTTTGGACTGAAAATATGGTGGCAGTGGTGGGTAGGTGAAGTAGTGTATAAATTATTAGATAGAAAGACAAATATGCCCTCACGTGATGGTCACGTGTATGTGCCAACAGCTATAATTAATGTCATTAGTGAAATTGGATTGATAGTGGAATGAAACTATCACTTTTGGACTGAAACCAATTTTTTTTGAAATTTTAGACCAAAAGTGAAATACCAAGCAAACCACAAGGGAAAGAAAACAGTTAACTCAAAGTAAAACCATGTTATAAAAAGTCAAGCATGTGATGGAGTATTAGACGCGTAAACACCCCTATCCATATTCAATACCCTCAACCACCATCTCGGAAAATCTTTCTTCTTACCTGCTCAGAATGAATATTGACATTACCTCTGTTAGGCGTCCTTCATCTGGCAAAGGATTGGACATTCCAAAAATTAAAAAGACTTCTCCGTCTCAACCGGTTAAACCTTCAAACACAGATGACAAAACGGGGAAGAAAAAGACATCTCCGTCTCAACCGGTTAAACCTTCAAACACAGATGACAACAAGAAGCCCATACCCGGTCCCGCTGGTGCCATGCCATCTCAATCGGTTAAACCCGGGGGAGAAAAATGATAAGTGATTTAATTATCATGTCTTGTAGTAGTATGTTTTACAGTAGTATGGATTTGTGTTCTTTATTTCCCTTGTTTGGATTTGTGGATCTTCAAATTATGTTGTAACTTGTTTGTGTGTCAGTTTGGTGGATAATAATTAAGGTCTTTAAACTTTATGTTTGTTTGTTTTGTTTTTTTCTTTTCTTTCATAAATACACCATATAATCATTGTGAAAAACATAAGTCGGTTTTGGTTTTGGTTTTGGTTTTGTTTTTAGGAATTGTCTGCTTAATTTATTGTAAACCAAACTTTTGGATAGAATCAAAAGCTACTTACAAATTTATGGTGCTTTGGTGGTGCATATTAGTACTGTTAGAAATCGTTTTAACCAGAAATCCAAGCAAAAAAAATGTCATGAAGATAGGCCAAGTGTTCTGAGATTGAACTTTTTTTGCTCATCCGTATGTCTTCAACACCGTATGATCAAAGAAGTAAGGCATTGCAATTCACTTATAGGTCTAAGGGTGTGTTTGGCTAAGCTTATAAATTTGGCTTATGCTTGGCTTATATATCTTGAGCTAACAAGCCCTTGTTAAGGGCCAGTTTGGTTTGCCGGTATCCCACTGTTGGATTTGAATGATATCCATAATTAAACGTTTGGTACCAACTGATTGATTGGGATAATGAAATCAGCCCAAAAATCTCATTCCATATAGAAGTGGTGGGTGTCACGTTTGATTCAAGTATTATTCTGACATAAGTGGGCCTTCTTTTTCTAAATGACCACATATTTTCATGGCTTTAATTAATTTGATATTTTTTTATTATTTTGATAAGCTCATTATATTAAATAATACATAAAATATAATTTTAACTTTTTTTATAACAAATAATTATATTAAGTGATGATACCACTCTCTCTCCTCATTTTCTTTCAAACCAATCCAAATCCAAATCCGATTCTAAACCCACTTACAAACCAAACGCACCCACAGTGTTTAACTTAGCTCCCACCCCTCCACATATAAGCCACAAAATTTGGGCTTATCAAAATCCCCTTATATAAGCTCATAAGCCCACTCATATAAGCTTAGCCAAACACTTACTTTAGGCTTATTCAACACATATAAGCTAATAAACTCATAAGCCCATCATATAAGCTTAGCCAAACACCCCCTAAACATCTAAGGAAACTAAAATCCTTGAAAGACCAGGTTCCAAACACAAAATATATGTTAATGTTACCTCAAATTGTAACTGCGCAAAGTTTGAATTTGTAAATAAGAAAAATAAACAACCCCAGGCTTCAAGGAAAAAACTTGTGCAATTTCTATTAGACCAAACAGCGGTGACAAGGAACCATCCTTCTATTCACGACCCCTTCCAATAGCCTCAAGCCTCCAGGAAAAAATTTATGAAACTTCTATTGATTCAAACAGCGGTGAGCCATCTTACATTTGGCCTCCTCTCTGGTCTGTTCTGTTACAAAAAAGCATCCTGCAACTTGCGATGGATTGTGCGTTCCAAATATTTGTAAGCCATGGGCTCCGGGAATTCCATCTCAATTGGCGAGAAGGATGTGGTTCTGACACGTCAACCCGAGGAAGAAAAGTGATAGCTTGGACATTCCTGCATCCTCAGAAAATGATAAGTGATTTGGGTATGATGTCTTGAATGTTTTAGTTTGGATTTGTGTTGTTTATTTACCTTTACTCTCTGTATTTCCCTTGTTTGGATTTTGTAAATTGGACTCTCAACAAGAATTTTTTAAAAATTCATCCACCTAGCTAATTGGATTTGTCATCAAATGCATGGTTTAATATGTTAATTGTTTATATGTAAGTTTATTGGCATCAAACAGTGGGTCATTTTTACCTTTATAGATAGGGCTTACTTATTGCTTCGGGTTTTTTCGGAGCTCATGTGTACCTTGAATGTTTTTTCACTTTTCATTAGAGCTTGAATCATAGGTTAGTCGATCATAGTTCTTCATTCTATTTTTTCATGCATCGGGTGTAGTACGTGTTTGCCGTATTTTCTTGTTTTATCTTCATTGAATTATATTCTTTATTGATCGCTTACAGAAAGAGGTATTCTGTGGAATATATTTAACATATTTCTTAGAGCTTTTCTTACAATCCTATAAGGTCCTACACACTTACTGCTCAAATTAAAATAATTGGTTACGTATTCAATCTCCATTAACATGGTAGGTTTGAAAATGTATCAGTATTTATTACACAAAACCATCACCTCAGCTTAAAACGTGTTAGTACATAGAGATATTATATTTTCAATACGAAATTGGAATATAGGACACGATACAATAAGTGCTAAATTCAGGTTGAAACAGGCGACGTACGATGACTCGTTATGAATGCCTTGGATGATTATCGACTAATACGAGGGCTTGTAAGCTGTACAGGTAATGCCTTAACACAAATGGAATTAAACGTACCCTAAAATATTAGAAGACACTACTAGAAAAACTCCCAGTGATAACGGACTTTACCGAAAATTGAATAGTTATCATTTACGACAACTATACCAACAAAATATGTGAACTTAAATTTTTTGATTTACCAAAATTACCAAATCATTGGTAGATTTGGTAGTATTTTAAGGGGAAAACCTCACTTTTACAAACGTCGAACATGCGCTCATATATATCCTCACCCTTTGCAAAGCCGGAGGTCTTTTTCTATCTCTGGTAGAATCGGAAACAACCTCTTGACCTTAGGTAGGAGCAGGGACGGAGCCAGGACCAAATATGACCGGGTGCACAAAATCTTTTGAACCGTAATACTGGAAACATATTTCAAATGACCGGTTGCATTTAAAATACATTTAGAAAAAATCTATTTTTTTTTTCAAAATTTAACATTGCATCGAAAAAATCCATGGGGTTCCTGGGTACTCGCGGGAACCCCCTAGCTCCGTCCCTGGATAGGAGTAAGGTTGTCTACATCTCAACCTCCCCATACACTATGAAAAATGACATTGGAACCCATAACCCGTGAAAGAGAGTATTGGAGTTACTTTTTCTTTACTTGGATACAATATGTCAAAACAAGGTATATCGTATCCAGCGGTTGATTTTCAAATAAATTACTACATATAAAACTAGATAGTGAGTTTTCAAACCTATTTAGCTTAGGAACTATTCACTATTGCATTTTCTAACAACCTTATGGGTTTCAACCCGACCCTATTTGGCATTTGGGTTACTTGAGTTGACCCAAATAAAATTATTGACCCGAGTAATTTGACCCAAACATGTTAGATTGGGTCGGGTCAAGTTTTTTGTCACCAACTTGTAACCAAGTAGTATTTAAAGAGATTGTTGGGCTTTCAGACTAGCCCAAAAGAATTAGGGAATTGATACTCACACCACACTTTTTGATTAATGCACCACAATCAATGCATTACAGTTTCTATCGTACAATACTGTAATGCACAGATTGTGGTGTATTAATCAAAAAGTGTGGTGTGAGTATCACCTCCCAAAGAATTATTGCAGTTGCCGACTTCATTTCAAAAAAAGAAGAAAAAAATGAACGTTTGATTTGAAGTGATTAATAAAAATGGCTGACATAAGATATATATTTACAAAAGCACAAACCGGTAAACTTTAATATATGTAATTATATTGGAGAAGGATCCTCTCAATTATTTTTATAACTTGAGTCAAGTTAAGGGGATGTGAGCCATTGGATTTAGTCCAATGACTCAAATCAACAGAACTTCTTTTGATTTGAGCCATTGGATCAAATCCAATGGCTCACACACATCCAACTTGACTCAAGTTGTAAAAACAACTTGAGAGAATCCTTCTCCAATTATATTATACCTTTAATAATGTTTTAAACAGTTATATTTTGAAACCCGGTTCAACCCGGTCGTGTCAATCGGTCAAACCAGTTTCGGTTTCTTTAATATTTGAAACCCAATGTTATATGCCCGTTTTTTTTGTTTTTTTTTTGTTTTTTTTTTGTTTTTTTTTTTTTTTTTTTGTGCAGAATGAGTGTTTGAAAAGCTTAAAGAAACTTGAGTGTCTAGACATGTGTATAAACTGTTTGGTTTTGTTGCATAAATCGGGTTGACCCAGTGACCCGGCCTAGTCGATCACAGACTCGGTTTTGAAAACATTAGTTAGGTGGGACCTTAAAGAAGTAGGAAGGTAATTAAGCCTAAAAAGAGCTTATTGGATAGCTTATTAAGGGGGATGTTTGTGTTTGATTAAGTATAGATTAGGCTTATGGACTTAATCAATGGGGTTTTGATAAGCTCTTTTAAAATGTTGCTTATTGTGGAGACTTTAAGCTTATTTTTCTTTTTGGGCTATTAGTGGCATAAGCTAATCCAACACTCAGCAAAAAATGTATGAAATTATTTGTTATAAGCACTCAACAAAGTAAGCTTAGGCAAAAATGTATGAGATTATTTGGTTTAAACTTGAGTAACATGATAAAAGCTCGACTTAGTTGTATCAACTAGATAGTAGATTTTGGTGATGTGTCATTTTCGATAAATAAAAATTTACAAATCTTGGTTCTTCACATCCAATAATTGAAGTTGGTCCGCGTATTCAGCTATAGAGTTTATTACCCCATGAGATTGTTAAGCTGCGTCACACGGGTCACGGCCTTATGGCCATAATCACTATAATTAGAACATAAGCTGATAAAACTAAACACCAAACAACATATCTGATGGATCTAAACACACACCTTGTGTTAGTGATATTTTGAGTTATATTAATAAGCACGCGGAATATACTTAGTAATACTTAGAAGACAGATTATATGTTGTAATGTAAGTAAGAACAATAAACACAAAGCTCCAATATTATTAAGAAATAACACAAGTGATCTTGCTTATTACTAGGGCTACACCTTGAAGCTAATATGAATACTACGTTATACGTATGATATTCTAAGCAATGACCTAGGATCTCCTTTTATAGCACAAGGAGTCCTTTACAAGATAAGTATAAACCTAACAATATAGAATATACACAAGATCTTTTCTATACTTATCAATACACGGATACTAAACAATTATCCTAACAGCAGTGGTAATATTTGTACTGGCAGTGGTAATGAGTTTCCACTACTAGTGTAATCTTTAGCAGTGTTAACCACAAGACTATCAGTGGTAACTGTTAGTATTATTCCCAACAATCCTCCCCTAAACTTATGATTTCTCTGCAAATCAATAAGTTTCTTCAATCTTCATTATCTGCAAGGATTTGGGGAATTCTTTCAAACACTTCATCTTCTTCTCAATGCTTGAATAGCCCTTGAACATTGATCTTGAAACCTGTGTAATAATGCTCTGACCTTCTCACTATCTTCATGAACTCTTATAGTAGTACACAGCATCACAGTTAGAGTTCCAGCTCTGAGTGGATATTCTTTCTCAGCAAGCATAAATGCATCTACTCCATTTGCTGTAGAAACATGATGAACCTCACATGAATCATAGTAGAACCATTAAGTACCAGGACATGAACATGAGAATTTCCAGAATCATCATTAACATCTGGTTCATAGAGCCTTCTAAGATTAACCCATAACTGCATCTCCTTTATATCTTTGAGATCTTCAGCATCAAACCTTTCTTGAACTAACTTCCATAGTGTGTCAAGATCATCTCTGTCAAAAGCTTTGATGAGATCTTCAAACTGAATAAATGATGAAGTTTCACCACCTAGCCTTGTAATCTTCCATGTTGGAGCAAAGTTGCTAGCAGTAAACACTTCCCAGTGAATGATAGGATGTCTGAATTGCAGTGGTTCTGGATAAAAATCTTCTTCTTCAATCACAATCATATCATTCAGCTGTTCTTCATTGAATTTCTCAGTTGGAACTTTTTCTTCTTCAGCAAACTTTGTCTTCTTAACAGTCTGAGAATCACTTTCTTTGGCCTTTCTCTTCAAATTAGGAAACCTTCTTGCTTCTTCTTCAGAATTCATTGGAATAAAGTCTTTATCTTGTCTTTGAACTCTGTAGTAGATACCTTCAACTTGATCATCACTCATTCCTTTGAATTGATGTCTTTTCCAGCCACCAACATTGCAACAATAAGTCTTCATGTATGCAATAACTTGTGCCTTAGTTGGTTGCCTTGGTTTCTTTTGACCCTTTCTGACTGAACCAATTACATCTTGAAGTGCTTGATTATTCTTCATTTGAATAAAATCCTTCAACTGAGCAGTTCTTTGATCTTCAGTTAAGGGCATATCTGCAACTAGGTCAATTGCCTTCTTCTTGATCACTGGATCATTAGCAATCAAGAAATCAATTTCTTCTTTAGTAGGTACATAGCTGAACTCTGGACTCTTCTCTCTGAATCTTGTAGGTGGAACAGTGGAAAATGGATCTTCTATTGGATCTTCCATTCTATCGAGCCTTTTAGCCTCCATAAAGCTTGTAATCTCCAATTCTTCAAGCTTTTTCTTTTCAGCAACTTCAACTTCATGAATCTTTCTTGAAACTTCAGCATCATGAGCAATCTGAACTTGTTGTTTCTTTGAAACCTTTCTTCTTGTTTGCTCCTTGCTTTGCATAACAGCTTTACCTTTGTCTTTTTTCAGTTTATCAATTTCTTCACTTGCGGTGGCAACATCATATCCAGCAGTGGGAATATTTGGCTCTATAGTGGAAATTGGATCAGTGGTAAAATCAGCAGTTTCAGTACAAAAAATGTCTTGTTCTAGTTGCTCTTCTTGAGTATCAGCTTCCTCAACACCTTTACTAGAAACACCTTCATCTTCAAAATTAATTCTCCTCCCCTGAGTTTCAGCATCTGTTTTCCTCCCCTGTTTGGGAGAATTTCCCAAATCTTGATTAAAATCAGCTGAATCACCATCATCAGTTGAGGATGAAGATGATATCACCATCTTTGCAGTTTGCCTCTTCTTTTTCAACCCCTGCAACTCTTCTTTCAAGGTCTGAATCTCCTCTTTTAAGTGTGTAATGTCCTTGGCATGCTACTTCTTGACTTGTGCCAGGTTTTGTTGTAGAGATTCAACCTGCTTGGCTAATCTAGTACACATATCCATCAATTCCATTTGTTGCCCACTGCCCTCAACACTTCCAACTGTGTGACCTGTTGGGAGAGGTGAATCATGGGACAATGGCTCAGATTCCTCCCTAGTTGGACTAGGTGGAAGTCTAGAACCACCACTGCTTGTTCCTAAACCAAAAGGATCAGGGACATGTTGTGTTGCAATGAGAGTAGTTGGCTGTTTTGACCTCCTCTCATAGGAGTGAGAAACTGGTGGAGTATAATTAATGTTTGGAACATTAATTATGGGTAAATTTTGTACCTGTAAAATCTTTGCAAGCATTTGAGGAAAAAGAGGTGTAAAATCCATATTGCCATCTTTGTTCATATTTTGAAAAACTTTAGGCTTTAGGCAACGGATTTTATAAACACTAGTGTGGGGTTGCAGTTGAAACTCATTTAGCACTGCTTGCACAAACCTTGGATACATCAAAAATTTTGTTGAACTCTTTACATTGCCTTTCATACTTTGAAAAATATATTTTGACCAATTAAAAGTCCTATCTAAAGCTAGACAAACCAAAAGGTAAGCCATTGTTGAACTGAATTGTTCATAAGAAGTTTTCTTATGACTTAAGCAATGCAAAAGAGTATGTATCAAAAATCTCCAATGGGGACAAAAACCACTCTTTTTGAAAGTAGCCTTTTTGTCAGTGGTATCATACCCCATGGAAGAAAGATGTGTATGAATTTCAGGCATAGGTAATGATGAGGATACCATTGAGATCATCTAATTGGAGAATTCTCCTCAAGGATGCCTCAATAACATCAATGGTTACCCCATCCACAGTGGCTCTAAGAGCATCCACTGTTTCATGTGTATCTCTATGTTCAATGGTTATGGACTGAGCAGAAGTCCAAAAGTGTTTGATTTGAGAGATATAGAATGTGGGATTAAGCAATAAAGCATACCTTATATGGGTAGTATTAAGAAATTCCACAATCTGATGGAAAACAGGGCCACTCTTCTCGTTTGACTTTTGTAAGTAGGCCACTTGGTTGTGCTCATCTGCAAAAGTGATAGGTGCCATAGAATCTTTTGATGAAAAAGATATTGTGTCAGTATGAATTGAATGAATAACTCGCCAATTGAGAGAAAATATATAAACAGTTAGGGTTTTAGAGTTTTGCTCAAGAAAGATTATCTAAGGAAAATATTTATCTTAAGAAGATAAAGTATAAGTAGGAAAGTAGATAATCTTCTAAAAATTTACCCTATTTATATATGGAAAGTAATTAACTCTCAACGGGTAGTAAAAATTTTGTTACAGACACAACAGTTGTAACGGCTAGATCAACAGTGGTAAAAATAACACTGTTAGTGGAAACTGTGAACTAGCAGTGGGAATTTTTCACAAAGATTTTCATAGAGCAGTGGTAAAGAAAAACATATGAAAATTAAATTGCTCTCTATCATAGTTTTTAGCAAACTACCAGCTATCAACGGATTTGATATGTCGTTACCATGAGCCGTTTGCTATGGACTAGCCAACTCTTAATCCTAAAGAATATGGTGAGTTGATAACCATATAGTTTTTGGTAAACTATCAACCATAAATGGATTTGTCAAGTCTTTACCAGTAGCCGTTTGCTCTGGACTAGTTGATTCTGATGTGGGTTAGACATGGTGAATCAATAACCATCTGTTGTGTATCTCAGTTATACACCTTTTAAGATCAACTCCCATCTATGCTGCACAAAAGTTATTGAACAAGCAAAAACAGAAGCACAAAAACATATACAAACTTATACAACAATGTTAATACCCATAGACTGAAACTCAACACCAAAGACCATTAGACACAAAACGTTTATGGATTTAGCATTCCAATACTTGTTACCAAGTACTGAAATCTACCCACATCAAGTCCTTTTGTGAATAAATCAGCATAGTTGTCATCAGTATGGATTTTGACAACTTGAATTAGTCCTTTTTCATAATAGTCTCTTATGAAATGGTGTCTAATTTCAATATGTTTAGTCTTTGTGTGTTGAACTGGATTCTTAATAATGCAAATGGTACTACTATTGTCAATATGAATGATGGTATTCATGAAATTGTACCCATAGTCCAAAAGTTGATTCTGAAGCCATAAAACTTGAGCATAGCAACTTGCAGCAGCCACATACTCTGCCTCAGTTGATGAATTAGCCACCATTGTTTGTTTCTTGCACTGCCATGACACTAATCTGTTGCCAAGAAATTGACATCCACATGTTGTAGATTTTCTATCCAAACTAGCTCCAGCATAGTCACTATCTGAGTAAGTAACCAAATCTAGAGGAGATTCTCTAGGGTACCATAATCCCATAGTGGGAAATGCTTTAAGATATCTGAAAATCTTCTTCACAGCAGTCAAGTGAGAGAACCTGGGAGTGACTTGAAACCTTGCACAGGCACACACTACAAACATAATATCTGTTCTAGATGATGTAAGATACATCAAAGAACCAATCATAGACCTGTACATGTGCACATCAACTGCTTCACCACTATTTTCCTTCAAAAGTTGATGTGTAGTCTTGTCTGCAGGGGTGCTGGATGACTTTGCATTAGCGAACTTGAACTTCCTTAGTATCCCAGCCACATATTTATCTTTATTGATGAAAATACCATCTGGCCTTTGTTGTACTTGAAGTCCCAAAAAGAATGTGAGTTCACCCATAGAACTCATCTTGAATTCTTCCTTCATTAGCTTCTCAAATTCTTTGCACATCTCTGTCTTTGTAGATCCAAAAATGATATCATCAACATATACCTGAACTAACAAGATATCATTCTTGTCTTTCTTGATGAACAAAGTTTGATCCACTCTGCCTCTATGAAACCCATTATCAAGAATATAAGTAGTTAAGGTTTCATACCATTTCCTTGGTGCCTGATGCAAGCCATACAAAGCTTTAACTACCCTGTACACTTTAATAGGATAGTCAGGGTCTTCAAAGCCTGGAGGTTGTGAAACATATACCTCCTCATTAATCTGCCCATATAGAAAAGCACTTTTTACATCCATTTGATAGACTTTAAAGCCCATAAAGGATGCATAGGCTAAGAATAGTCTGATTGCTTCAATGCGTGCAACTGGGGCAAACACTTCTTCATAGTCAATACCCTCCTCCTGAGTGTATCCTTGAGCCACAAGCCTAGCTTTGTTCCTGATAACAATTCCTCTTTCATCCTTCTTGTTTCTGAATACCCATTTAGTACCTATTACCTTCTTGCCAGAAGGCAAATCACAAAGCACCCAAACCTTTTGAAGCTTGAATTGAAGCAACTCTTCTTGCATTGCTTCCACCCAACTTTCATCTTCAAGTTCCTTGTATACATTCTTTGGCTCCATTTGTGACAGAAAACACATGAAAAGACATTCATTCTTGCCTTCATGATGCTTAGATTCATAGATTTCACTAATAAATCCATGAATATCAGGCAATTTTGTTTGTCTTCTAGTCTTTACTGGTGAATGGACATCCCCAATCACATTTTCAAGAGGATGTGATTTATGAATAGAAGTGTGGGGAGTCTGAGGAACTGCAATCTCACTTGGCATATTAGAGATTTCAACATCATTGGCTTGAGCTTCCTCTGTAACTGGAGTTGTAATTTCCACTTCTGGAGTTGCAGTGGAAATTTCTGGCCTAGCAGTGGAATATGAATTTCCACTGCTTTAAGAATTTTCAGCATTCAAGTTGCTACTTCTTTCCTTTCCAAAATCATTAGAAGGTTGAGCATCTCCAGTCTTTGGTATATCATCATTGTCTGCATAGTCCCAAAGTGGCAGACTGAATTCATCTTGATCATCTGCATGATCCTTGCTTTGTTCATCATCATCAAGAAACTCTTCTGAACCTGCAAAATCAAAAGAAGATGTACCTGTAGGGATAGGCACATAATTCATAGTATTGGTTAGAGTATCAAGATCAAACAGCCTTTCTGGACCAGTTCCTTTGAGATTTACTTTGTTTTCCAGGAACTCAACATGCAGATTCTCTTCAATCTTTTAGGTTCTTAAGTTGAATACTCTAAAAGCTTTACTGACCATGGAATACCCAACAAAATACCCTTCATCAGATTTCTCTTCAAACTTGCCCAGATAATCTATGGTATTGAGAATAGATACATGACATCCAAATGGTCTCATGAAGTCAATGATAGGTGGTCTACCCCTAAATAACTCATAAGGTGTCTTGTTCTTTGTTTTTACCACTAAAACCCTGTTTTGCACATAACATGCAGTGTTAACTGCTTCAGCCCAAAAAGTGATTGGCAATTTTGAATCTGCCAACATGGTTCTAGCAGCCTCTATAAGTGTCATGTTCCTCCTCTCAGCAACACCATTTTGTTGAGGAGTTCTAGCAACACTAAATTCTCTTTTAATACCTTTATCTCTACAAAAATCATCCATACCTCTATTCTTAAATTCTGTCCCATTGTCACACCTAATGATTTTAACTTTCATGTCATATTGGTTTTCAACTTCTGTGATAAAGATCTTAAGGATGCCAGTTGTTTCATCCTTGGTTCTAAGAAAGAAAACCTATGTAAACCTGCTAAAATCATCAGTCACTACAAGACAATATTTCTTTAGATTCAAGCTGCTCACAGATGTAGGACCAAATAAGTCCATATGTAACATTTGAAGTGGGTGAGCAATAGAGTTAACCAGCTTTGACCTGCAACAAGCTCTGTGTTGTTTGCCTTTAAGACAAGCCACACAGGTTTGATCATTTTCAAATCTTTTCTGAGGTAAACCTCTCACCAAACCATATTTGACAGTCTTATTAATGGTTTTGAAGTTAACATGACCAAGTCTTCTATGCCATAACATGGATTCATCCACTGTGGCCTTTGCAAGTAAGCAAGCATAATCATCTTTAGCAACAATGTTGTTCATATCAAAGCTATATAAGTTGCTTTTTCTAGGAATCTTAAGAAGAATTTGACTTTCATCAGGCATCTTAAAATCCTTAGAGATAACAAAGCACATATCTTTGGTAAAAAGAACATTGTTCTTCTTGTCACACATTTGTGACACACTAAAAAGATTATACTTTAGCTCTTTTACTTAGTACACAGGTTCAAAGTCCAAGTTACCAGTTTTGAATATTCCTTTACCAGCAACTTTTCCATTAACTCCACCTCCAAAGCTGACATACTGTCCATCATAATGTTCAAAATCTAAGATATATGACTTGTTGCCAGTCATGTGCCTTGAACATCCACTATCTGTGTAGCCTTGGTCTGATCTTTTTGTCCTTGGATGTTCCTGTATATAAAAGTAAAGAGGTAGTTTCTTTTGGGGACCCAAGCCATGATTGACTTGGATCTGCCTCATGTATCAATATAGTTAAATCTATCAAAGGTCATTGATACACCATTGGGATTGGTTGATGAGGTAATTCCTTTAGGTTTCCATTCCCAACGTGCTGAGGCCTTCACAGCATTGCCCATGTCCCCCCTTTTCTTGTTTACAACCCTTGCAGTGGGAACTTTTGATTAAGCAGTGGTAACAGCTGGTTTGGTTTTAGGTACCCACTATTGGTTATAATGAACCTTCTTGTTTTGAAAAGTTCTTTTCCCTGTTTGCGCAGATTTTGCAAAAGTTGTTTTGGATTTTGCACTTGTAACACGTGATTTAGGGTGAGCAGTGTTAACAGTTTTAGTAGTGGCAAAAGTTTTAAGACCACTTCTCAATTGAACTGCTCTTGGGACCATTTTGCTGTGTGAATTAGGGTGCACATTATTTTGAAACTTGTTAGACTCCACCCTTTTATTTCCATGGACTTCCCTTCTCCCAAAATGATAGTCACAGTTAGCATGTAAATGATAAAAGCTACCACAGATATAGCATGCTCTGTTGTACATCACAAAATCACTACCTAGTTGTTGAGATTTAATATGATTCCAACTCCTCTGGTTACCCCTAAGAGCTGATGACTTGTTCCTATACATCTCAGCATACCTTACAGTTGATCTAGGTTTATTAGCTTGTTTCCTAGGTTCCTCTATAACAGTATTAACAACTTTTGGGATAGAAACCTCTACATTCTTTTTAACATTCTCATCAACAACTGATGAGTCACTAGCACTTTCAAAAACATCATTATCAAGCTTAACCTCTTCCTCACATTTTACAGTTTTGGGAGGACCATATTCAAGAATAGGTTCCTGAAAGTCTTCTAGACCAGTATGAACTAAATCTATACCTGGAGGTGATGGAACACCTCTTAGTGGTGGAGGCACTGTATTATAACCCATACCAGACTTAACTTTACTATGTATTTGAGCATTTCAAATTTTATCAATTGACTTAGACTGATAATAACAGGTGTCAACAGTTAAATTGACATTCTCATGTTTCTTTCTAAGTTTTTCAACCTCTTCTTGGAAAGCCTCATTCACAGCTGCCGTATGATCTACCTCTCTTCTAAGAAGAATCATATCATCATTATATTTTGACTCATTATCTCTATAGTGCTCTAGTTGTTTTTCTAATACAGCTATACCTCTCCTAAGGTTTGACACAGCATAATTAGCAGCAAACAACTATGTTCTTTGACTTTCATAAGATTCATTAAGTCTTTCAACTTCTCTAGCATCCCTACATGTTTTAGAACAACTTTCAAAGTTTTGTACCTCAGAGTCAGAGAAAGCCATGAGAGCAAATTCAGTAGACACAAGAGCAGCATCTGAAGGTTCTTTCTCTTGTTCATCAGCCATGAAACTCCAATTATAGCTCACACCATCAATTGCCAACATTGCCTTTGGTTCTTCCACAGTTGGTTCTTTCTTTTGCTTGTACCAAGTAGACCTGTTGTCCTTCATCTTTGGTCTTCTACATTCCCTAGCAAAATGCCCCAACTTGTGACAATTGAAATATTCTACTTTCTTTTTGTCAAAGCCTGCAGTTTCACAACCATTGATGTGAATAGGCTTGCCAGTCTTCTTGTAGAATTTCCTAGCTCTCATGCTAAGAAGAGCTATTTGCCATTTTATATCCATCTCCTCCAATTCATCTTCATCAATATGCTCTATGTCTTCATGAGTTAATATAGAGCCATTAACTTGAGTGGAGATAAAAGCATAAAAGGTAGGATCTCCAATGCCAGCAATCTTCTTCTTTGAACCTGCAGTGGTAACACTAACATTACCAGTGGAAACTGTAGAACCAGCAGTGGCAATATCATCATCACAGTCGTCTTTAAAATCATCACTGTCAATAGAGGTTGACATCAAAGCCAAGCTTCTTGAGCTTGTACCAAGTTTCCCAGCCTTCTTCAATCTTTGTTCAATGAGTTTGGAGTTGTTGTAAAGATCATTGAGCTTCATAGTTTCAATATCTGGTTTATTTTCCCAGACTGTAACATTAGTATAAACTCTGACGGCAAACTTCTTAGAAACTTCAAATTGAGGTCTTCCTTTTCTACCTCAATGCCAAACACAGTCAGTTGTGTAACAATCTTCTGGAGTTTGGTGAAGATGCTATCAAGTGAGTCATTGCTTGAAGCAGAGAAGTTTTCATAACTTTGCTTCAACAATCTCTTTTGTGTCTTCTTTGTAGCATCATTGCCACCAAACACTGAGCAAATTTCTTCAAAAATTTCTTTAGCAGTCTTGAACTTGCTGAATGCTATGATCTGGTCTCTGGGGAGAGTCATCAGCAACAAACTTCTAGCCTTTAGATCATTTTTCTTCAGTGCTTTTCCAATATTTGTCTCAGGCACAGAAACTGTCACAACATCTGTGTCACCAACCTTCTAAGTCTTTGACACAGGCTTGAAAGAATCACCAGTTAAGATGATCTCCCATAGAGCATAGTCTTGAATGAGAAAGTATTGCTCAATCATAATCCTCCACATCTCAAACTCATTAAGTTTGAGCTTAGGAAGTCTTGGAGTAGAAGAGTTGGACTGGTTGTTTTCCATCTCCATTGAATTGAGTGAGTAGCTTAAGTGTATTCCTTGGATCTTCTAAATCAAAATATCAGAACCTTCGCTCTGATACCACTTGATGGATCTAAACACACACCTTGTGTTAGTGATAATTTGAGTTATATTAATAAGCATGCGGAATATACTTAGTAATACTTAGAAGACAGATTATATGTTGTAATGTAAGTAAGAACAATAAACACAAAGCTCCAATATTATTAACAAAATAACACGAGTGATCTTGCTTATCACTAGGGTTACACCTTGAAGCTAATATGAATACTACGTTATACGTATGATATTCTAAGCAATGACCTAGGATCTCTTTTTATAGCACAAGGAGTCCTTTACAAGATAAGTATAAACCTAACAATATAGAATATACACAAGATCTTTTCTTTACTTATCAATACACGGATACTAAACAATTATCCTAACAGCAGTGGTAATATTTGTACTGGCAGTGGTAATGAGTTTCCACTGCTAGTGTAATCTTTAGCAGTGTTAACCACAAGACTATCAGTGGTAACTGTTAGTATTATTCCCAACAATATCATTAACACATTGATTGTCATTTCAAGTATGCAAAGCACCAATATGTGTCTGCTTAGAGATCGACAAGATAAAAAAAAAAAAAAAAAAAAAAAAAAAAAAAAAAAACAAAAATAATAAGTGTTCACTATTTTAACTAATTAAAATAGACTTTAATTAGTAGATATGATATTTGATTACTGAGGAGTGTAATCAGTGCCAAACAATTCTTACCAATTAATATCTTAGGAAGTGTGTCTAAAAGAAGAAACACAGGTGTGGTTTTCTTCTTAGCTCGTTGGTTTGTAGTCAATGGTCCCTCAATCTTTAGTTTTCCTTGTGACAGTTTTAGTGTATCATTTGGTTTTAGATGTATCTTTTCTTGTTTGTATTATGTATTTTCGGGCCTCGTTCTCTTTTAATTCTCTTGATTAATTGAGGTGGGGTGCCATGTTTTAAAAGTAAACCGGAGTAACAAATTTAATGGAGTATAATGAAAGACATGGTTGGTAATTAATAATGATATATTGTTGGCATAATAAATTATGATTTACGAATAATACATGTGATACGCAATAGATATTCAGGTTTTGAAAATAGTACTACAATTTAAACTCAAACGCCAATTAACGAAGTGGACACATAATGTGAGACGGAAAGAGTACACAGTGAAACCAAAAAATTTAGATTCATAATAATGCTCTTCATTTTATTACAACAAACAAACCCAAAAAAAATGTTGTTATTCTAGCATGTCTGTATAAAATTATAACTATTTAAGAAAGTTTTTGACATGAAAGACTACTTTCTCATTGTGTCATGTTTTATTATTCATCTTTTCCCTGTTGCACATGTTTACTTTTTGAGAATTTGTTTATATGAACCGTTTATAATAGTATACTATTACGAAAATGAACCACGCATTCATATTTTATGAAATTGATCTTTCAACGCGAAAGCATGCTCCCTTCCGTTAGATATAAGACACGTTGCTCATTAGTCATCAACAACTCACGAGTAACCACGTGTCCAAATAGCGCGCATAACATCAATGCGAGTTACTTGGCGCGAGTTGTTATCTGTGATACGAATAATTCTTAAATACCATTTAACACCGCTCGGTTTAAGGCTACTATGAGTTTTTGAGATAGTGTATTATAATTTGAAGCAGCACCTCAACCAAATGTGAGAAGACCGGCCATCATGTAAGAGTATATTTAGTAAGCTAATAATTATGAAATCTGAAAACATGTAAACATTTTATTGATACTTAAATAAGTCAATACAAGCATAGAAAATAAGTGACTTTGTGAACAATGAATAAAGAAAAGCAGACACTCAAATTTATTTGTTGCTTCCATCAGCGAAAGTAATCCAGGATGGCAAAAATGGCCGAGGTCACGGTAGCAAGAAACGCAATGATTCCAAGAAGTAGGTTAATATCATTCAATGGATTACTGAAATATATGCGTTTATATGTAGGCCAAATACTATTGCAGTACTTATACATTTGTTTGAACTCTTTGGTGTAATAGAAATCTGCAGCAGACATGTTTCGGTCTACCATGAGGAGCATATCTGCAGCGTATTGGTTTGAGCCGAGTGCATTGACAAGGACTTTTGATTCTGCCAGTTTAGCAACATCCTCTTGAATATCAATAAGCATGGACATGACATGTACATATGATGTAAAGTAATAACGATCTTGACAGAACGATTGCTCGTAAGCAATAAAGTTCCTTAAAATTAGCTCAGTGAAATCATCAATAACCAGGGTTGGCATAAGAAGAGTAGCCTTTCTCCCAAACCAGGGTACACATGGAAAAAGAGGTGATTGGAATTTAATGGTCATTGACCATTCATCCTCTTGGTGAGGCTTAAAGACTTAAAGTTAATCCCAGATCTATCCAGCTCTACTATTGAGTGGTATACAAGCTTTGATGCCTCAGCGTCTATAGGATTCGATGACTTGGCAAATACAGGCAACTGGTAGCGTTTGTGCAGATAGGCAAGAACATGATCATGAGTTGAATAGTCAAAATCTGTGGTTGGAATTTTTTCAGGCAACGTAGAACGGAATAGCTTAATGTAGAGTGCCGAAAATTTATCGAAAACGTTGCTAAGAATTGAATTTTTTTCAGGCAACACATCAGAACGGAATAGCTGAATGTAGGGTGCCAAATATCTATCGAGAACGTCGTTAAGAGTGAAAGACCTTTTCCCCATGGAGCAGTCAAACAAAGCTTGAAGAACAAAGAAAGGGACTTGGTTTTCTAGCAACATCAGATCCATGGCAATACGAATGTTTTGCATCTGCAAATACATATTTTCGTCGTCTTCATGCTTGAAACAGAATTCAAGTATGAAACAACCATCCATAACCATCATCCTGGCAAGATCAAAGTCACTATAGTTCTTGATCACACCAACATAAGTTTCTCTGATTTGGTCTATTAAAGTGTTTACCTTTAGCAGACATGCTTCTAATGTTTTCTTTGGCGTGGAATCATGACAACGCTTTAATAGGCCATTAAGATAACATTCTTTCTGCCATTCAAATTCTTTCAACTTCGGATCTTCTCTATGTATAGGTCCTATAGAGACCAGCTGAGGGATGAATGAACTTTCGCTAAGATCTCTAAGCATTCTAGGAACCTTGCAGATAGAATGTGGACGTTGCCTGCCACGATTTTCTCCTCTTTCTGCACAATCAAGAAGAAAGTCTAAAGTCTTTTCAATCAAGGGGGCGGTGATGTCGGTCAGCTCTAAAGATTGTTTGTTGTTGCTCATTGTTTGTTTTTGAGGTTTTGCAAGTCGTATCACTGCTTGTATAGTTGATACTGTTGTTGTTTTTGGTGGTTTTTAATTGGATGAGATATAGTGAGTATAAATAGATAAACTTGTATACGGTGTGTTTGATTTGAAGTTTGATTAGATCCGCAAATAGTATAAAATAAAATGTAAAATATTCAAAAAATAGGAAAAAAATGTAAATGATATCCGTGTTGTAGATATCTAGTCATGAAGATGATATGACGGTGGTAACTAAGATTTTGTTTGGGTGGCTTAAACTTTTAATATAAGCCGGTTTATAAAATTAGTTTGTTTGTCACACGGGTTTATAGAGGCTTATATAAGTCATAAGATTTTATAAGCCTAAGCTCATTAAAAGGAACTTATAAAAGTTTATAACTAATTAAATTACTTAAATACTTAAGGGCTTATAACTAGTTAAATTACTTAAATAATTTACAAAATATAATAGATTATCACGAAAAATAGAAAATATATATGAATTTAATTAGATGTATTTTTATACGATTTTACATTAATAAACTTCATTTTCAATTAATTTGCAAATAGTTTTATAAAAATATAAGCTCTAACTTTCGGCTTATAATATAAGCCTCAGCCCAACCCCAACCCATTACGCAAAACATACCCAAAGACATGAATATTTTTTACGAGTAAGTGAGAATGAAGGGAGCCTCAGCCCAATCTCAACCCATTACGCCAAACAAACCCTAAGACATGAATATTTTATACGGGTAAGTGGGAATGAAGGGGTTAGTAGGTATTGTCACATTAAAATGTTTTATATATATATATATATATATATATATATATATATATATATATATATATATATATTTATGTTCAAGTGATGAACACTTTAAAGTGTTGAATAATAGGTATCAATAAAAGATTGACAAGTGTAATTTTCATTTGAAAGAAATTACCCTATATACTAAAAGTCAGGAACGAGTTTTGCAATTCATCATGCATTTAATGCAAACTTTGAGAACTTGGCGAAAACAGCCCCTGAGGTTCAAGTGGCGCTGCAAAGTAAGTCCAAACATTAAATGCAAAGTTTCGCAACTTGGCAAAAACAATCCCTGAGGTTCAAGTGTCGTTCCAAAGTAAGTCCTTTAACATTAATAATCTTTCGCAACTTGGCAAAAACAACCCCTGAGGTTTAAATGTCGTTGCAAAGTAAGTCCTTTAAGCAATCCCGCTGCATCGCGCGGGTTTTCCAACACTCGTTGTAAACTAATATATAAATGTTTAAGGGTATTAAGGGTATTTAGTTGTGCCAAATTTACTGCATAAACAAACATCCTACTTTTTTCTATCATAACTGCACATTTATTTTTCTCTCATCCTCTTCCATCAAGATCAGGAAAAATCAAACACCAATAAATTGATTCATCAACTCCAAAACATATATAAAATCGTTCATATAACACCAAAAATCATTGTAAACTAATCGAAATTGAATTGGTTTCAAGAGAGAGCTGTTGGAAAAGATCGGGTTGCTGTCAAAGCCGTCGTTAAGAGGAAATAATTGGGTGATTGATGCCACTCATTGTCCAATACCGAGATCCAACCGAATTTCTACCGTTCATATTTTTTGAATTTGGGTAAGTTTTTTTTTTATATACGAAATCGATGATGGTGCTAAAGATTTTTCTAATAAGATGCACAATAGGATTTTTAATTTATTGATTTATATAGATCTTGTATACAGTTTATATTTTTATATGTATATACTCCCTCCGTCCCAAAATTATAGTCCCCTTTTGACTTTTTCGGTCTTAATCTTACAACTTTGACCTTGAGTATTTTTGTTTGTGTTATATAATACTTGATGCAATATATATAAATTGATTGTGTTTTTAAATCTATTTTCATTGGTATAATTTTTATCAACTATTGTATAACACAAATAAAAATATGTAAGGTCAAAGTTGAAAAGTAAAGACCGAAAAAGTCAAACGGGGACTATAATTTTGAGACGGAGGTAGTAATACTTATTTATTCATCAATTCTTTCTAAGATTGTTGTCTTATGACTTTTAGGTTGACTTTTGAAAGATGAAACTGCCGGTGACCTTCAATTGCTACCTGTGTAAAAGAAAATGAAGGAAGTCCTTTATGGTTTTTCGAATTTTATAATATCAGTTAAATAAAAGAATGTAACTTTTTTATATATATAAGATTGTAACTTTGATGTGAGTCACGAACCACATAAATTGTGGGTTTGTTTTGGTTTTTTTCGCTCGGTTTTTAACTTCTTGATACAAAAGGTCGGTGATGCGTTTCGGTAATATCTTTGAGAATCTTGTTTTAAAAATTGAAACCCGAGATCTTGTTTATCAAATTTTTGTATTTGTATTTTTCTAAATTTGATGATGGGTGTTTCGAATATTTTGAAAGATCTTTAATGGTCCATTTTCTGAAACCTTAAAAACCCGATATCTTTTTATTCTTTTCAGTTTCGAATATGTTGTACTTCGAACTTATTGGCTGTTGTTTATTATCGTGGACTGTTGAAATGAGTTGTTGTTGGTTGTTGTTGCTTTAAGGAGGATGGCATAAAATTAAGTGTTGCAAAAGAGTTAGCGTGTTAGAGATAATTGGTGTTTCATTGGAAATGTAGCAAATGAGTTAGCGTGTTACTATAAATGTAACATGAAATTAAGTATCACAAACTTATGATAGGTAATCTGATATCAAAAAATTTCTTTCATATTTATAAATTGTCTCTGAAAAATTATTATGATAGGTAATCTGATATCAAGAATTATTAAGAAATTTCTTTCATATTACTTACTTAATAAATCATATACATTTTTAGCTCAAATGGACCTCCATGTTATATCTTAACCTATAAATCGAGTTGAGTGTTATTCATGGCATAATAAACAAATATGAGTGCTCAAAAATATTGTGACAATCCGTACTTTCAGGTCATTTCTCGACACCGTTCATGTCTCACTATTTCAACATTTTAGTAAACTTGGTTTACTTGTTTCAAATTCGCGTAACCTTGGAGGTTTAGCGGCGAATTCATGATCATGACATCACGTACATTTCATATGGACTATGATTAGTCTACATTTCATTGACATCATGTGCATCTCATTAGTACATGCACGACATTTCATTTCACCCTTCAACGCGTAATTTTTATATTTAATAATTTTATCGCGTGAGTTTTTATTTTGATTATTAACCCGTTACTTTCAAAAATGATCCCGAGGTATTTTTAAACTCACATTTAGTTCATAAAAACTATATTTTTAGTTTTCATAGTGTTTCACATTTATTTGGTATTTTAATCGTTAACGTTTAATTATTACGTTGTTTTCTTAAAAATCTTACGATAATTATTTTATCACCCGATTTTCACAAGGAAAGTATTTTTACAATTTTTATCACCTCAATACAATCTATTTTGATTCACTAAAAACTTACTTGTACATTTTCTACATTCTACTTTACTTTACATACATTTTCCTTTACAAGACTTACAATTAATTACACAAATATACAAGTATCTAGTTTTAAAAAAAAAAAAATATATAATGGGAGACAACCCTCCCCCAAAAACCGGCCAAGGGGGAGGGGAGTCTTAAATGATGCATGGTATATGTTTTTTTTTTTTTCAATAATTCACTTCACATCTAAAGTCCTACACACTCATTTCTTCACATAGTTAACAAAGTGTTTTACAAAATTTTTTCTCTCTTCTCTTTTGCTCACTAAAAACCGGCCTCAACAAGAATCAACAAGGGATCAAGAAATTTTGCAACTTCAAGTGTTATAACAACCTAGTATATATCCTTTTCATGGTTTTGAAATAAAAACCAAGGATATCTAAGTAAACCTTTGTTACCTACACCTCTTCATTTTCACTTGTAAGCATATTCTCATCATTTTTAAGTTTCCTTATCATTTTCATATGCTTCTTATCATTTTTGGAGCTTATATGCATGTTATGTAATTTATACCATTTATTTCTTGATTTTAAGGTTTTATATATTTATTAGTCATCCTATAATTATTCCCAAGTTATTCTTTGGTCTTGATGGTGATTAGGAACCCATGACACCCTAAGAAGGTGTATGGTAGGATTAGATTAGCTTTGGAGTTGATTTGAAGGGATTAGAATAGGTTTTGTCCGTGAAAAACTATTTTCGTAAACTCTATTTTAGGGTCTGTCCTTAAAACGAAATTCTGGAAAAACTCACTGATGGTACGACCTTTTGGAATTGATAATTAGAAAATATACTTTAAAACGAATCCGTGGCCGCTTGAACGGATAAAAACGGAGTTATAACGAAGCCGTGGTGAATTTTTAAAGTTTGGCGACGAAAAGTATATTTTTCTGAAAAAGACAGCATGCAGTTTTTGTATATTTCGGGTCAAAAACGAGCCTTAAGCTTCACAAATTATTTCGACTAGTCAAAAATATATTAGTTTACTTCGATACGAAGCTAAGGACATATTTTACGTAGAAAACGGAGTTAAAACGACAAATATATGGCCGTTTTCATAAAGTTGCCGTAAGTATTATTTTCTGAAAATTATATTATTTTTTTTGACGTAACAAGTTTTTCATTAGCTATATCGTCCATGTTTGCGGCAGTTTTTAACTATGATGCAAAACTTTTTATAACAAAGTGTCTTCTAGTAAAATCAAGTTCACCGGCCATATTTTTCAAAACAAAAAGCCGTTTGTCAAGCGGAGTTATGGTTATTTATTTACGGATGTTCAAAGATTGGCCGAAACTCATTTTCTGCACACAATTCACAAAAACCACCATCTTGAGCCTTGGATATCTTTATGATCGAGACCTTTTGAACGAAAACTCTTGAACTGAAACTTTTAGATATCGATACAAACTTTCCAAAACAGTCGAGTTCGTTCTCTAACGATCGACGTACACTGTTTTACGACCATTTTTCCGGAGCCGTTTTTGTTGATTTCATGGTAAAAATGGTAATTTCACCAAAAGTCATTATAAAACCATTGTAGGATGACATTTTGACGTAAAAACATGTAAAGTGATTTTTGATTGGTCAAGACGCCAAAAGAGTATTTTTCGACGACGAGTAATATTTTCAAAAACCCGTAAATGGTATAAATAACATACGAAGTGCATGCATAGCATTACATTGCAATTCATGACATATCATATCATTGATAATAGGTCCCGGTTGACGCATTACATTATAAACCTCAGTGTACTCACTTTTGCCGCTATTTCCAGTTTATCCAAGTGAGTTCCATAGCCCCACTTTTCTTGTTTTAATGCTGTTATTAAACTCTTTGGGGGAGATACATGCTCAATAATGTTTATTGCATTCATGACTATTTGCAAATTACATGTTTAGCCGAATTGAAATGCTTAGTCATGCGTAGTAACAGTTTGGCCATACGTAGTATTTACATGGTATATTCATTGGACTGATGGTCTTGGTATATTCATTGGACTGATGGTCTTGGTACATTCATTGGACTGATGGTCTTGGTATATTCATTGGACTGATGGTCTTGGTACATTCAATGAACTGATGGTCTTGGTATAATTAGGTCAAGTAAACATCGATACATTAAGTCATGCACTATTATGTGAATTCATTTGACTTCATATGTTTGGAACATAAACTTTACACACTTTGGCAGTGGGTTGTGAACACACAGGTTGCAAGTTTTGTATGGGCGGGACTTGGAACTGAGTGGATTTACAATGCCTTTGCTACATAAACGATTTCGAAAGTCTTTACATTTCAACGATTTACAATGCCTTTGCGGCATAAACGATTTTTGAAAGGCTTTACATTTCAAAACAAACTCTATGAACTCACTCAACCTTTGTGTTGACACTTTTAGCATGTTTTTATCTCAGGTATCTAAGGCATTCACTTCATGGCATGCATTTGGACACATCATGGAGTCGTGGTGACGACGCGTCTCACTTGGGTTTTATGTACTCTAAAACATCGTTTGAATTGTAACAAATTTATTTCCGCACAAGTTGATTTACATTTGGGACCTACTTTGTAAACTCTGATTATTTTATTAAATCAAACGATGTATTTTTCCAAACGACACTTTAGGTCGTTCAATATAACTGTGATTGTGATGCTATGACAGTCAATCCCCAGGAATTCCATTCCGCTGCAAAATAGGTAATTTGGGGGTGTGACAGATTGGCATCAGAGCTTCAGTTATAGAGAACTAGGTTGCATCATTGACCCTAGACTATAACTACATTATCATAGCACCTCATCATTTCATCATAAGTGAATGTTCACTTTACATGCGGTTTTTACGTACATTTTCGAGTTACTTACTTTCATTTCACAACGATTGTCACATGGATGCCCTTAAATACCCATCCCATTATCCTTTTCTCATACTCTTATGTGGAGAATTCCTTGTTATTCCCTATCACAATTTTATATCAGCTGATTCATCATCGACAACGACGAATGCCGAGATAAACCTTTATATAGGGCGAAGTCACTCTTACTCCTTTGTTTCACCACTAACATGTCGAGTTACACTTTATTCACACATTAAGTCTCTAAACCATCATTCATTGAAGTGCTTACAACACCTCATAACCCATCTTTTCGGAAACCGACGATCATTTTTGAAACATAACCTCAAACTTATCATTTCTTATCACATCTCTTTAGAGCGCTTATTATTAACATCGGATTTTGCTACGTCTCACATTTTCTCTTGTTTTGAAGAAGATATGGCACCGAAGAAAGCTACAGTTGAAATGACCCAAGCGGCTATACAGAAGTTAGTGAATGATAGCATTGCAAATGCTCTAAGAGTTGAAAGAGAAACGGTGGCTGCTGCTGTTGCTGAGGCCACGGCTGCTGCTGAAGCCGCTAGACTAGCTGCTGCTACTGGTAATGCCGGAGGATCTGGGGTTAAGAAATGCTCGTACAAAGATTTCAAAAGTGCGGAACCCACTAAGTTTCGAGGTACCGAGGGAGCTACAGCTATGATTAGATGGTTTGAAAAGTTGGAATCGGTATTTTTGCTTTGTAACTGTCCGGATGACAGTAAGGTTAAGTATGCTACGAGTACTTTACTCGATGGAGCGTTGTCATGGTGGAATTCTTACGCTCAACCAATTGGTATGGAGAATGCTTTTAAGCTTTCGTGGGAGGAATTTAAAGGCTTGGTGACTAAGAAGTTTTGTCCTCGAACGGAAGTGAAAAAGTTGGAGACGGAGTTCTATGAACTAAAAACCATTGGGTATGATATCGACACTTACATTCGGAGATTCCAAGAATTGGCCGTGTTATGTCCATCTATGGTTTCGGATAATGAGAAGCTACTGGAGGCTTTCATTGATGGACTTCCTGAAATTATTCAAGGTGACGTGACTTCTTTTGACCCGCAAACGATTGAGGAAGCTATTCGATTGACTCAAAAGCTCATGGCCCAGGTAGTGAAGAGAGGCAAGTACACAAACACCAACCAAAACAACAACAACAACAACGGCGATAACCAACTCAACAACAACAAAAGGAAATGGGAAGACGACCAAGGAGATTATAACAACCACAACCACAACACTAACCATCATCAACAGCAGAAAAGAGGGCAAGAAACTGCGATGGTATATGTTGCTGCACCAATAGAAGGCAGAGGTTATGCTGGAACCTACCCACTATGTGATCGATGTAAGTATCATCACACGGGTCTTTGTCCTGCTAAGTGCTACAAGTGTCAACAACTGGGACACCTTGCCAGGAATTGTAGAGGCAAGGCCATGGTTACATGTTACAGATGCGGGGAGCAAGGACACTATCGGAATCAATGTCCTCAAAACCAAGGTCAACAAGTCGAAGGTGCTCATGGGAATGTATATATGTTAGAAGGAGCTCGTCAAGGTATCAACGACGCGGAAGACTGAAGAAGTTCGGAAACTAACAGTCTTATTTCTTCTTATGTACTATGTTGTACTAATTTTATGTCTTCCATCGTATCCGAAACTTTATAACTTAACGATGTATTACTTTTGCTAAACTACTCGTTGTAAAATATTCTCATCTATCGTACTTTATTTCCTTTCGATTCGATATCATTTACGAGAATTTTAATTCTTTTTACATTAACTATCATTTTAACGATACTTCTCCATGTCTTTTCTCCTCGATGTTCATCACAATTTTAACAACAGTTGACCCAACACCAAACAAACATATGAGTCGATTAGTCCAAGCATTGCATAGTTACTCCTAAATTATACATAGCTTGATCACCTATGTCTAATTCAGGAAGAATCATGCAATGAAGGGAGTAGTAGTCTTATATGAGTAAGCAATTCCGTAATCGAGCCAAATTTTCAAAAGATTTTCTTCAAAACCACTTGTTTCCAGTTTGATCCGCGTGACAGTTCTTGTTTGATGAGTTGCAAAGATCGAGCTAGAAACAAGTTGTTACTTAAACCGATTTAGCCTAATCTCATGACAGTTCTTGTTTGATGAGTTGTGCGATTAAGTAAAAATCGGTTACCAAAAAGTCTTTTGAGGGTTTTGCTCGGAAATGGGAAAGTTTGCTACATCAAACCCTAAACCCGGTAGACCTAACAACGTTTGAATTCAGGGACTGAATTCCTTTTTGGATGGGCGAATGTGACAATCCGTACTTTCAGGTCATTTCTCGACACCGTTCATGTCTCACTATTTCAACATTTTAGTAAACTTGGTTTACTTGTTTCAAATTCGCGTAACCTTGGAGGTTTAGCGGCGAATTCATGATCATGACATCACGTACATTTCATATGGACTATGATTAGTCTACATTTCATTGACATCATGTGCATCTCATTAGTACATGCACGACATTTCATTTCACCCTTCAACGCGTAATTTTTATATTTAATAATTTTATCGCGTGAGTTTTTATTTTGATTATTAACCCGTTACTTTCAAAAATGATCCCGAGGTATTTTTAAACTCACATTTAGTTCATAAAAACTATATTTTTAGTTTTCATAGTGTTTCACATTTATTTGGTATTTTAATCGTTAACGTTTAATTATTACGTTGTTTTCTTAAAAATCTTACGATAATTATTTTATCACCCGATTTTCACAAGGAAAGTATTTTTACAATTTTTATCACCTCAATACAATCTATTTTGATTCACTAAAAACTTACTTGTACATTTTCTACATTCTACTTTACTTTACATACATTTTCCTTTACAAGACTTACAATTAATTACACAAATATACAAGTATCTAGTTTTAAAAAAAAAAAAAATATATAATGGGAGACAACCCTCCCCCAAAAACCGGCCAAGGGGGAGGGGAGTCTTAAATGATGCATGGTATATGTTTTTTTTTTCAATAATTCACTTCACATCTAAAGTCCTACACACTCATTTCTTCACATAGTTAACAAAGTGTTTTACAAAATTTTTTCTCTCTTCTCTTTTGCTCACTAAAAACCGGCCTCAACAAGAATCAACAAGGGATCAAGAAATTTTGCAACTTCAAGTGTTATAACAACCTAGTATATATCCTTTTCATGGTTTTGAAATAAAAACCAAGGATATCTAAGTAAACCTTTGTTACCTACACCTCTTCATTTTCACTTGTAAGCATATTCTCATCATTTTTAAGTTTCCTTATCATTTTCATATGCTTCTTATCATTTTTGGAGCTTATATGCATGTTATGTAATTTATACCATTTATTTCTTGATTTTAAGGTTTTATATATTTATTAGTCATCCTATAATTATTCCCAAGTTATTCTTTGGTCTTGATGGTGATTAGGAACCCATGACACCCTAAGAAGGTGTATGGTAGGATTAGATTAGCTTTGGAGTTGATTTGAAGGGATTAGAATAGGTTTTGTCCGTGAAAAACTATTTTCGTAAACTCTATTTTAGGGTCTGTCCTTAAAACGAAATTCTGGAAAAACTCACTGATGGTACGACCTTTTGGAATTGATAATTAGAAAATATACTTTAAAACGAATCCGTGGCCGCTTGAACGGATAAAAACGGAGTTATAACGAAGCCGTGGTGAATTTTTAAAGTTTGGCGACGAAAAGTATATTTTTCTGAAAAAGACAGCATGCAGTTTTTGTATATTTCGGGTCAAAAACGAGCCTTAAGCTTCACAAATTATTTCGACTAGTCAAAAATATATTAGTTTACTTCGATACGAAGCTAAGGACATATTTTACGTAGAAAACGGAGTTAAAACGACAAATATATGGCCGTTTTCATAAAGTTGCCGTAAGTATTATTTTCTGAAAATTATATTATTTTTTTGACGTAACAAGTTTTTCATTAGCTATATCGTCCATGTTTGCGGCAGTTTTTAACTATGATGCAAAACTTTTTATAACAAAGTGTCTTCTAGTAAAATCAAGTTCACCGGCCATATTTTTCAAAAAAAAAAGCCGTTTGTCAAGCGGAGTTATGGTTATTTATTTACGGATGTTCAAAGATTGGCCGAAACTCATTTTCTGCACACAATTCACAAAAACCACCATCTTGAGCCTTGGATATCTTTATGATCGAGACCTTTTGAACGAAAACTCTTGAACTGAAACTTTTAGATATCGATACAAACTTTCCAAAACAGTCGAGTTCGTTCTCTAACGATCGACGTACACCGTTTTACGACCATTTTTCCGGAGCCGTTTTTGTTGATTTCATGGTAAAAATGGTAATTTCACCAAAAGTCATTATAAAACCATTGTAGGATGACATTTTGACGTAAAAACATGTAAAGTGATTTTTGATTGGTCAAGACGCCAAAAGAGTATTTTTCGACGACGAGTAATATTTTCAAAAACCCGTAAATGGTATAAATAACATACGAAGTGCATGCATAGCATTACATTGCAATTCATGACATATCATATCATTGATAATAGGTCCCGGTTGACGCATTACATTATAAACCTCAGTGTACTCACTTTTGCCGCTATTTCCAGTTTATCCAAGTGAGTTCCATAGCCCCACTTTTCTTGTTTTAATGCTGTTATTAAACTCTTTGGGGGAGATACATGCTCAATAATGTTTATTGCATTCATGACTATTTGCAAATTACATGTTTAGCCGAATTGAAATGCTTAGTCATGCGTAGTAACAGTTTGGCCATACGTAGTATTTACATGGTATATTCATTGGACTGATGGTCTTGGTATATTCATTGGACTGATGGTCTTGGTACATTCATTGGACTGATGGTCTTGGTATATTCATTGGACTGATGGTCTTGGTACATTCAATGAACTGATGGTCTTGGTATAATTAGGTCAAGTAAACATCGATACATTAAGTCATGCACTATTATGTGAATTCATTTGACTTCATATGTTTGGAACATAAACTTTACACACTTTGGCAGTGGGTTGTGAACACACAGGTTGCAAGTTTTGTATGGGCGGGACTTGGAACTGAGTGGATTTACAATGCCTTTGCTACATAAACGATTTCGAAAGTCTTTACATTTCAACGATTTACAATGCCTTTGCGGCATAAACGATTTTTGAAAGGCTTTACATTTCAAAACAAACTCTATGAACTCACTCAACCTTTGTGTTGACACTTTTAGCATGTTTTTATCTCAGGTATCTAAGGCATTCACTTCATGGCATGCATTTGGACACATCATGGAGTCGTGGTGACGACGCGTCTCACTTGGGTTTTATGTACTCTAAAACATCGTTTGAATTGTAACAAATTTATTTCCGCACAAGTTGATTTACATTTGGGACCTACTTTGTAAACTCTGATTATTTTATTAAATCAAACGATGTATTTTTCCAAACGACACTTTAGGTCGTTCAATATAACTGTGATTGTGATGCTATGACAGTCAATCCCCAGGAATTCCATTCCGCTGCAAAATAGGTAATTTGGGGGTGTGACAAATATAATCAATTATTAATAACTAAAAATGAATATGACAACAACTAATTAATTAATATATTTTTTAAAATTTTGTAGCATTTTCTACAACTGATTATGTATTAAATATTATTTGTAAACTTTCTAAGTATATTTTATAAGACAACAAATGTAAAAAAACAAGTCAAACATTTTTATGTGAGAAAGTAAAAGAAATTTTAAATTTTAGGTATAACACCTTACTCATTTTTATTTTATTAAGGTTTTTTTTAAAAAAAATATGCACCATTTATATGTATTATAGATTAGTAGACGAATATCCACACAAAGCGATAGTGTATCGCGGTAAATAATTTTACTTACGAAATCACGATTCTGATTTGACCCTTGATACAAACTTACGAGTTCAATTCGTAGTTATTGCGAGAAAAAAGTTAAAAGGATAGAAATTAAATATGACAAAGGTATTAACATTACTCAAATTTTAAGCATATTAAATTTAAAAAATACATATGCATATCTAAATAGTAGATAGATAGATTATATATAGACTTAACACCACTCGGTTTAAGTCTACTATGAGTTTTTGAGATAGTACTCTATTATAATTTGAAACAGCACCTCAACCAAATGTGAGGAGACCATCATGTAACAGTATATTTAGTAACCTAATAATTACTCTTTATAAAATCTGAAAACATGTAAACATATTATTGATACTTAAATAAGTCAATACAAGCATGGAAAATAAGTACTTTTTGTGAACAATGAATAAAGAAAAGCAGACACTCAAATTTATTGGTTGCTTCCATCAGCTCAAAGCGGGTATACAATTATGCGGCCTTGATGGTATAAACTGTCTGAACCACGGTAAGAGAAAACAGAATGATTGCACCAAGTAGTGCAAAAATATTCCACGGATTATTGAAATATACGCGTCTCTGCCGTTCAAAATTGCGTCTCAGCGATGCAATCCTCTTGGGCCACTTACCATTGTAGTAATTATCCATTTCTTTGAACTCTTGGGTGTAATAGAAATCTGTAATAAAAATGTTTTTGCATATCTTGTTGATCATATCTGCAGCCTCTTGGTTTGAGCCGAGTCTGTTGACAAGGACTTCTGATTCTACCAGTTTAGCAATATCCACTTCAGTATTAATAAGTATGTCCATGGCAACTGCATATGTTGTAAAGAAACAGTAATAACGACCTTGAGGGAACGATTGCTCGTAAGCAATAAAGTTCCTTAATATTAGCTCAGTGGTATCATCAATAACCAGGGCTGGCATTAGAAGTGTAGGCGTACTCCAAAACCAGGGTAAACATGAAAAAGGAGATGACACTACTACACAAAGTGTTATTTGCTACGGTATTTTGACACGGTTACACAAAAAACCATAGTAAAAGAAAGAAATAAAGTTTTTTGCTACGGTTTTAATAAAAACCGTGGTAACTAAAACTCATTTGCTACTTGTTTTCTGCTACGGTTTATTTGTTAAGCGTACCAAATAATGGTTTTCTGCTACGGTTTTAAAATAACCGTGTTTAATGATATTGTTTTCTGCTACGGTTTTAAAATAACCGTGTTTAATGATATTGTTTTCTGCTACGGTTTGTTTAGAACCGTAGCAACAAAAATAATCAATAATAGAAAATCTCTCGTATCGGTATATGAGTTCGGAGTTTGACGGAAATACGGAGTTTGGACGAGTCAGGACACGATTTAGTGGAGATACTGCACTTTCACGAGTTTCTACAATAAACACTGTGTTTGGAAAAGGAAAAGGAAGTCAAATTGAACAAGGAACGTGGAAAAAAAGGTCGGTTTTTTGGGAATTAGAATATTGGAAGGATTTGCAAGTACGACATTGTATCGACGTTATGCACATTGAAAAAAAGTATTTTGAAAAAAATTTAGAAACGGTAAAATGGTCATAATATGACCATAATACTTAAAGAAAGACAAAAATGTCAACTTTAATGTTTAAAAGAGTTATTTTTTTTGTTCGGTATGCACAACTGCTATTCTTGACAAGTATAGTGCTTTAAAAGGTTATTAACCCTTTATTATTCATCTTTTCCTTGTTGCAACACGTTTATTTTTTGAGAATTTTTTATGTGAACCGTTTATAATAGTATATTACGAAAATGAACCACGCATTCGTATTTTACGAAAATGATCTTTCAATGCGCAAGCATGCTCGCTTCCGTTAGATATAAAACACGTTGCTCATTAGTCATCAACAACTCACGAGTAACCATGTGTCCAAAAAGTGCGCATAACATCAGCGCGAGTTACTTGGCACAAGTTGTTATCTGTGATACGAATAATTCTTAAATACCATTTAACACCGCTCGGTTTAAGGCTACTATGAGTTTTTGAGATAGTGTATTATAATTTGAAGCAGCACCTCAACCAAATGTGAGAAGACCGGCCATCATGTAAGAGTATATTTAGTAAGCTAATAATTATGAAATCTGAAAACATGTAAACATTTTATTGATACTTAAATAAGTCAATACAAGCATGGAAAATAAGTGACTTTGTGAACAATGAATAAAGAAAAGCAGACACTCAAATTTATTTGTTGCTTCCATCAGCGAAAGTAATCCAGGATGGCAAAAATGGCCGAGGTCACGGTAGCAAGAAACGCAATGATTCCAAGAAGTAGGTTAATATCATTCAATGGATTACTGAAATATATGCGTTTATATGTAGGCCAAATACTATTGCAGTACTTATACATTTGTTTGAACTCTTTGGTGTAATAGAAATCTGCAGCAGACATGTTTCGGTCTACCTTGAGGAGCATATCTGCAGCGTATTGGTTTGAGCCGAGTGCATTGACAAGGACTTTTGATTCTGCCAGTTTAGCAACATCCTCTTGAATATCAATAAGCATGGACATGACATGTACATATGATGTAAAGTAATAACGATCTTGACAGAACGATTGCTCGTAAGCAATAAAGTTCCTTAAAATTAGCTCAGTGAAATCATCAATAACCAGGGTTGGCATAAGAAGAGTAGCCTTTCTCCCAAACCAGGGTACACATGGAAAAAGAGGTGATTGGAATTTAATGGTCATTGACCATTCATCCTCTTGGTGAGGCTTAAAGTTAATCCCAGATCTATCCAGCTCTACTATTGAGTGGTATACAAGCTTTGATGCCTCAGCGTCTATAGGATTCGATGACTTGGCAAATACAGGCAACTGGTAGCGTTTGTGCAGATAGGCAAGAACATGATCATGAGTTGAAGAGTCAACATATGTGGTTGGAATTTTTTCAGGCAACGTAGAACGGAATAGCTTAATGTAGAGTGCCAAAAATTTATCGAAAACGTTGCTAAGAATTGAATTTTTTTCAGGCAACACATCAGAACGGAATAGCTGAATGTAGGGTGCCAAATATCTATCGAGAACGTCGTTAAGAATGAAAGACCTTTCCCCCATGCAGCAGTCAAACAAAGCTTGAAGAACAAAGAAAGGGACTTGGTTTTCTAGCAACATCAGATCCATGGCAATACGAATGTTTTGCATCTGCAAATACATATTTTCGTCGTCTTCATGCTTGAAACAGAATTCAAGTATGAAACAACCATCCATAACCATCATCCTGGCAAGATCAAAGTCACTATAGTTCTTGATCACACCAACATAAGATTCTCTGATTTGGTCTATTAAAGTGTTTACCTCTAGCAGACATGCTTCTAATGTTTTCTTTGGCGTGGAATCATGACAACGCTTTAATAGGCCATTAAGATAACATTCTTTCTGCCATTCAAATTCTGTCAACTTCGGATCTTCTCTATGTATAGGTCCTATAGAGACCAGCTGAGGGATGAATGCAGCTTCGTTAAGATCTCTAAGCATTCTAGGAACCTTGCAGATAGAATGTGGACGTTGCCTGCCACGATTTTCTCCTCTTTCTGCACAATCAAGAAGAAAGTCTAAAGTCTTTTCAATGATCGGAGTAGTAGTGGATGCATCACGGTCCTCCCTAGACAAACCTGCAGAAAATGACAAAATTATATTTAAAGAAAATAAAAAAATAATAATAATAAGGTAGCGTTTGAAAAAAATAAGGTAGGATGTGACTGACGGTACCTTCGGTGGCTGGCAGTAAGGGGGTGGTGATGTCGGTCAGCTCTACCGATTGTTTGTTGCTGCTCATTGTTTGTTTTTGAGGTTTTGCAAGTCGTATCACTACTTGTAGAGTTGATACTGTTGTTGTTTTTGGTGGTTTTTGGATGAGATATTGTGAGTATAAATAGATAAACTTGTATACGGTGTGTTTGATTTGAAGTTTGATTGGATCCGCAAATAGTATAAAATAAAATGTAAAATATTCAAAAAATAGGAAAAAAATGTAAATGATATCCGTTGTAGATATCTAGTCATGAAGATGATATGACGGTGGTAACTAAGATTTTGTTTGGGTGGCTTAAACTTTTAATATAAGCCGGTTTATAAAATTAGTTTGTTTGTCACACGGGTTTATAGAGGCTTATATAAGTCATAAGATTTTATAAGCCTAAGCTCATTAAAAGGAACTTATAAAAGTTTATAACTAATTAAATTACTTAAATATTTAAGGGCTTATAACTAGTTAAATTACTTCAATAATTTACAAAATATAATAGATTATCACGAAAAATAAAAAATATATATGAATTTAATTAGATGTATTTTTATACGATTTTACATTAATAAACTTCATTTTCAATTAATTTGCAAATAGTTTTATAAAAATATAAGCTCTAACTTTCGGCTTATAATATAAGCCTCAGCCCAACCCCAGCCCATTACGCAAAACATACCCAAAGACATGAATATTTTTTACGAGTGAGTGAGAATGAAGGGAGCCTCAGCCCAATCCCAACCCATTACGCCAAACAAACCCTAAGACATGAATATTTTATACGGGTAAGTGGGAATGAAGGGGTTAGTAGGTATTGTCACATTAAAATGTTATATATATATATATATATATATATATATATATATATATATATATGAGATATTATAAGAAGGGTAATTATAATGAAAAAGCTATGAAGGAATGTGGGGGTGACATGTGTCACCTAATGCCACATCACCACCCCCCACTCAACACCCCCTTCCACCTAGCGAATTTTTTTTTCCCGCAAAAAAAAAATAAAAAATAAAATAAAATAAAAAATAAAAAAAACTTTTTTTGGCAAAAAAAAATTATCCCGCCAAAATTAATGCACCATTTAAGAAATGGGTGTATGATGTGGCATGGTGATGTGGCAAGGTGACACATCCATATTTCTTTCTATCCTTCTCATTTTGAGAAACTTTTCATTGTATCCCTACGCTATATATATATAATGAGAAGGCTATGAAGGATTATGGGAGGGTTATTGTGAGATCATGCTTAGAGTTCTTAAAGTAAGACCCGATATGGACCGTTGGACCATTATATTTGTATTTATTGAGATTAATGTTTGATGAATGCCATTTTTGTAATTAACTATTACTATAGAGGCATATGTATCACATTTGTAACTAAAGAAAGAGCAGGATGGTTTGTATCAAACTAGGCCTAATAAATAATTCGATTTGACTTAAAGTCAAAGAACAGAACCACTCTATCAGTTACAAGCAATCCCGCCACTCAAGCTTTTCACAAATTAATTCAATACATTCAAGAATTATACTCGACTACATTTTGGAGATTGCGATTGTGTAACAACTGATTACAATCAAGGGTTATAAAAGGATCTATAACATAAAAGACGACCAAGGCATTGGTGACTTACCCCCAGTTTTGATAGGTAAGTGATCCATCTCTTGATTTTTGATGTGTATTAGTTATTTTATTATGTAACAATATGATAAAATAAGACCATAATTGCATGTTTATTTTTTAGTTCGAATAAGTACTAGGTTAAGTGATCAAATGGCAAAAGATGATGGAGGATATGGTTTTATCATTGATATAACTAGTGAAAACGAGGATGCTGATGTTCCAGGTACGGGTATACTTAATTTCAAACTTATAGTTATTGATTATGTGTAAATGTGTATGTTACCATGTTTAATAAGTTTTTCTTATTAAATAGCTGATATGAAATGTTAAAAAACAACTTTTTAATAGTAAGAAAAAAACAATGATATGTATATGTGAATTAGAATATTTTTATAAGAAAATGGTATAATCAGAGTTGCATAAAAACATGCCTTCAAAATGGTTTAAAATGTGTATTTGTTCTGAACTGAAAACCCATATAACTTGTTGGATCAAAGGTACATGAATCAGTATGTATCTATGTATTAGGATGTTTGTTACAAAAAAGAAAATGATTAAAAAAAAAATTGTATGTCTGCTGATAATAAAATTGTATAATCAGGTTTGGTTAAAAACATGTTTTCATAATGGTAAGGATGGCACCCTTGGGTAATGGGCACGGGTATCTCTAACCCGTTACCCGCCCACATAGTTTTTTTCTCACCCGTCACCCACCCGTCACCCGCTAATGGGTACAATTTTCTATCCATGCCCATGCCCGCGGGTATTTATTGCCCACAGGTAAACCCATGGGTTACTGTAATGAAACAAAAGCACAAATCCATGATATGAAAACTAACTATGAAATTGCATAATAAGACACTAATCAATTTGCCAAATACAAGTTCACAAAATACTTAAACACATATTTGAAAGTAACTATTAAACATCATTATACCAAATCTCATTCATATTTGTTAATTAGATAAATAAATTAAAATGGTTTAAAACATCTTTAAATATGAAATTCACATAATTATATAACTAGAATACTTAGATGTATTAGGTGTGTACCTTATAAAGGGAATAATTGAAGTTACGGGTTGAAGTGCGAGCAAGAAAGTAGCGGGTAAGATGTATTGTAGCATAAGGAGGAACTGAATTTATGGGATTATAATTTATACATGTTAACATGTATACAACTTTGATTATTTGATCTTTTATATTCTTATTTTAGTCTTGAAACTCAAACAAATTTTTGGGTTAATGTGTTTTTTTTTAGACTTTGTAACTATTAAATGTATACTTACAACATCATAAATATTTTACTCCGTAATTAGTATATTAATTTTAACATGGAATAATGGGTATACCCACGGGTACTTTGAAGGGTATACTCGTGGGTATTTTAAATAGGTGTCATGGGTATACCCACGATGGGTATGCATCACCCGTCACCCACCCGCCACCCACTGATGGGTACAGATTTTCACCCACGACCCACCCGTGGGTAAAAATTGACGATTTTACCCACCCGTTTATGTGCGGGTACCCACGGGTTGCGGGTTTTTTCTCGCCCATTTCCATCCCTACATAATGGTTTAAAATATGTATCTATGCTAAACCGGGAATTCATTTAAATTGTATGTAAGCTGGTACATGATTTGTTTTATATATGTGTATTGAAATGTGTATGTTCACCTATGAATGAACCAAACACCCATATAACTTATAGATGTGTTGAACCAAACACCCACATAGCTTATAGTTGTGCTGAACCAAATAACCATATAACTTGTATGTGATCTGGTTTGTGGGTATGTATCAGTGTATTGGAATGTATCTGTGTATCTGTGAATGAACCAAAGACCCATATAAGTTATAGTTGTGCAGAACCAAACACACATATAACTAGTGATGGTAGGTTCTGGTATGTTATTGATATGGAGTGTTTGGGGTCGAGAAAACCTCATTTTCTACGAGCAAGCTTTTCAACCCTCTAGGCAGTGAACCTAATCGTTGTAGTGTAGTATGGGGTAAGCCTCGTGGATTGATATCGTTCTCTATGGGAATAGGAATGCTAGAAAGAAATTTGTGACGAGAAGGTGGGGTTGAGAATGATTCTTTTTATTCTTTTTATGGTTTTTTAGAAAGCATAGGTAAAATCTCGGGGTATATGATTGGGGGTGGTACTTCTACCTATTTCTCTACTTCTACTAATTATCTAATTATATAATTATCTAATTACTACGGATAGTTTTATGCTTAATTGTGGTGTGGTCGTATAGTGATTAAAGATGTGTTCACTTAGATATTATTTCTCCCTAGTTATCTTTTATTGGTCGGTTGAATTGTCACGTCCTTTATCTTAACGCGTTGTATTCCTATTAGTCGTAGGAGGTGCGTATTCCTTAGTTCTATGAATGTATCTCTCTTACAGAATGAACGGGTTCGGCAAGTATAATACTATTTTCCCCGACTATTCTATCGTCCTAAAGTAATCACGCAATAAACACAATGAAAGCCTAGTTGCACTCCTAAGCTTCTAACAATTAAGACAAGAGACAACATAACAACAATCAATAACTAGGTTTCATAGATCTAAGCAAACACACAAGTAATTTAGCTAGACATGTTAAACAAGCAAGCATACACACAATCAATTGAACATGGGGTAGACATGATGATAAATTGGAATAACAAATTTATCTTGATGTGTAAAATAGGGTATGGGACCCTAGAATACTATCCAAGTCAGACTACAACTGAGTTAGGGTTTTCTCTCCAAAATTCACCTCTATAAATACAAAAAAATCGAATTATATATATAGATTTACAACTGCGACGACGTCGCCTTTTGCTAGCGACGCCGTCAGGTCACCGTCATTAGGGTTTCGTCTTGGCCAAGTCATCGATGGGGTGGCGTCAGGTAGGAAATGTGACGTCGTCAGTCTTTATCCGTGACGTCTTCTGAATTAGATCTAGGGCGTTTGAAGTGGAAAACTGTGAGTGACACCCTCCAGAAATAAGGCGTGACACCGTCAGGCTTTAGAATCAGGAATTTAGCTGAGTCGTCACGTGCATTTTTTGATCAAGTCTTCATAAGGGGACGGCGTCGCCCTTTGGATGGGATGCCGTCAGGTGTTGCTGAACAGCCTTGAGTGTCTTCGATCTTGAATTTGTCATTTTCTTCATGTTTTTGCTCCTTTTCGTCAAAATATGCTTCATTCCAGCATTTTGCTTCCAAAAGACCTAAAAAGTGAAAAGGAATGATTTTAAGCAGTAACGGATATGAAATGTGTCGAATTAGGGCTTAAATTACCCCTCAAAAGCGTACGTTTTTAAATCCTTATCAGATATCCCCACACTTGGTATTTGCTTGTCCTCAAGCAAATGTGCTTTTGACCAATCAATTTATAAGTTAGGGGGCATAAAACATTGGTTTAAAATAGTTTACAACAAGTAAAATCTCCACAATAGTCATAACAAGAACGGAAATTATACACTAGCACCTCACAAGTGGTGTTTGGATTCTCTCATCTCTCAGATTTATATGAAATATAATATGAATGGAAATGGAAGATAAATACTCATTACCTGGCATAGTACATAGATTACCATAAGCTTGAGAATAGATCAAACCTCTACCGCTTTGGCTTAAGCACCTAGAAATAAATATCTAAGAGGTCTTTACAAGGGTTGTATTGTTAGGCTTAGGGTAGGGAAATAAAGGGTTATGTTGGATAGGGGATAATTAGTGGTGGCAAGTCCAAAATCTTATGTTACAAGTATGTAAAGCGTGGGGTTGCTAAGCCAAGACTCGACTTACTAATACTAGATAACTTGAAACAAAATAAACATAAACTTAATAACATAAATGTTAATACAAATATCGTCATTAAACGCTATTTATATTTTTGATCTTTACCTAAGTTTTGTTAACGACAAAAGTAAATTTAATTTTTATAAAGCTTAAAGCTTGTCGAGTTTAATAGATATTAAAACAAGCTTTTTCAAATAATATCTTCATCACTCAAGCATTTACATTGTGATTAATCATATCTTGATATGACTCTAAACCATTATGTATGATAGTAGTTTTTAGAATGTTTTGGTTTCTTAAAAACTAAACATTACATATGTATTTACATATTTCTAAAAATAGAAAAACAAACACATTACATCATGTGATGCATCATTGAAATCCTTAAAAGATTTCACTATATACTTTGTGTAGATTTAGGCTCTACATATATTACACAATCTTGCATACATATGGTTGACTTTGGCAAGATTTTGAGATCTTGTTGTCAGACCTCGGCGGCCCCAAATATTAACACGGGCGGAACCCTTTCAAGGGTTCCGTGGTCTGTGGTGCTTGTGTATGTTTTTGGCTATAAATAGCAAAGCCAAAACAAGTAGTTTTTCATCCCTTTCCATTATACTCTCATACACTTCTTCTCTCTAACCTTTCTAACTCAGCTTCATATCATATTAGTGATCTCTTTTGTAGCAAAGAAGATCAAGGTACATTCAAGCTTCAACGAGAAGTTGGAAGTCTTGTTTGTTTGTTGTTGTATGATATTTTGTTGATTCATACATCATTGTTGTACCAAACCATCATAATCTTGTGAGTGTGAGTGGTTAGTATTTTAGTCCTTAAAATACATTGTGTATGGGAGTGGTTGTACCCTTGAAAAGAACTCGACATTTAGCTTAGTGTCGGAAATAGTGTGTAAGCGAAGTGTAAAGGTTTCTCCGCCGGTGAAAGAAGCTTGTTGACTAGTGAAGTTAAACTCTCGAGTGTGAGACTCGGGGAGTGGAGTAGGGCAAGGAAAAAGAGTCCTTGTAGACCGAACCACTATAAACAACTTGTTGTGGTTTGATTGTTTCTTTCCTTATCTACTCTTCATATATTGTTTACATATTTCACTAACACATCTAAGATCAATATCAATTGATCTTTCAATAAGTTTCAAAACAAAGTTTTTAATCGGTAAACTATTCAACCCCCCCTTCTAGTTTTCCACAATTGGTATCAGAGCCTCGTTGCTCAAGAATTTCTAGAATATATTGTATTTTATAAACTTGAAACGATCCATGGATTCTGAAAACTTTAAAGAAGGGCAATCTATGCAAATACCACCACTCTTTGAAACCAATGGATTTATCTATTAGAAAAACCGTTTTGAAACATATGTAAAATCAAAAGATATAGATCTTTGGTTTGTTATTGTTAAAGGGATTTTAGTTCTACAACAAAAGACATTTCTGTTGATGAACAAAAGAAATTAACAGCTAAAAATAATGAAGCTAAAATGATGCTTTATAATGCTTTGCCTAGAAAAGAATATGAAAGAATTTTTATGTCTGAAACCGCCAAAGATATTTGGGAATCTTTGATTGTTACACATCAAGGAAATTCACAAGTCAAGGATAACAAAATTGATCTTCTTGTTCAACAATATTAACAATTTGTTATCCCTGAAGATGAAACCATTGATTGTGGCTTTGCTCACTTTAATACTATTATTTCATCACTTAAAGCACTTGATGAACCTTTTTGGAGTAAGAACTTTGTCAGGAAATTTCTTAGAGCACTCCATCCGAAGTGGGGAACTAAAGTGACGGCTATTGAGGAATCAAAGGATCTCTCAAAAATGTCACTAGACGAGCTAATCGGAAACTTCAAAGTACACGAAATGGTGATGGATAAAGATTCGGAGATCATCAAAGGAAAAAGGGAGAAAATCAAATCCGTTGCTCTAAAAGCAAAAACGGAATCAAGTGATGATGACGAATCTTGTTTCGGTAGTGTTGGATTGATATACTCTGACCAAACTAACTATGTAGCTTGTAAGGGTTTAGCAACCTTGGATAAATCCTAAATTACTAACAATGAAACACTGATATAACTCTATTAAGTATGCGGAAACTACTTCAATAAAGCTAAAAAGAATAACTTTAACTTCAATGATTATATTAAAACCAAACTTTGAATCTGCTTGTTATACAGATTCACTAACAAACCTAATCGCTAAATAACTCTAATATTGTACTTGCATGTAAGTTCTAAATCGTATATCTCTAATGCCAATCTAGGGGTCCTTTTATCATAAAGATTACTCTAGTCGGTTTACAATTACAATCCTTGTATGACAAGTAATACTAATTATAATCTAAGAATCTTCTAGAGTTACATAACATTCCATAAACGATATAGCATAGCAGTCCTTTTAAACCTTGCAGTACTTTGACGTGAGCAGTACTTTGACTTTCATTAAGCAGTACTTTTGACTTTCTTCAGCACTTACAATCCTCCCCTAACTTGAATTCTACTTGCTTGATTTCAAGTTCCTTTGTATCTTTAACTTTAACATCTTTGTCTTCAAGGAAAGATTATGTATTTATTTTCAGATTTGTCTTGTACGCTTTGTGCTTGTATTATCATTATCAAAGTAGTCTTTATAAGCAATCCTTTTCAACAATCATTATCAGCAACCTTCATCTTTTCAGCTTCTCAATAACATATGGCAAAATGTACATCAGATCATAAAGTTTCATACTATTCTCATCACTTCTAGGTGTGTAAACTCCTGTGAGAGGTGAATCATTGAAAATTTAAATGATTTTGATGTCTCTTTACAAAAGCCATTAACTCTGGAGTAGCCAATGTTTAGGTGTGTAAAACCATGGTACATTGATAACCATATGATTTTTAGCAAATCATCAGCTATCAACAGATTTGTTAAGTCTTTACCAATAGCCGTTTGCTTTTGGACTAGTTAGTTCTTACAACCATGGTGAACTAATTACCATACAAATGGTTTTCCCACAGCCTTTACCACAAGCCATTATCTTGTGGGCTAGCCAACTCTTCACTATTACAGATATGGTGAGTTGAAAATCATACAATTTTTAGTAAATTGTCAACTAAAAACGGATTTGATAATCACATTAGAGTCGTACCCTCATGATGATTCAAATTATTTCTGGTTTATTAAACATGGTGAGTTGATTACCATCAGATGTTGCTCTCAAAACAATTTGTTGCTATTATCTTGTGCTTTAAAAAGTATTTTGCACTTTACAAAAATTGCTTATTTTTATATTTAAAAGACTTTACTGGTTTTGTGCTGCAAGCAGTACTTTGAGAAAGTATTGTTTGTCCAGCAGTACTTTGAATAAAGTACTAATTTTCAAAAAATTTATATAATAAAGAACCATACAAGTAACTATGCATCATCATCTGCTAACTCTGTCCATTTGATGAACAACTCAATTACCATAAGAGCTGTTTCATTCTCCTACTCAACTTCCATACCATGATCTAGCATCCTGATCATAAGATCTCTTGTAAGTGGATATATTCTTTCTACTAGCATATGAATCATGGTCCCATATTCTAACTCCAATACATGCACTCCTGTTTCTTTAAAGAATCTCCAGCTTGTCATCTCCCAAACTTCTTGATTGTTCCAGAATGCATTAGTACTAGTTTCCTCTGTCTCCCAGATAGTTATAAGATCTCCCAATAGCTGACTCCAGTTGGTGGAATATGCTCAAAATAAACTTGCACTAGTTGATACAGATGAAACAGATCTTCTCTATCAGTCATATGCAGTATATCCCATAACAGATTAAATACTCAAAAGCTTTTATCTTCTCTATGAAACATAAGATAGTCTCCTTCTTTTGATTCTACAACTTCAAATGTAGACATCTTAGACTTCATTACTGCTACTTCTTTAGACTTAGGATGCTCAAAATCAACAACCCTTAGATAATTCCTCAGCTCATTAACTGTATATGTTCTCAATTGAATCTTCTTATTTGTTCTTTTTCTCTTTAAACTTCGTTTTCTTGCATCCTCATTTTGTTTTTCATCATCAAAAGAAATAATACCTTCCAGTTCCTTTTGATAAGCTTCTCTAACAGCATCATATAAGTCTTTCATCTCTAAATATTTCAACTTCTGTAATCCAGTATATCCTCTACCCTTCAGATAAGCCATCATGGCATTCCTTTCTTTAGCAATACTTGGTCTTCTTGGTATAACAACTTGCTTATCTGGTAGAACAATTTCAGCATCTAATTGAGCTTGTAACTTTCTAGCAGCATCTTCATTTTTAGCTACTTCAATAGCTCTTAATTCTGCTAAAGTGAGCTTCTTCTTTTTCTTTGATTCTACCAGCTTACCTTTTCCTTTATCTTTAGGATCTATCTGTTGAGTAGGTTGAGAAGATTGCAAGACTTGAGATTGTTCAGCTCCAGGAATACTAATACCTCTTGGTCTTGATATGTTGAGCATTGATAAGGTATTAAAATGTACCTTTTTGAGGGGTCGTTTAAGCCCTTATTTGATCAATTTTGTGTCCGTTATTACTTAATATCGTTCCTTTTCATTTTTTAGGTCTCTTGAAGGCACATTGCTGTAATGGCACTTATTTGGACGAAAAGGCGCGAATATACGAAGAAAATGGCCAAAGTCAAGAATCGAGACACTCAAGCTGCTGAAATACAAGGTGACAGCCTCACTGCTTAACTGCGATGCCGTCGGAGCATTTTGTGACGACCAGAAGCCAAATTTCTTATTTTCAAGTGACGGTGTCAGGCTTTAAAAGAGTAGGCCGTCGCAACTCAGACGGCCTAGATTTGATCCAGACGGCGTCAGAAGCTGAAGAGGACGGCGTCACAAGCACAAGGTGATGCCGTCGCAAGACTAACGTGGCCAAGACGAAACCCTAATGACGGTGACCCGACGGCGTCACAAAACATAAGGTGACACCGTCGCACTTGTAATCTTATTTATAGAATCCGAATTTTTCAGTTTTAGTGTGTAGTCTTTTGGAGTAAAAACCTAAACCGAACCAAGGCTGTCTTGTACAGTATTTTAGGGTTCCAAACCCTATCTTAGATCAAGATAAGTGTTTTACTTCATTAATTCAATTATGTCTTTGATTATTTGTGTGTATGCTTGCATGTTCTCCATGTCCGGCTAATTTACTTGTGTGTTTGCTTAGGGAATATGAAACTTAATTATTGAATATTGATTGGTTGTCTCTTATCTTAATTGTTAATGATCTAGTAATGCAATAAGTCATTCGTTGGGTAATTAATGCTTTATTAATCTTTATGAACCTTAGACTATAGCACTTAGAGCGGTTGTAGGCTAAACCATCCAAAGAGGGCCTTAGAGTTAGAGTTTATAATCCCTAGAGGGTTTTGTAGACGAGACCCTTTGGTAAATTCAAAGAGTTAGGGATAAACGCATACCCTACGACTTTAGACACACAACGCAATTAAGAATAAGGACATGACAATTCAACCATCAATAGGAGATAATTAAGGAGTAATAAAACGTAAGTGAACACATATTTAAATCATCATACGAGCACACAACAATAGACATAGACTACCCTTAGCTTAGTTAATTAGATAGGTAGAGTAATCGGTAGAAATACCAACCCCCAAATCCAAACCCCGAGATTCGTACCTTTCCATTTCATAAAATAAAAAAAATACAAAAATAATCATCCCTCACCTTTAGACTTAAATCGGCATACACTTCAGCCTAACGACACTATTCCCCTAGAGAACGATATCAATACACGTGGCTTACCCTAATACTACACTACAATGATTAGGTTCACTGCCTATGGTGTTATAAAACTTGATCGAAGAAAAGGAAGTTCCTTTGACCCCGAACGACGCGTGTAGCGTTATCAAGTTTTTGGCGCCATTGCCGGAGAATAGCTATTGTTTAGGCTTGATTTATATCTCTTTTAGGTCTACTCACAAGATTCCTATCAAGTGATATTTTTTTCTTTTTATTAGCTTCCTTGTAGTCTATCCCCCTTCTTTGTGTTTGTGTTCGTAAAATCCTTTTCATTTGTCGCTATGGCAAGTGAAATTGCATTTGCATCATTAACAAATGAGGAACAATTGAATTTCGCAGATTGGATTGGTTTTTATTGTTCTAATGACTTTGTGAGTAAACTTAGAGATATCCAAAAGGAGACGGGTTTAAGGTTGGATGGATTTGATATATTTTGTGTTTGTGTGGCTTCTATTCAACGATCGTTGTCAGGATCAACTCCTTTTAGTGAGACCATCTATAGAATTTTTCAGAAAAGCCTCCTATGCATAAACCATCAGCTGGTACAACTTGAGGAAATGGATAAAGCGCGTGAGGAATCCTTTAGGCCAATAGAACATAGTAGTCAAGTTTTTGAGAATGATTCTTATGAATTGGACCAAGAATTTGAAATGGCCAAAGAAGGATTTGAGATGCTTAGGAGTGTATTTGGGTTAGATCATACTAAAACACATGATGAACATTTAGGAGATCTAGATATAATGGAGAATAAAATGAAAACTCCAAGCCCACAAGCCCTACCATCACTTGAGGAACACACATCGCCTATAACTTACCCGGAAGAAGTTGAAGAGACTATAGGAACCCCGATTGATATAGAACCTTTGGACCAAACGCCACTAGAGGATGTAGGTTTAGATGCTTGTTGTCATGACCTCTCTCTTAATCTTAGGGAAGTTCCTAATTTTGATGAACCGAAGCCTCAACCAAAAACCTTACCCAATTTTCCGTCTTTAGATGTGAATCTTGGAATTGAATTAGGCCCCAATCCACCCATCAAAATAAATAATCCGGGTAGTTGCTTGATAAAGGTGGTAGACTCTAAGCCATGTAGAGTGGAAGCTAATATAGGAGTATCCCATGACCTTACACATTTATATCACCCATTCATGGTTGATAACAAGAAACACTATGGGTTTAAACCGGGTTTATTAGGTCAAGATGGATCCTCAACTAAGAATCTTTTGAATTTGATAGAAGATGATCCATTTTTAGGAGAGAGATTTGATTCACCCGCTACACCAATAGACTTAGGTAAGGTTATAATGAATGGAGCACACTCCTTTGAGCATATAAATCACCCATCACCCTCTCCTCACCTAGCAAATTTCCACCCTAAGGGTGTGTATCGCTACTATCACCCGCACTTAAACTTAAGTGTAGTGAGAACCTCCCCTTTATCCGTTAAATAAGGGTAGAGTCAAGCTCATGACTCGAACAAAAACAAGCACTTCGTGGGAGGCAACCCATGCTTAATTGTTTGCTTGTTAGTGTCATATATCTTTGAGTGATTGCTTATTCTCATGTTTGAAATTGTAAAAATGCTTTATTTTGTTTTTAACCTCGTCTTAATTGCATATAAAGGTATTTTACATAAAGGATAAGTGTAGGGAGGATTACACACGTTTTCAAAAGAAATGTAAACATGAGAATAGCAATTCATTAAAAGATATATATGTGTGTTTGTTCGAATCAAATGCTTGTATCGAGTCATAATGGATGTTTTGCAGAAATTTTTCCAGATTCTAAAGATGTAAGGGGCCGTTTAGTTCGTGAAAAATTTTCTTGTTTTTCCGTTTCCAAATTCCTAGAGAAGGGATTGGTTTTTCTTCTCTAGAAAAGAGTTGAGAATTTTGAAAACCCGTTTAGATGGATTTATATTTTTCATTTTTTAAAAACATAAAAAAAAATGACAAAAACGTTAAAAAAAGAAAAAAACGAATAAAAGCGTAAGAAAACGGACGATAACGTAAAGAAACGTATAAAAATGTATAAAATCAAAAAAACGGATGAAAACGTATTAAAAAGGACGTATAAAAATTGAGAATGAAAAAAGTGAGAAGTGTAAAATGAGCTTTTCAAATTTGTAATTAAAATTTGGAAAATGAGAATTTCACATTTTTGGAAAATTGTTGAAAAAAAGCGTAACTAAATGGATTTTCAATTTTTCCCTTTTCATATGAAAAATTTCCTGAAAAAATGGGAAATTTTTCACCAACTAAACGGCCCCTAAATTTTCCAGAATTTTTTCCAGAAAATCGCAGACAAGTTTTTGTCAGGATAACCTGACGGCGTCAGGATCGCAACCTGACGGCGTCAGGAAGGAGTAAAAACAACAGATTACTTTTTTCTCGTTTTCTGAGCTACTTATAAATTTTTGGAATTTTTCAGGTCTTAATTTTCCAGAAATTCTGTAAACATCCATTCCACAAGCATTATATCTTAGTTTAGTAGAGTCTTATATATATTATTACCGCCGATTTTACACGAATGTTTCGTTTGTTTTCTTCAAGTGTGCAGGTTTTATTTATCAAGAAGAAGAAACAAAAGATTGGAAGGAGCTTTTCACGCACACATTCGTCTTGGAAAGAATTTAACCACTACTTCACACACGGATCCTACCGAGCTAATCAGGGGAGTATTAGTTTCTTTTGTTTTTAATTACCTTCCATTATCATAACTTTGATACTTTCGGGGAACGTTGGGGACAATGTTCAGTTTAAGTGTAGGGAGGGAAAATAAAACGGGAACTTTGAAACTATGCTTATCCTTGATTATTTGCTTGGTCCAATTGTATTTGTGTAATAAACCATGAGAAAATGTCGGTTAGGGTAAAATTGGCACCAAATTTAAAATTTTTCATGACATATAGGAGTGGGCCATTAGTCTTAACAAAAGCGTCTCACGGATAGGAAGTTACATGACTAGCACAAAAACCCTTTACCACCTAAATTCCATCCAAAATGTGAGGATCGCCCTTAGATTAGTAGGAATTAAAGCATTCATCTTTAATGCTTAGAGTGTGAACCGGTAGTATATTAGATTCTAGAACTTGTTTTGTGATGCATTCCGAGATCGCTAGTAAGACTACACTTGTGTAGTTAGGAATAACTAAATGATAAGAGGCATTAGGATAACCCTTGTTTGATACCCGTAATATAATTACTTCTTCCACATCGGTTGAGTAATTCCCCCACACCTTTTGCGTTGTACTCATCTTTAGTACACGATACCCCTAGTTAACCCCTCAGAGCATATCCTTTTCGCGGTTCTCGTGATGTTTCGGTTTTTCTGGAATATCAATGAAGAGCATTGTTTACACTCCACCCCCAAATATACACCCAAATCGCCTTAGCCTACCATGTATGCACTCACTTTTAGTGCATTATTGTTATCACCATAAACCCTTAGTTCAATTATCTAGTTGCTTGCATGAGTTTCTAAGTCAAGTCATATCCTTTGTACACAGTTTTGGGACGATTGGAACTCATGGGAAAAAGTTAAAGTTTATGAAATGATTGGAAGGGAACGTTAAATTCCCTTATTTACGTAATAACATACCCCAAGTGTTTTGATTTTTTCAATTCGGGTCAAATTAGTGTTAGAGTAATAAAAGCTCAAGTGTAGGGATGTGCCTATAAATCCCTATCATTTTGATGTTACCATAGAGGATGGTAGAGTAAAAGTGTATGGAAAAAAAATCGAAAAAAAATAGAAAAAGAGAAAAGAAAAAAAATAGAGTGTTAAAAAAAAACATACGGGCTACCATCCTACATCTATCCTTTAAATTTATGTTTGTTTATTTCAGTTATCTAGAGTTTAGAGTGTCGAGTCTTGGCTTAGCAACGCCATAATTCGCATGCCTGTAACATAAAAGATTTTTGACTTGCCACCACTAAATAGCCTATCCCACCAAACCCATTGTTTCCATACCGTAAGCCTAACATTACAACCCTTTAAAGACCTCTTTGATAGTCTTTCCTAGGTGCTTAAGCCAAAGCGATGGAGGTTTGATCTATTCTCAAGCCTATGGTAATCTATGTACTAGGACCGGTTAATGAGTGTTTATCTTCCATTTCCAACTTGTTATATTTCATATACACCCGAGAGAGATGTGAGTATCCAAACACCCCATGTGAGGTTCTAGTATGTAATTTCCGTGCTTGTGATGACTTTTGCGGGGCTTATATATGTCGTGGATTGTTCTAAACCAATGCTTCATGACCCCTAACTTATAAATTGATTGGCTAAAAGCACATTTGCTTGAGGACAAGCAAATACCAAGTGTAGGGATATTTGATAAGATTTTAAATTGTACCTTTTTGAGGGGTCGTTTAAGCCCTTATTTGATCACTTTTGTATCCGTTATTACTTAATATCGTTCCTTTTCACTTTTTAGGTCTCTTGAAGGCAAATTGCTAGAATGGCACTTATTTGGACGAAAAGGCGCGGATATGCGAAGAAAATGGCCAAAGTCCAGAATCTAGACACTCAAGCTGCTGAAATACAAGGGGACATCGTCAGGTGTTATTTGCGACGCCGTCGCATCACTTTTTTGATGGCTCGGTAGCCAAATTGCTCATTTTCAAGTGACGATGTCAGGCTTTAAAAGGGTAGGCCGTCGCAACTCAGACGACCTAGATTTGATCTAGACGGCGTCAAAGGCTGAAGAGAACGGCGTCACAAGCACAAGGTGATTGATAACGCTACATGCGTCGTTCAGGGTCAAGGAAACTTCCTTTTCTTCGAGCAAGTTTTATAACACCCTAGGCAGTGAACCTAATCGTTGTAGTGTAGTAATTAGGGTAAGCCACGGGTATTGATATCGTTCTCTAGGGGAATAGGAATGCTAGTAAGGAGTTACTACGCTAAGGTTAAGGTTGAGGAAGATTATTTTTGTATTTTTATATTTTATGAAATGGAAAGGTACGAATCTCGGGTATTGGATTTGGGGGGGTTGGTATTTCTACCGATTACTCTACTATTATCTAATTATCTAAACTAAGGTTGTGGGAGTCTATGTCTAATTAATGTGTGCTCGTATGATAGTTTAAAGATGTGTTTACTTAGGTTGTACTACTCCTTAATTATCTCCTATTGATGGTTGAGTTGTCACGTCCTTATTCTTAGTTGCGTTGTGTGTCTAAAGTTGTAGGGTATGCGTTTCTCCCTAACTCTTTGAACTTACCAAAGGGTCTCGTCTACAAAACCCACTAGGGATAATAAACTCTTACTCTAAGTCACTCTTTGGATGGTTTAGCTTACAACTACTCAGGTAATTATATTCTAAGGTTCACAAAGATGAATCAAGCATTAAGTACACAACGAATGACCTATCGCATTACTAGATCATTAATCAACTAAGATAAGAAACAACCAATCAACATTCAATAATTAAGTTTCATACTTCCTAAGCAAACACACAAATAAATTAGCCGGACATGGAGAACATGCAAGCATACACACAAATAATCAAAGACATAATTGAATTAATGAAGTAAATACTTATCTTGATGTAAGATAGGGTTTAAAACCCTAAAATACTGTACAAGACACCTTAGGTTCGGGTTTAGGTTTTCACTCCAAAAGACTCTCCCTAAAACTGAAAAATTCGGATTCTATATATAAGATTAGATATGCGACGGCGTCACCTTATGTTTCGTGACGCCGTCGTGTCGCCGTCATTAGGGTTTCGTCTTGGCCATGTTAACCTTGCGACGGCGTCACCTTATGTCCGTGACGCCGTCCTCCTCAGCTTCTGACGTCGTCTGGATTGCATCTAGGCCGTCTGAGTAGCGACGGCCTACTCTTTTACAACTGGACGTCGTCACTTGAAAATACGAGTTTTGGGTTCTGAACCGTCACAAAAATCCTAGGACGGCGTCGCAATTAGCACCTGACGCCGTCGCCTTCTATTTTCAGCAGCTGTGAGTGTCTCGATTTTGACTTTGGCCATTTTCTTCATATATTCGCGCCTTTTCGTCCAAATAAGTGCCATTCCAGCATTTTGCCTTCAAGAGACCTAAAAAGTGAAAAGGAACGATATTAAGCAATAACGGATACAAAAGTGATCAAATAAGGACTAAAACGACCCCTCAAAATGGTACCTTTTAAAACCTTATCAAATATCCCTACACTTGTTATTTGCTTGTCCTCAAGCAAATGTGCTTTTAACCAATTAATTTATAAGTTAGGGGTCATGAAGCATTAATTCAAAACGGTCCACAACACATATAAGCCCCGCAAAAGTCATAACAAGCACGGAAATTACATACTAGCACCTCACATGGGGTGTTTGGATACTCACATCTCTCTCGGGTGTATATATGAAATATAACAAATAGGAAATGGAAGATAAACACTCATTAACCGGTCCTAGTACATAGATTACCATAGGCTTGAGAATAGATCAAACCTCCATCGCTTTGGCGTAAGCACCTAGGAAATACTATCAAAGAGGTCTTTTAAAGGGTTGTAATATTAGGCTTACGGTAGGGAAACAAGGGTTTGGTGGGATAGGCTATTTAGTGGTGGCAAGTCAAAAATCTCTATGTTAAATGCATATGAAGAATGACGTTGCTAAGCCAAGACTCGACACTCTAAAACTCTAGGTAACGGAAATAAACAAACATAACTTTAAAGGATAGATGTAGGATGGTAGCCCGTATATTTTTATTTTTATTTATTTTTTTTTATATAATTTTTTTTTCTTTTTCTCTTTTTCTATATTTTTTTCAATTTTTTTTATACACTTTTACTCTACCATCCTCTACGATAACATCAAAATACTAGGGATTTATAGGCATATCCCTACACTTGAGTTTTTATTACTCTAACACTAATTTGACCCGATTTGAAAAGATCAAAACACTTGGGGTACATTATTATGCAAACAAAGGGAATTTGAATTTAACGTTCCCTTCCAGTCATTTCATAAACTTTAACTTTTCCCATGAATCCCAATCGTCCCAAAACTGTATACAAAGGATATGACTCGACTTAGCAACTTATGCAAGCAACTAGATAATTGAACTAAGGGTTTAGGGTGATAACAAAGATTTGCACTAAAAGTGAGTGCATAAGGGGTAGGCTAAGGTGATTTGGGTGTATATTTGGGGGTGGGGTGTAAACAATGCTCTTCATTGATATTCCGGAAAAACCGAAACATCACGAGAACCGCGAAAGGGATAGGCTCTGAGGGGTTAACTATGGGTATCGTGTACTAAAGATGAGTACAACGCAAAGGGTGTGGGGGAATTACTCAACCGATATGGAAGAAGTAATTATATTACAGGTATCAAACAAGGGTTATCCTAATGCCTCTTATCATTTAGTTATTCCTAACTACACAAGTGTAGCCTCACTTGCGATCTCGGAATGCATCACAAAACAAGTTCTAGAATCTAATATACTACCGGTTCACACTCTAAGCATTGAAGATGAATGCTTTTAATTCCTACTAATCTAAGGGCGATCCTCACATTTTGGTGGAATTTGGGTGGTAAAGGGTTTTTGTGCTAGTCATGCAACTTCCTATCCATGAGACACTTTTGTTAAGACTAATGGCCCACTCCTATATGTCATGAAAAATTTTAAATTTGGTGCCAAAATTACCCTAACCGACATTTTCTCATGGTTTATTACACAATCACAATTGGACAAAGCAAATAGTCAAGGATAAGCATAGTTTCAAAGTTCCCGTTTTATTTTCCCTCCCTACACTTAAACTGAACATTGTCCCCAATGTTCCCCGAAAGTATCAAAGTTATGATAATGGAAGGTAATTAAAAACGAAAGAAACTAATACTCCCCTGATTAGCTTGGTAGGATCCGTGTAAAGTGGTGGTTAAATCCTTTTCAAGAAGAATTATTGCGTGAAAAGCTCCTTCCAATCTTATGTAACTTCTTCTTGACAAACTAAACCTGCACACTTGAAGAAAACAAACGAAACCTTCACGTAAAATCGGCGGTAATAATATATATATAAGACTCGATTTAAACTAGGATATAATGCTTGTGGAATGGATGTTTACAGAATTTCTAAGAAAATTAAGACCTGGAAAATTCCAAAAATTTATAAGTAGCTCAGAAAACGAGAAAAAAGTAATCTGATGTTTTTACTCCTTCCTGACGCCGTCAGGTTGCAATCCTGACGCCGTCAGGTTATCCTGACAAAAACTGGTCTGCGATTTTCTGGAAAAAATTCTGGAAAATTTACATCTTTAGAATCTGGAAAAATTTCTGCAAAACATCCATTATGACTCGATACAAGCATTTGACTCGAACAAACAAACATAAATATCTTTTAGTTAATTGTTATTCTCATGTTTACGTTTCTTTTGAAAACGTGTGTAATCCTCCCTACACTTATCCTTTATGTAAAATACCTTTATATGCAATTAAGACGAGGTTAAAAACAAAATAAAGCATTTTTACAAATTTAAACATGAGGATAAACAATTAATAAAAGATATATGACACTAACAAGCAAACAATTAAGCATGGGTTGCCTCCCACGAAGCGCTTTTCTTTATTAAAGAGTCTTGTAGCTAGACTCATAGTCGTGCTTCTACGTTTCCTCACCACCGCCCTCTTGACCCTTTGTTTTCCCTTCATCGAAAGGGTGTAGACGCTGTATGCTCACCGTGGATTCCTTGCCAACGCTGTCAATTATGGCGACGGTTTTATCTTTTAAATTGGTCTCCTTAACTGTGAAAGGCCCAAACCATCTTGGTTTGTTTCTTCCTCGTAATGCCCTTATCCGAGATCTATACAAGAGCACTTTTTCTCCCTTTAGAAATTCCTTAGGGTCCTTTTGTACCCTAGGTATTGAGGTGGGATTGCTTCCTAACTTTTTATCGGGTTTCCACAATGTCGCATACAATCCTTGAACCATAAAGTCTCTAAGCCCTTTTTCCCAGTCATTCATCTTCTTCTTAACATTGTTGCCCGGGGCTTTTCGATTTCCACCCGTAATCATTTCCATGATCTTAAGATGGTATCTTGGGATGATGGGTATCCTAGCGTACCCCTTCCCGCTTTTGAGTATCATGATGCCTTCTCCGCATTTGATGGTTGCCTTGGCGGTGGCCAAGAACGGTGTCCCAAGAATGAGGGGTACGTTTTTATCTTCCTCAACATCAATGATCACGAAATCCACCGGATAAACGATGTTAGCCACCTCAATTAGAACATCAACAGCGATTCCTATGGGGTGGACATAAGTATGATTAGCTAAGGAAAGTCTAAGGTCGGTCTTGGCTGGTTTCTCTTTAGTTAACTTATTATAGATTGACAATGGCATTATGTTCACATCGGTCCCTTGATCGGCCAAGGCATTTATATTGTCCATGTCACCGACACTAACTGGTATCACGAAATTCCCTGTGGTGTCTCATTTTCTTGTTAACGGTTTTTTTATAACCAACTCATACAGAGGTTCCATAGGTAAGGCGTCGTATTCTTCTTCCGTCATTTTTCCTTCAAGAGCTTCCCTAAGAACTTCATTGTACCTAAAGTTGTTTACTTGGTTTGCAATGGTTATCTTGTTAATTTCGTGCTTAAGTTAGTACTCAATGGTCTCAGGTTCATCATTAGGCACAGACTCATCCTTCGTGCTTTCCTCAGTTTTCCACATCTCACCCCTTGCATTCTCAGGCATAATGGAAACGGCGTTTACAAATGAAGTGGGAGGGCAATCGTTGCTTCTTACGAGCACTTTTTCGGGAACCTTTCTTTTGGTAAATTCAATTACCAAATTCATCATTTCTTTCATTTTTGCTTGCATTTCCTCTCTCTGCCTATAAACCTCCTCTTCAAATCTGGCTAATCTCTCTGTATGAGCTGCCAGGTACTCCCTCATTTGATCCTTGAAGCTTGGTGAAAGTGGTATTGGGGAAGTAGAACGGAAGCGCCTTTCGGAACTTGGGTTTTGCTCGCGACTTGGGGATTCCGAAAGAGGTGTGGAGCGGTTGGTGGAGTGGGCGGATTTGACGACCTCTCGAGGAATTTGTACGGGTGCTCTTTTCTGCCTTTCCATAAGATAATCAATTCCTCTCTCGATGGCACTCAATTGCTCTTCGAGTGTATCGAAGGATTCAGAAGGAGTGGATATGGTATTAACTACATTAATCGGAGTTTCGGGAGATTCACTCCAATCTTCATAGCTTTGATCGGCAAGCTCCTCTATAATATCCCATGATTTCTCTGCATTAAAGTCGCTGAGCCTTCCACCGGCGGCTCGATCAATGGATCGTCGTGTGATGAAATCGGTATGATCATAGAAGATTTGGATTTGAAGCCAAAGATCAATGCCATGGTGTGGAAGTCTACGGAGTAGTTCCTTAAATCGAGTCCATGCTTTGTAAAGAGACTCACCTTGGAGCTGCTGGAATGTCAAGATGTCTCGCCTAAGCTTAGTAGTTCTCCCCGGTGGGAAAAATTGAGCAAGGAAGCGAGAGGTAAGATCATCCCAACTTAAGATGGATCCGGCGGGAAGTCGCTCAAGCCAATTACTAGCTTGGTCCCGTAGAGAGAATTGGAAGAGACGCAGGCGCGTGGTCTCCCGAGTAGTAGCATCAAGGTCGATGGAATCGACGATTTTGAGGAAATCCCTCAGATGCTGATTTGGATCTTCGGAACGAAGTCCATGGAATGCACATCCGTTTTGCACCAACCGGATGGTGTCGGATCGCAGGGCCGTAGTTTGGGCTTGGTCGGGAAGCTCAATGGTGTTCCTATAGCCTAGGTGGCTTGGTCTCGAGTATTCACCAAGAGTACGGGCTCTTGGCGGGTCATTTGGTGGTGGGTTGATGAGTGGTGGTTGGTTATCACCTTCCATGATGAAAAGTGATGGGATTACGAACAAAGGTCACGAAGAAGGGGGATAGACTAAGAGAAAGCTAAAAAAATGAGAAAATTTTACTTGATAGGAATCAAGCAAAGAACCTAAACGAGGTGGACTACTAACTAGCTATTCTATTCCCCGGCAGCGGCGCCAAAAACTTGATAACGCTACACGCGTCGTTCGGGGTCAAGGAAACTTCCTTTTCTTCGAGCAAGTTTTATAACACCCTAGGCAGTGAACCTAATCGTTGTAGTGTAGTAATTAGGGTAAGCCACGGGTATTGATATCGTTCTCTAGGGGAATAGGAATGCTAGTAAGGAGTTACTACGCTAAGGTTAAGGTTGAGGAAGATTATTTTTGTATTTTTATATTTTATGAAATGGAAAGGTACGAATCTCGGGTATTGGATTTGGGGGGGTTGGTATTTCTACCGATTACTCTACTATTATCTAATTATCTAAACTAAGGTTGTGGGAGTCTATGTCTAATTAATGTGTGCTCGTATGATAGTTTAAAGATGTGTTTACTTAGGTTGTACTACTCCTTAATTATCTCCTATTGATGGTTGAGTTGTCACGTCCTTATTCTTAGTTGCGTTGTGTGTCTAAAGTTGTAGGGTATGCGTTTCTCCCTAACTCTTTGAACTTACCAAAGGGTCTCGTCTACAAAACCCACTAGGGATAATAAACTCTTACTCTAAGGCACTCTTTGGATGGTTTAGCTTACAACTACTCAGGTAATTATATTCTAAGGTTCACAAAGATGAATCAAGCATTAAGTACACAACGAATGACCTATCGCATTACTAGATCATTAATCAACTAAGATAAGAAACAACCAATCAATATTCAATAATTAAGTTTCATACTTCCTAAGCAAACACACAAATAAATTAGCCGGACATGGAGAACATGCAAGCATACACACAAATAATCAAAGACATAATTGAATTAATGAAGTAAATACTTATCTTGATGTAAGATAGGGTTTAAAACCCTAAAATACTGTACAAGACACCTTAGGTTCGGGTTTAGGTTTTCACGCCAAAAGACTCTCCCTAAAACTGAAAAATTCGGATTCTATATATAAGATTACATATGCAACGGCGTCACCTTATGTTTAGTGACGCCGTCGTGTCGCCGTCATTAGGGTTTCGTCTTGGCCACGTTAACCTTGCGACGGCGTCACCTTATGTCTGTGACGCCGTCCTCTTCAGCTTCTGACGTCGTCTGGATTGCATCTAGGCCGTCTGAGTAGCGACGGCCTACTCTTTTACAACTGGACGTCGTCACTTGAAAATACGAGTTTTGGGTTCTGAACCGTCACAAAAATCCTAGGACGGCGTCGCAATTAGCACCTGACGCCGTCGCCTTCAATTTTCAGCAGCTGTGAGTGTCTCGATTTTGACTTTGGCAATTTTCTTCATATATTCGCGCCTTTTCATCCAAATAAGTGCCATTCCAGCATTTTGCCTTCAAGAGACCTAAAAAGTGAAAAGGAACGATATTAAGCAATAACGGATACAAAAGTGATCAAATAAGGACTAAAACGACCCCTCAAAATGGTACCTTTTAAAACCTTATCAGTGACGTCGTCTCAAGACTAACGTGGCCAAGATGAAACCCTAATGACGGCGACCCGACGGCGTCACAAAACATAAGGTGACGCCGTCGCACTTGTAATCTTATATATAGAATCCGAATTTTTCAGTTTTAGTGTGTAGTCTTTTGGAGTAAAAACCTAAACCGAACCAAGGCTGTCTTGTACAGTATTTTAGGTTTGCAAACCCTATCTTACATCAAGATAAGTGTTTTACTTCATTAATTCAATTATGTCTTTGATTATTTGTGTGTATGCTTGCATGTTCTCCATGTCCGGCTAATTTACTTGTGTGTTTGCTTAGGGAATATGAAACTTAATTATTGAATATTGATTGGTTGTCTCTTATCTTAATTGTTAATGATCTAGTAATGCGATAGGTCATTCATTGTGTAATTAATGCTTGATTAATCTTTGTGAACCTTAGACTATAGCACTTAGAGCGGTTGTAGGCTAAACCATCCAAAGAGGGCCTTAGAGTTAGAGTTTATAATCCCTAGAGGGTTTTGTAGACGAGACCCTTTGGTATGTTCAAAGAGTTAGGGATAAACGCATACCCTACGACTTTAGACACACAACGCGATTAAGAATAAGGACGTGACAATTCAACCATCAATAGGAGATAATTAAGGAGTAATAAAACCTAAGTGAACACATCTTTAAATCATCATACGAGCACACAACAATAGACATAGACTACCCTTAGCTTAGTTAATTAGATAGGTAGAGTAATCGGTAGAAATACCCACCCCCAAATCGAAACCCCGAGATTCGTACCTTTCCATTTCATAAAATACAAAAAATACAAAAATAATCATCCCTCACCTTTAGACTTAAATCGACATACACTTCAGCCTAACGACACTATTCCCCTAGAGAACGATATCAATACCTGTGGCTTACCCTAATACTACACTACAACGATTAGGTTCACTGCCTAGGGTGTTATAAAACTTGCTCGAAGAAAAGGAAGTTCCTTTGACCCCGAACGACGTGTGTAGCGTTATCAATCATTATCTGAGCAGTGGTCTCATCATCACTAGCAATATTTTCTACTTTAGAGATACCAGCTTCTTCTTCATGTAAGACTATTGAAGGTCCAGCTTCTTCATCAAAATTTAGAGCTCTTGGTGTAATAAGCTCTTGCCTAAAAGTACCTTGAATAGCAGCACCTTGATTACCAGCACCTTGAACATCAGCACCTTGATCACCAGTACTTTGTACACCAGTACTTTGTATACCAGTACTTTAAGGCTTAGTACCTTGAGGCTGACTTTGCTCAATTTTCTCAGCTTCTCTATGTAGATCGTCATAGGTTTCAGCATCTTCATAAGGTTCAGCATCTTCATTCAATTTCTCTTGCTCCAAATTCCTCCCCAATTGGAATGAAGACTACTTGTGAAACTTTTTGCCCTTAGAAACCTTCTTAAATTGCTTTCCTCTCTGCTTTTGTGATTTCACCCACAACCTGTGATGTTAGACTAGTGGCCAGACAAATTTCTTCAATATTTTAAACCTTTTGTTCAGCTTCAAAAGTTGTGCTGCTTGAGCTTCAATATCTTTCTTCAACCTTAATAATTCCCTTGTCAAAGCATAGTTATCCATAACCAATCCCTCAGAAGCCATAACTCCCTCATCTCCTCCAGATCTTTGAGACCCATGAGTGGAAGTATAATCATTGGGAGATGATGGTGGGTTGACATATGGTTCTGAATCATCATGGGTAGTACCTTGTAGAGATACAGTATGTTGAGAAGCAGTACTTTCCCTTGAAGCGGTATGTTGAGGCACTTCATGAGCTGGGGAAAGTGCAGTAGGAGAAACAGTTCTCTGAAGGCGCATTATCATCAGTTGTTCTTTTTCTCTTTAAACTTCGTTTTCTTGCATCCTCATTTTGTTTTTCATCATCAAAAGAAATAATACCTTCCAGTTCCTTTTGATAAGCTTCTCTAACAGCATCATATAAGTCTTTCATCTCTAAATATTTCAACTTCTGTAATCCAGTATATCCTCTACCCTTCAGATAAGCCATCATGGCATTCCTTTCTTTAGCAATACTTGGTCTTCTTGGTATAACGGCTTGCTTCTCTGGTAGAACAATTTCAGCATCTAATTGAGCTTGTAACTTTCTAGCAGCATCTTCATTTTTAGCCACTTCAATAGCTCTTAATTCTGATAAACTGAGCTATTTCTTTTTCTTTGATTCTACCAGCTTACCTTTTCCTTTATCTTTAGGATCAATCTGTTGAGTAGGTTGAGAAGATTGCAAGACTAGAGATTGTTCAGCTCTAGGAATACTAATATCTCTTAGTCTTGATATGTTGAGCATTATCTGAGCAATGGTCTCATCATCACTAGCAATATGTTCTACTTTAGAGATACCAGCTTCTTCTTCATGTAAGACTGTTGAAGGTCCAGCTTCTTCATCAAAATTTAGAGCTCTTGGTGTAATAAGATCTTGCCTAAAAGTACCTTGAATAGCAGCACCTCGATTACCAGCACCTTGAACATCAGCACCTTGATCACCAGTACTTTGTACACCAGTACTTTGTATACCAGTAGTTTAAGGCTTAGTACCTTGAGGCTGAGTTTGCTCAATTTTCTCAGCTTCTTTATGTGAATCGTCATAGGTTTCAGCATCTTCATAAGGTTCAGCATCTTCATTCAATTTCTCTTGCTCCAAATTCCTCCCCAATTGGAATGAAGACTACTTGTGAAACTTTTTGCCCTTAGAAACCTTCTTAAATTGCTTTCCTCTCTGCTTTTGTAATTTCACCCACAACCTGTGATGTTGAACTAGTGGCCAGACAAATTTCTTCAATCATTTAAACCTTTTGTTTAGCTTCAAAAGTTGTGCAGCTTGATCTTCAGTATCTTTCTTCAACCTTAATAATTCCCTTGTCAAAGCATAGTTATCCATAACCAATCCCTCAGAAGCCATAACTCCCTCATCTCCTCCAGATCTTTAAGACCCATGTGTGGAAGTATAATCATTGGGAGATGATGGTGGGTTGACATCTGGTTCTGAATCATCATGGGTAGTAGCTTGTAGAGATACAGTATGTTGAGAAGCAGTACTTTCCCTTGAAGCAGTATGTTGAGGCACTTCATGAGCTAGGGAAAGTGCAGTAGGAGAAACAGTTCCTTCTCTTGAATCTGAAGGCGCATTATCTTCACTAGAAGCTGCTTCATCTTTAACAGCCTGTGCTACTTCCAGCATGTGAGCAGTTAAAGGGGTGTCCCTCCCAGAAAACTTGTCTCTCTTTCTAGCCATGAAAGTAAACACTTTTGGTGGAAGTACTACAGCAGGTAGCAAGCTTGAAGGTGTAGGTATATCCTTAAGCTGTTTGTTCAAGAACAGTTGAACAAATCTAGGGTACATAAGGAATGGTGAACCATTTGAGATATGAGATAGCATACCATCAATAATCATTCTTGAAAAGTTAAAGGGTTGATTGTAGTGTTTTTCACGTAAGCAGTACTTCCAAAGCAGTACTTTGAGAGCAGTACTTTCATATGAAGTCTAAGCAGTACTTTCCATCCTCTTCTTCACAAAGACAAAATCATCAAAAAGCATTGTATAGCCTCCCCTTAAACAATGCACAGAACTAACTAATATTAAGTCCTCCCCTCAAACTTAGTTTAATAATTAATCACACTAATACTCACCACCAAATGATTGAATCTTGAAACATCAAATCCCTTTGTGAGTAGATCATCTACATTATCATCTGTATGAACCTTGATAACATTAATGAGCCTATGCTCATAAAAATCTCGAATACAGTGATTCCTAATCTGAATATGCTTGGTCTTGGAATGATAAACATGATTCTTCACAATGCAAATGGTACTCTCATTGTCAATGTAGATAGGAGTATTCTTAAAATTGAATCCATAATCCAAGAGTTGATTCTGCATCCACAGTACTTGGCCACAACAGCTTGCAGCAACAACATATTCTGCTTCAGTGGATGATGTTGCTTCAATGGTTTGTTTCTTTCATTGCCATGAAACTAATCTTCTTCCAAGATATTGGCATCCTCCAGTGGTTGATCTTCCATCGTAATTATCACCTGCATAATCATTGTCTGAAAAAGCTTCCAAGTGAAAAGGTGAATCCTTATGATACCACAATCCTAACTTAGGTTGTTGTTTGAGATAACTAAAAATCCTCTTGACTGCATTCATATGAGAGACCTTGGGTAAGACTTGATATCTAGCACATAAACATACAGCAAACATGATATCAGGTCTAGATGCAGTTAAGTACATAATACAACTAATCATTGATATGTAAAGTTTGACATCCACAACTTCTCCATCTTCTTCCTTTCCTAGTGAATTTATAGCTTTAATGGGTATGGTGACTGGCCTGATAGTACTGAAGTTAAACTTTTTAAGAATGTCAGTGACATACTTATCTTGACTAATAAAGATTTTAGTACTTGATTGTTTAACTTGAGCCCCAAAAATAAAGTTAATTCATCCATGGAAGTCATTTGAAACTCTTGTTGCATGAGCTGCTCAAATTCTTTCACCATTGACTGGTTTGTAGCTCCAAAAATAATATCATCGACATATACTTGAACAAGCATTATATCCTTTTTGTCTCTCTTGATAAACAAAGTCTTATCAATTGCACCACTCCTGTAACCATGTTGTAATAGAAAAGTGGAGAGTCTTTCATACCAAACTCTAGGAGCTTGATGAAGGCCATACAGAGCCTTAATAACTTTGTAGACTTTGTTTGGATGTGCAGGATCCTCAAAACCAGGAGGTTGTTTTACATAAACTTCCTCTGTAATTTTTCCCTATAGAAAGGCACTCTTGACATCCATTTGATAAACAGGAAAGCCCATATAAGATGCAAAAGCAAGAAATAATCTTATGGCTTCAATCCTTGCTACATGAGCAAACACTTCATCATAGTCAACTCCTTCTTCTTGTCTATATCCTTGTGCAACCAATCTTGCCTTGTTCTTGATGACATTACCTCTTTCATCTCTCTTAACTCTGAAAACCCATCTTGTACCAATTCCTTACTTTCCATCTGGTAAATCACATAGTATCCAAACATCTTGAAGTTTGAATTGAAGAAGTTCTTCTTGCATAGCTTCAACCCAACTTTCTTTAGCTAATGCTTGAGATATAGTCTTGGGTTCTTCTTGAGAGATAAAGCAAGTGAACAAGCATGTTTGTTGATCCTTATGATTCATCCTATTTTGTTTATAAACAAAGCTAAGTAAAGCATTATGTGACTTAGAGAAACCTTTAGCTTTTGTTCTTGTGAGCATTCCTGAAGTAGAAGGTCCAATGATTTGATCAATAGGATGGTCTTTATGAACTCTTAATGTAGGAGTTGGTGGAACTTCAAAATCATCATCCAGATTTGTGAAATCAGGTTCTTTATTGGATTTTTAGAAAATTCCTTCATCTTCAAACTCATCATCAGTGTCTTCTAACCCAGGCATGTTTGGATCATTCAAATCATCAGAAGTACTGGTAATTGGTTTAGCAGTACTTTGATCCAAAGTATTGTGAGAGTAATCTGTAGACTTACCCTTTTTCTTTGCTTCTTCATAAGCTCTTCTTTGATCATCCTCATAAGATTGTGCTATTGTTTCTTGAAAAAGCATTCTATTAAGTTCAACTTGAATAGCTTGTTCTTCAGCAGACAATGTGGATTTTGGTTCAACGATACTTTTCTCCTTTTCAATAGTTTTGGGTTCTTCATCAGGAACAACATCAGGTCTAATATTGACTCCATGAACAATGTACTGTAAATCTTATTCTTTGTGAACAACTTGATTTTCTTCTCTGACAGGAACATAGTTCATAAAAGGAGTCACAACATCAAGGTCAAACATCCAATCAGGACCTTTACCTTTTTGATTTTCTTGATCCTCAAGAAATTCAACATGAAGACAATCTTGAACCCTTTTGGTAACCTTGTTGTACACTCTAAATCCATTACTATTGGTACAATAACCCAATAAGTATCCTTCATCTGACTTGCCATCAAATTTTCCCAGAGTATCAATAGTATTGAGAATAGTCAGAAGACAGCCAAAAGGTTTCATAAAACGAATGTTAGGTTTGTTTCCCATAAGCAACTCATAATTTGTCTTCATCTGAGGTTTAGTGACTGATACTCTATTTAACACATAGCAAGCAGTACTTACAGCTTCAGCCCAAAATTAAATAGGTAATAAAGAATTTGCAAGCATTGTTCTTGCTGCCTCTATCAATGTTCTATTCTTCCTTTCTACAACACCATTCTGCTGTGGAGTTCTATCAATGCTAAACTCCCTCTTAATTCCTTTCTTGGCACAAAATTCATCCATAAACTTGTTTTTCAATTCCGTCCTATTATCACATCTAATAGATCTTACTTTGAGTCTCAATTGATTTTCAAGGGCTATTATAAGATCATGAATTGCATCAAAGGTTTAACCTTTAAATCCTAAGAAAAATACCCAACTAAATCTACTACAATCATCTGTTACAACTAAGCATTTCCTCTTGCTTAAGCTTGCAACAGAAACAGGTCCAAGCAGATCCATGTGCAACAACTCTAAAGGTTCTCTAATAATTCTTTCCTTAATATTCTTGCTTGAAGCTTTACGTTGTTTACCATTCTTGCACGCCAAACATGAGTGATCATTCTTGTATGTTTTAGAAGGTAAACCTCTAACTAAATTTCCTTTAACCAACTTGTTGATATTCGAAATTCACATGTCCTAATCTTCTATGCCATAGATGTGCTTCTTCAAGTGTTGCTTTTGCTACTAAACATGTTGCTCTTCCAGAAGAGCTAAGATTCTTCATATCTAGACTGTACACATCATTGGTTCTTGGTATTCTCAGTGTTACCAAGTGATCATCAACAAGCTTGAACTCAGGGGAAAGACTGAGACATTCTGTGTCAGTGAATAATACAGGGTGCTTCTTGTCACAGATCTGAGATACTGACAAAAGGTTGAACCTGAGCTCCTTCACATAACGAACATTCTCAAAATCTATGCGTCCTGCCTTGAAAGTTCCTTTCCCAGAAATTCTACCTCCATTAGGATCATTCCCAAATGAACTCTTCCTCCAAAATATGACTTAAAATCTGAAAGAATCTCCTTGTCTCCTGTCATGCTTCTAGAGCAACCACTATCAATAATCAAATGATCTTTAAGCTCCTCTTATGGGTTTCCCTGCACAAAAGTGAAAGATTTAGTTTCTTTTAGGAACCCAAGCCATTACCGACTTGTGTTCCCCTTGTGGAGTGACATACTTAAATTCTTTAAGTATGTAATCTCCACGGTTTTTGAAAACAGAATCAAGTATTATCTTTTGTTTCAAAACTTGAGTTGGTTTTTCAAAAAAACTCTCTTTTTCAACAACATTCTCTTTTTCAACAAAATTCTCTTTTTCTTTTTCAACAAAACATGCTGAAAGTACTGTTTGTTCCCTATCAGTACTTTTTTTCTTAACCCAGTTGGTTTTAACACTTTGTGTTGATTTCTTTGATCTTGGTACTCTATTTGAAGTGAAATGCCTTCTAGATTGATAGAAATTGGATCTCCTTGGGCTTCCATTCGAAAAAGTGCTAGGAGTACCTTGATTGGGTGAAAACCTAGCAGTACTTTGAGAAGGTACTGCTTGAGAAATCTTTGACTTACCAGTACCTTGAAAAGTCTTGCTTGAGGGTACTGGTGGTTTTGAAAAATATCTTTTCTGGTGAGGGTACCTATATTCTTTTGAGAAATTACTATGGTTTACCCTATGTGAATGATTCCAAACAGGTTTGTTCTCCTTTGGCTTATGGTTGGTAGTCTTTGGGAATTTGCTTAAATATTCTGAGTGAAAGACACAGTCCTTAATCAAATGATCAGGACTATAGCAAAAAAAACATAATTTTTGACCTGTAATCCCAAAATTTCTTCCTTTAGTTCTAAAACAATCCTGACTTTTTGGTGAATGACCAAAACTATCTTGACCAAAATTATCCCAAAAAGATTTAGCGGTATTTTGAAAAGTTTTTCTTGAAGGTACTGCTGAATGTTTAGCAGTACTTTGAGATGAAGGTACTGCTTGTTTTGAAAAAACTTTAGGAAAACTTTTATCATTCTTAGCACACCCTGAACTCTTAACATTATCATCCTTAGTTTTCTCAACTGTTTCTACATTGGATTGACCAGTAAGCTTTTTCCTAAACTCTAAATTGTCTACTCCAAAACAAGAAACATTTGTCCTAGGTGGTTGAAAACTACCATTGGGTGGTGGAACTTCATTATAACCCTTGTCTTTCTTAAATTCAGGAGGTGTTTGACTAATTGATTCCTCATTACTAGATGTGTTGTCTTCTGAGCTAATGAGTTCATTATCACTAGTTGCTATCTCCTCTGAATCAATTTGTTCCTTATCACTAGTTTGGTTCTCTTCTGTACTACTAAACTCCATACCAAAACCTAAGCCAGTTTTAATGTATGCTCTTCTTTGTTTTTCAACATAACTAACATGTGAAAGACCAGATTCTTTCCAACTAGCAAATTTTTCTAACAATTCATCCCTTTCTTTAGTCATCTTTTCAAGTTCAGAGACCTTACATCCTAACTTCCATTCACTCAATTTCAATTGATAATCGTGTTGCTCATATTTTTCTGCCCAAGCCATTTCATTATTTTCATGAGTGATTATTTTGGCTTCCATTGACTCTAAAGTCAATTGATAACCAACTACCTCAGACCTAGCCCTTCTACAATTATCTCTTTCAGTCACATAATCTTTAAGCACCTTTTGATAGCAATCATTGCATTTAGAACATACCTCAGAGATAGTGGATGAACTTGGTGAAGTAGCTATCATGGCAAGCAGAACATGTTCTTCTTCACTTTCCATGCTCCAATCAAAGCTTCCAAGGCCATCTCTTGATTCTAAAGCAGCAAATCCTGGTTCCTTATCAAAAGTTGTGCTCCAATCAAACTCTTCCACAACAACCATAGAGTAGGTTACTGGTTCATCATCAAATTTAGCACTCTAGTCAACTTTTGATAGATTTTCTTGAGCAACCAAAGCTTTTGGTTTTGGTTCAGTAATAGGAACTTCCCTTATTTCAAGCTTGGGTTTTTCAATCATCCTATTTTCATGATATTTCGCAAACTTGCATTCCCTTGCAAAGTGTCTTACATTCCCATGCAAAGTGTCTAGGCCTTTGACAATTAAAGCATTCGATCTTGGATTTGTCAAATGTTATACCCTGTTTGGGTTTGAAGTCAATGCCTCTTCCTGTTTTCTTCATGAACTTCTTGATTCTTGCAGTGATCATGGCAACTTGCCATCATATGTCAATTTCTTCTAGTTCATCTTCTTCAATTTGCAACAAATCGTTTTTATAAGTGACAGGTAAAGTAGCTTGGTGAGCAAAGAAGGAACATACAACATCATCAGATTTGATGCTGTTTGTTGGTGATGAGGTGGTAGAAGTCATGGTTGTGCAGATATGCTGTTTATCACCAACAGTACTTTGAACATGATAAGCAGTACTTTTAGTGGAAGTACTGCCTCTATGTTCAGAAGACAAAAAAGCAATGTTGTGAGATTTTGAATTTGTTTGACCATTCATCTCATGCTCATACACCTTCAAAGTGTTGTAGAGATAATCAAAGTCCATAGTATCCAAACCAGATTGTCCTCTAATCATAGTAGCAACCACATGCCATACTGATGCAAACTTCTTAAGAACTTCAAATTTTCATCTTCAACAGATACCTTTGCTTCATATAACTCTATCATACTAAGAAGATTTTGGAATCTGTCATAAGCAGCATCAAGACCTTCTCTTTCACCAACAATGAATGTTTCAAACTGTTGCTTCAATAGATTTCTATGCATCTTCTTGGAAGCATCATTACCTCCAAATCTTGTCTTGATTGCAGCCCATAATTGTTTTGCATCCTTATCATCATGAAACTTGAGTAGGTGACCATCAGGAATAGCAGATAACAGTATGTTGAGAGCCTTTTCTTGATTTCTTATTGTATCTGCTGGCAAGGTAAGCTGAGGTGGTTTAGGTTGTCCAGGAACTTCTACAGGTTCTTCAAGAACGACATTACCATTGACAATTACATTACATAATGCATGGTCTGTAATTGCAATGTACTTCCTCATCTTCATGCTCCAAAGATCATATTCTCCCTTCTTGATGATTGGAATTCTGAGTGAGGTGATGGATGGGAGTGGTGCAGCTTCAGTCAACATCTTTTAAGGGTTTGTTGTTAAATCGGTTTTACGAGTTTCTTCTTAATCGGAGTTTCCACACAAGCTCTGATACCACTTGTTGGATCGATATACTCTGACCAAACTAACTATGTAGCTTGTAAGGGTTTAGGAACCTTGGATAAATCCTAAATTGCTAACAATGAAACATTGATATAACTCTATTAAGTATGCGGAAACCACTTTAATAAAGCTAAGAAGAATAAATTTAACTTCAATGATTTTATTAAAACCAAACTTTGAATCTCCTTGTTATACAGATTCACTAACAAACCTAATCGCTAAATAACTCTAATATCGTAACTGCATGTAAGTTCTAAATCGTATATATCTAATGCCAATCTAGGATCCTTTTATAGGCATAAAGAGTACCCTAGTCGGTTTACAATTACAATCCTTGTACGACAAGTAATACTAATTCTAATCTAAGAATATTCTAGAATTACATAACATTCCATAAACGATATAGCATAGCAGTCCTTTTAAACCTTGCAGTAGTACTTTGATGTGAGCAGTACTTTGACTTTCATTAAGCAGTACTTTTGACTTTCTTCAGTACTTTATATCCCAACATGTAGTGAAGATGAGGAGAATGCCATGGCCGTTAGAGACTTTAAAAAGTTCTTTAGAAGAAGAGGAAAGTTTGTAAGACAACCTCGAGAAGAAAAGAAGCCATTCCGAAAAGATCGGGATGACAAAAAGGGCAAAGGTGAAAGAAATTGTTTTAGATGCGGTGATGCAAGTCATCTAATAGGAGATTGTCCCAAGCCACCTAAAAACAAAACTCAACGAGCTTTTGCAAGTGGTGCTTGGAGTGATAGTGAGGATGATGAAGAGTCAAGCGAGGATGAGATCGCTCTAATGGCACACGAGTCAAACGAGGTATATTCTGACTCATCTTATTCCTCTATTGATGATGACACTTTGCAAAAACAATATAATCAATTGTGTGAGCTTAGTTTAAAAATCATAACTAAAAATAAGTTTTTAATAACTAAAAAGAAATTTTTAGAAAATGAAGTATATGAGTTAAAAGAAAAAGCAAAACGATTAGAAAAGGGAAAAGCAAATGACGATGGTTTCAAATAATGTCAAGAGCTTCATCTTGAAATAGAAAAACTGAAGCTCACACAAGATGTTCTAATCGAACATAATTCTAATTGCAAAAGGTTTAACAAAAACATTGCTTGTGCCGATGAAATAGTTAGAATTCAAAAAACACCAGGAGACATGAATGGGATAGGATTTAATGAGATTTTTATCTCAAAGAGTCAAACCAAAAAGGCCGAAAAAGACAAACTGCTGCAGTACAACACGGACCAGACAAAACCAAATATAGGGTTCCGTCCTTTGTCAAAAAGGGTGTCGTGGAAACTTCAGCAGGACAGAATGTTTGTGATACGGACCGAAGTGAATTTGTCAAACTAACAAAGAAAACCAAGGATAGTGTTAAACTAAAACCTGCTGTTACATCAGGAGTATGACTTGCTATAAATGAATTTAGATCAAAAACTACTCAACAATGACATAAAACACCCTTTGCCAAACGCCCCTTTCCTAAAAGCAACCACAACATACAACCCAACTATCAATATAATGGTTGGAATCAAAACTTCCCTGGACCATATCAAACTCCAGATTACATGCCATGGAACTCTTACCATTTCCATACATGAACCAAGTAAATGATATGCTTAACCCAAACGGACCTATGAAATATTGGGGACCAAACGCTTGAGTTATTTGTATCTTAGGTATGCTTGAAAGTTGGATTGGAACCTGATGAGTGGATAAAAGATAGTGGATGCTCACGACAAATGACGGGCAACAAAAGTCTCTTCTCAACATACCAAGAGTATGACGGAGGTAATGTCACTTTTGGTAGCAATCTCAAAAGCAAAATCATTGGCAAAGGTACGATCGCTCATAACTCCCTAACTATTGAAAATGTTGCTCATGTCGATAGGTTAGGATTTAATCTACTTAGTATTAGCCAATTATGTGATAAAAAATATAAAGTACTATTTGAAGAAAATGGTAGTAAAATACTAAAAGATGGTATCACCATAGCTAAAGGAGTTAGGAAAAATAACATATACTTTATGAAAATAGATAAAACATCTAATGACAAACTTTGTTTAACAACATTAGATGATAGCTCAACTCTTTGGCATAGACGCTTAGGTCACGCTAATATGAGACTTATACAAAACCTATCTTCAAAAGAGCCAGCTAGGAATTTACCAAAACTTAAATATGACCAACATTTTTGCGACACTTGCAAAATTGGTAAACAAACCCATAGTAGTCATAAGGCTAAAAACATGGTGTCTACATCTAAGTGTCTAGAACTTCTTTATATGGACTTGTTTGGTCCATCCGCTATAAGAAGCTATGGAGGCAACTTATACACTTTGGTCATAGTAGATGATTACTCAAGGTTTACTTGAACGTTGTTTTTGAAAACCAAAAATGAAGCTTTTGATAAATTTGAAATTCTTATCAAGAAAATTCAAAATCAACTATGTGTTAAAATTGTGTCGATCCGAACGGATCATGGTCGTGAATTTGACAATGAAACAAAATTTGGAAACTTTTGTGATACAAATGGTATAACACATAACTTTTCGGCTCCTCGAACACCTCAATCAAATGGAGTTGTAGAACGTAAAAATAGAACCATTCAAGAAATGAGTAGAACAATGCTTAATGAACAAAACATTCCTCAAAAGTTTTGGTGTAACGCCGTTGACACTTCTACATATATTTTAAATAGAGTCTTAATACGTCCTTTCTTAAACAAAACACCATATGAGCTTTATAAAGGTAAAAAGCCAACCTTAGGATATTTTAGAGTATTTGGATGCAAATGTTTCATTCTTAATACTAAAGATTATCTCACCAAGTTTGACCCAAATTCTTATGAAGGTGTATTTCCTGGTTACTCTCAAACTAGTAAAGCTTACATTGTCCTAAACAAAGAAACAATGAGAGTCGAGGAATCGTTGAACATAACATTCGACGAAAGTCCACCTCCCTCTAAGACATCACCTTTGGCAGATGATGAATTAGTTGAAACTCAACTTGTAGAAAGTCAAGAAATAATTGAAAATGACAAGGAAGATAAACCATTAAATAATGAAATTATAAACATCAAAGAATCCAAAAGTCATCCTTTAGAAAAGGTCATAGGACAACTTAATCAAAGAACCTTAAGGTCACAAGCCCAAAATCAAATTAATTATTTTTGTTTTGTATCCACCATTGAACCGAAAAACATAAACGAAGCAATAAAAGATGAATCTTGGGTAATTGCTATGCAAGAAGAGTTAAACCAATTCGTTAGAAATGATGTTTGGAAGTTAGCTCCAAAACCTAAAGATCACACTATAATTGGAACGAAATGGGTTTTTTGAAATAAAATGGATGAAAATGGTGTAGTATCTAGAAACAAAGCTAGGCTTGTCGCACAAGGTTATAATCAACAAGAGGGGATTGATTATGATGAAACTTATGCACCGGTAGCTAGGATCGAGTCTATTAGAATAGTACTTGCTTATGCATGTGCTTATGACTTTAAATTATTTTCGGATATAAAATGTGTCAAATTAGGGCTTAAATGACCCCTCAAAAGCATAGGTTTTAAATCCTTATCAGTTAATATTCTAAAGTGAATAAAATATACATGTGATACATTATGCGGTTCCCATTACAAATGCCAAACTTTTTTTTAATGATTTGAATACATGTGTTTCAACTAATAAGGATTTGTATTGTTATAACATTTGTATTTTTTTCGTACATGACACAGGAACTGAAGTTGGAGGTAATAAGACACCTAGAAGAAATGTACCTGTACACAAAGGTCGTATCCGTAAGCTGGTGCACAGTAAAGCTGAAGCGCAGGCTACTAGGGAAAAGAAAAAACATGAGCAGGTGGGTGTAGTCAAGAAGGCAGTCGCAAAAGAAGTAAATTCGATATTGTTGGGGGGACCAAGGTGGTAAGGATGGTATAGTGAAGAAGGGAGGTGGTAACAAGAAGTTAGGTTTCAAATACCAATAGTAATCATCCTAGTAGTTAAATTATTATAGACATAATATTATTGTTTAGAAAGTTTTGAAATTGTTCATGAGACAAAGGAGTTAATCCTCCCTGTCGAGATCATGTTCCATGGATTGGTATTGGGATGGGTCAAACGGGGTACTCGTGGTGCTTCCAGGAGTTGGTTGAGGATTCATGAAGGCTACACCATGCTGGACTCCAATGTCGGGAATATCCGGTTGGTATACATACGGAGCTCCATGCCAGCGGGGGTGGTTGAGGTGCATCTCTTAAAGCATCTAGCTAGTTTGATTTGCGCTCTAATTGAAGAAGTCTTGTTGGAGCTCTTGCACCTGGTTTAATGTACCTGAAAAGCAATCAAATTGGGTGCTTAACCCATACAAACCTGTAGCCAAGCTATCAATCTCCTCATTGAAGTGGCTCTCAATATGCCCATCATTCCTTTGCAATCTATCCCCAACGTTTATGGTTTCCCTAGCTCGAACCCTTGGGGCCTCCTACTCGGCACCTATTTGGCTACTACCTGTACCACTACCACCGGCTTGGCTTGCTCCTTCTCCTCTAAGTGGAGCATCTGGCATCAGCTCGGCCTCACCCAAACCATTCAAGCGACAAATACCGTACTCGACTAACTTGTGTGACCCGATCAAGCTAGTATCACTACCCCAAGTAACCATTGACAAAGCTTGAGGAGTCATCAACCCGAAAATCTTCGCAAGCTTACCAATCAAATGAGCCCCTTGAATCATGCTCATAGTAGTGAATCCTTTTGCTCCAGAATACATGAATTTGGCCAAATACCAAGGAACATCAATCAAGTTCCCTCCGTGCATTCCATGTAGAAAATACAAATCACCCATCGTCATCTTCTCCCTTGCCGAATGCCTTCCTTTTATTAAGCATGCAATGAGCCTATGAACCAAATGGCGAATGGGACTTCTGATCAATCTGTATGAGGAGGGATGCCTTGAGTTGTAACCAGGAGAGGAAGATATGCTATTGAATTAAGTGATTGGGTTGTATCCATCTATCTTAAACCACCAACATTGGCCATAAAATTCATCCCACATAATGTTGCCAAAATCTCTGTCACTATACAAACCCATCCGAAGCATAAATTGTCTTAAAGTCAATTCCCTTCTCACTCCTCCGAGTTGAAAATATAGCGAGACTGCATCGATGTCGGTAACATCATCACTAAATTCAATAAATGCCAAGAACTCTCTAACATATTCTGGTATGACGGGCTCTTTGATTTTGAAAAGCTTCAACCAAGCAGAGAAAGTGAATGAACCTGTGTCTCCAGTGTACTTCACTTTGCAAAAAAGATTTTAGATTCCTACATGCTACCCCGTTGTTGACTGATTCGAATTCGGTGAAATCGAGAGCTTCAGGAGTGTCAATTTCTTTTTTAGCAAATTTCTCATAATCGGCCCGATATGTTTTTCTTCCATCAGCACCATAACTCATGAATCGCACCCATTGGGCAGGGGTGTCATTGTTGTTTCCTGAAAGAAAAACATATATTAAATAGTGCAGACTGATATGTAGTTACGGTGTAACTCTAGGAATAATTACGCCGTATTAGGCATTAAGGCGTAACGCGAAACTATGGGTTACGCCGTAATCCGTTCACATAATACAACTACGGAGTAATATAATCCCCTGATTACACCGTAACTATTCCAATTTCTCAGAACAGAACCATAGTTACGACCAGCAATAGATTAAGCCGTAACCACCAAAATTTACCCAAGGTAAATAAAACCATAATTTTTATTTATGTAGTGATGCTAGAATGCGCCTAGACCATTATATTTTTGCTTAACAAAAATTCTTATTTTAAATTGATCAAACCGACCCTAGCAACCAATAAGGTTTTAAAATGATTAAACAAAACATGAAAGAAAATTCATCTAAATCATAAATTAACTAGGTCAATAGCAACAATTAATACGATAGAAGCAAGATCCCCAAATTGAAAATATAAACCATAATTAAAAAATAATTGAAAGAGAATCAAATGGGTAAAGAAGGATCTTACCAGCCATTTAGCAATTGCAAGAGATGAACGAGATAATACCAATGAAAATTTTAGGAAGATTTTCACTGTAGAGATCACAGTTAAAAGGTTTGATAAAAACCTAATAGCTCAGCCTTAGCTGAGATTTTATACCATCCAAAAGTTACAGCGTAATTCAAATTTAGGGTTACGCAGTAATTAATTTTTAATTATTAAAATTTTTATTATCAGACAAAGGTTACGCTGTAACTTTTATAAAATTTACTCCGTAAATAATAGCTTCAACGAAAATATTTAAAGATATATCAGAAAATTGCAATACAAGAGAGTGAGATACGTACCTTATAAGGAACTGAAGAGTATTCAAGTCTCTTAACATAGGTCAAAATTATAAATTCATATCTTAGATCTTTCATTAACTGCTTCCTGGCATCGGCGCCAAAAAACTGATGTGCTATTTCATCATGCCTTTAATATTTATAAAACTAAGATATACTAGGATAGACACATGCTAACGGGCAGAGAACCCGATCAGATGAAGTAAAGCCTTAGGTAAATCCGAGTGTCGTCCCAAGAGAGATGTGACCTTGAAGAACCAAGATACTAAGAAATAAATAAGATAATTTTTTAAATGGTATGATAAAAAGGATAGAATTATCCTAATTACATAGGAATAGAATTTAGGACAAAGTAATACAAGAGTGAAGCTTAACCAAGATTATAGACATGCTTTGATTCTTATTATCTAGGCTCAATATAGTGGGTAAATTTCGCCACACTCTTTTGGTCAATTCGTCTTAGCCTATGATTCTTAGACCCCTCACCAAGATGATCAGGTCACCTGGGATCGTTCAGTAATCTAATGTAGCAGTCATCAAGAACCAAATCTACTAGACCTAATCTATGGAAACACGGTCGGTAGGAACTTAGATATCCCTAGTTTCTTAAATACCTCCACTTGATAGGTGATTATTTGCAACCTAGTGAGTTGAGGTCAGTTGGTCAATTCTCCCAACCCTCTAGATACTAACAAGCTTATAATATTAGCGAAACTAGCGATCTATGATAAGACTAAGTAGATATCTACAAAGAGAGATAAGGAAGATAAATAACATAAATATAAACTTGAGTTAATAACATGAATCCATAGTATTATTTCTAGAAAAACATGAAAGAATTCAAACTCGAATACAAAGGAAATCGTAGACGAGAACTTCGTTCTTCATGCTCCTAAGCCATAATTCTTCTTCTGTGGTTGCTCTCCCCAAACCCTAGAAAGGTTTGGAAAAGGGGATATGTTCTTAAAATGCAAAAATCGTCATGTATTTATAGGCATGAAAACCTAATTTGAGCTACGGTGTAACGCTATGAAATAGTTATGCCGTAGTTCTTCATAAGCAGAAATACTGATGTCAATCCAGAGTTACGGCGCAACCTGACTTGATGGTTACGCCGTAGTCTTCATAAAATGTCATTTACACCTTATCATAAATTGATTGTTATGGCGTAGTCTCATAACGGCGTATCTCTATTAGTAAATTACGCCGTAGTCTTCGTAAATTTAATTACGGCTTAACTTCATCACTTGGTTACGCCGTATTCTTTGTAAGAATAAATCAATCTTGAGCCTAGAATTGTCCAAATATCGCTTCTTCATAGCAAATTACTCCTGAAACAAAATAAAAGAAATAAGGACGATTCTAATAACATTTTAAGCATAATATATCAATAAAGGGGAAAATTAACACTTAGAATATCATGATTATTTGATGTTATCAAGTTTCCAACACTAAACTCAACTCAATCACAACTCCAAAACTATCATATTTCCTTCCACCAATTCTTCAACAATCCTAATAGTGTCATAACAATATAATCAACATAATAAAAAGTCCAAGTCATCACAAAATAAATAAATAACAAGTCTAAATGGTTATAACTACTTACTAGTTTAATTGTGTGATCTTAGTCTCTACTAATTAACCAAGTGTGAAATGAAACTTTTATGTACATTTTATCATCAAGATCATAGCATTTTAAACATTTATTTACTTATTGTTAACATGAAAATTTACAAACATGAGAAAGGGTGATATATAGTAATGAAATAAGCACTTATAACTTAGATAATACCTAGATAAATTGTGTAAAAATTATAAAAGTAATTTTTGTGACTTACTTGAGATTAAAGATGAGATGAGATGCACTGGAACACAATTGTACCCAAACCAATACTCCAAAACACTTGTGTACTAACTATTATACCCAAATATGCTCTTATTAAGCACTTACAATACGCAAACCCAAATTTCTTTCTTTTTTTTTTCTCTTGGCCGATTACTATGGAGAGAAAAGAGTGTGTTTAGGTTTTTCAAATGAGCTACAAGTTATTAGTATCCTCTCTTTTATAACAAAACTTAAGCACGGCATCCAAAATTATTTAATAAGCTAACATTAACCTACAAAATAAAATAATCAAATAGCGTGTCTTGTTTGTGGGTTACTCGGCCGAAAGAAAGGAAGGGGGTGTAGTCACCTCATTGTCTCCCATGTGCATAATATCCAATGGTTTAAGTGCTTAACTCATGGCTTATTTGGTCTTAGGTCAAAATGGAATTATAAGCATGGTTTGATTATATAAAATAAGCTCATAGGTGACTATTTGGAAGGCATAAGGGGCGGCATTATTAACAAAAATAAGAAGAGAATGTGTAAAAATTGATAAAATGTATTTTGGGTATGTATTAGGTATTTGAATTATGTAATTTTAGTTATTAAATAATTAAAGTAACTATGCTTAGTTAAGTTTATACAATAAAAGAACTACAAGAAGTGGAGGGAAAATAGTTTTTGAATTTTCGTAGTACTTTATTAAAAATAATTATTGGAAGTATTGGGTACATTGTGCATGCATACAAATTGTAGAAATTGTTTACTAAATTAACCAATGTAAGTAAGTAAAAATGCAAATGTGACAGTAATAAAATGTGAACCGTAATCGATTCTACTGCCTAAGATGTCCCTCCCGGTACCTGCTTGAGTTAGCGTAAGCGGCTCGTAAGACCAAGGAGTTAGCCACATTCCGGGTGAGAGGAAAACTAGACCTGGTTAAACGGCGTAGTCTGTTGTCGTCGTGCACAGTAGGTTGTTTCTCGGTTTACGGGATTTAACTAAAAAGTTATACGTAAAAAGTACTCATATAAACTTCAAAATAATTTATTTGAGTTTAATAATAAAAATTGACCTGAAAAATTGCGGGTTGTCACAAAAGGAGTATTATGCTGGTAATCTGCTACATCCCTCGCATAAGAAACACGACCAAATCATCAAAACATGTGGATTTCTTTTTTTACATCACTACCTCCTCCTTCCTTATGATCACCTTATTACCATATATCGTCGTTTTCCATGACTGAATTTATTCCGTTATTATCAACCTTTTCAACATACATAGAAGATTTGTCTCTTTATTCTCAATTCTTTTTAAAATTTCACAAACAAAAATTTAAAATGATGCATGTATATTCTAAAGCAAGCTGTACAAGCACCTAAAATAAAAAATTCAACAAATACATACTCTTGAAATTCATATTAAATGCCTATAAAACCCATTTAGACACTGATTATCAATTTTATACCTTTTTCCCCAAAGAAACCAACTACAACAATAAAACAATATACACGAAAACAAACCAAAAGAAACCTACATAAACTACATATGAAGTGTCTTGGCAACAATCACATATGTTATTGGTTATTCTACCGAGCTTATAAAATACACGAAAACAACAATCATGTTTGTATGCTCAACCATATCAATACACTTTAAGTGACCATGAGATTTGAAGAACGCTTATTTGGATTATGTACAACTATGTGAAACTCGGTGTGTGAACAGAGAATATAAGTTAACCTTCATTTGTTAGCACATTATCATAAAAAAAGGTAAATTTCTAACCAAGGAATTCAACCTATACAAGTAATCTAGATTAAGTACAAGTTTCTGAAGCTAAGTGTGTGAAAGCTACATGTTTAGCTAGCTAATAAGTGAATTACAAATCAGTATTTAACGCAAAATAGGAATTGACTAATATCAACTAACAACTACTTATCTTGCTAAATTTAACTAACTACATTAAATAAAATTCCTATCATCAAGGGCAATTTAGTCTTTTTTTTATTGATTTCGTTCCGTCTTATCATACCAACGAAACATAATTAATAACGCCAATGAATAATTATATTACACCATTTATTACATTACATTGTTTATTATATCCATTTAACATCTCATTTTGTCCTATCAAACAAACCCTACATGTTTAGTTAGCTAACAAATGAATTACAAATCAGTATTTAATCCAAAATAGAAATTGACTAATATAGACTAACAACTACTTTTCTTGCTAAATTTAATTTTTAAGTTGAAAAAGTGCATGACTCGTGACTATTTTGGATCATACCATATGTCTATACATATGAGTCGACAAGGAGGTCGCAAGAGGGACCATGTACACACATAAATGTGAAAGCTGTCGTACAGTACCCCACAACATTTATTTTCAAAAAAACTTATCAACGATGCATAAAATGTTAACGACCATTAAAATTTGGATGTGACAATTTTACCCTTTAGAGGTGCATAGGTGGCAAGCTTTTATGGTGTCTTTTCATCTATATCTATATACAGAGTATTTAATAAATGAAGAAAAAATTGAATGACATCTTCAAACGTCATATTGCCAACGTCAGCTTTATAATGCATTTAATTTTCATTCACAAATACTCACCTTCAACATGTATAGTACCCCGCATCATTTATTTTCAAAACTTGTCAAGAAAAATGTTAACCACCATTAAAATTCGGATGTGAACATCATACGGTTGGGCACATGACAAGCATTTACGGTGTCCAATGATCATTTTTACTATAAGAAATAGTTTTACTGTACTCAACCCACATCTCACACACACTAAAAACATAGACACAATGAGCAACAACAACAACAACAACAACAAACAACCAACCGCTAGACCTCAACGAATCCTTACTGGTATTTGACAAGGCACAAACCAGCTGCCTTAGAGCAGTTGGCCACCCGGGTTCTTTAGGGAGCTTGGGGGAGGGGTTTTCCCCGGGTTCGAGCCTCGCAAGGGGTAAAAATGGAACCGGGGTTTCCTCTTCGTGTGAAGCCGTGAGTGCTAGGAGCTACGCTCCTTAGCTGGTTCGGGTCCCGGGGTCTGGCCCTTTATGGAGGGCTTCGGGGGTCGGATTTCATTCGAGATAGTCGGTGCCGTTCTTAAAAAAAAGTGACAAGGCACAACTGAAAGAACCTGAAAATAAGTGAACGTTATTTTATCTTAACTACATATAATTAAGTAATGCCATTTTCTTCATTAAATGAGAGTAAGACATTTCAGAATTGAAAAATCAAGTAATACACCAACCTAAAGCATGTTGTCATACCAATCAACCACAAAAGCAACAGTTTAAGGAATACAAATACAAAATTTAACAAAACTCTAACAATCATTTAAGTGTATACATTGTGATATGCATGTTATTTCAAGGGAGTATTATGTAGATAATATGCTACATCCCTCGTATAAGTAACGCGGTCAAATCATCAAAATATGTTGATTTCCTTTTGTACATCACTACCTCCTCCTTCCTTATGATTATTTTATTACCATATATCATCGCCTTTTATCACTGAATATATTCCCTTATGGTCAACATTTTTCACATACATAGAAGTTTTGTCTCTCTTTTCCCAATTCTTTTTATAATTTCACAAACAAGAATTTGAAATGATGCATGTATAATCTAAAGCTTGTACAAGAGCCTAAAACATAATTTTCAACAAATACATACTCTTCAAATTCATATTAAATGCCTATAAAACCTATATAGACACCAATTATCAATTTTATAACTTTTCCCCGAAGAAATCAACTACATCAATAAACAATATACATGAAAACAAACCAAAAGAAACCTACATAAAACTATAAGTGAGTGTGGGAAACAATTACATATGTTATTGCTTATTCTACTCAGCTTATAAAATACGCAAAAACAACGGTCATGTTTTTATACTCAGCCATATCAATACACATTAAATGACCATGAGATTTGAAGAATGCTTATTTGGATTATGTACAACTGTGTGAAACTCGGTGTGTGAACACAGAAAAAAGGTTAATTCTAACCACCGAATTCAACCGGTAAAAGTAATCTGGATTATGTACAAATCAATATTTAATGCAAAATAGGAATTGACTAAGAGCAAGGGGTGCCATGGCTTCACCACTTTTCTTCACTTGGGCCCCACGTGTGTCACATCATCTTCACATCACTCCAACACACTAACAAAAAAATACCCCCCAATCACAACATACTCACTTCTCTTCACTTGGGCCCCACCCACTATCATTTTATTTATTTTCCATATTTTCCAAACACAACTAAATTCATTTCATTCATTTAAAATTAAAATACAACATAAAAAAATACACTGCGAAATAAAAAAACATACGAAATTTAAAATACATTGCGAAATAAAAAAACATACGAAATTTAAATTAATGTTGTTGTTGCTGATGAAGTTGCCAAACATGCTCAATGATATTTCGTTGAAGTCTTGCGTGCTTTGCTTTATCACGCAGTTCTTTGGCATTCTTTCGTTGTATATCGCATCGCTCAATCCATGTCCGTTGTATATTTGCTCGCAGACAAAAATAAATTTCATTCATTTCGGATATCGCAAACTTTTGATCTTTCAAAATCATGTTATGCAATATGATGCACGTGTACATGACTCTTCTTAGTTTGTTGATAGTCCAAGCACGTGCTGGTTGGCTTATAATATGCCAACGTCTTTGCAGGACCCCAAAAGCTCTTTCAACGTCTTTGCGAGCACTTTCTTGTTTTTGTTTAAACAAGGCATTTTTCTCCGAATATGCAGTCGAGAATGATTTGACAAAAGATGACCACATTGGGTAAATCCCGTCAGCTAGGTAATACCTGTGTTGAAAGGTTGCACCGTTTACTTGAAACAGAACCTTGGGGGCGATGTCATCAAGAAGGTCGTCGAATAACGGTGAATGATTCAAAAAAGTTAAATCATTATTCGCACCCGCTACCCCAAAAAATGCATGCCAAATCCATAAATCGTATGATGCAACAGCTTCAAGCATAATAGTTGGATATTTTTTTATCACCTCTATGAAATTGCCCTTGTCACTCAACGGGACAATTTTTCCATTCCCAATGCATACAATCAATGCTCCCAAGCATTCCCGACAACCCATGGACCGTGTTATATGCGTTATACATATTTTGAATGTCAACTAAACTAGGCTTTCTTTAAAACTCGGGCATAAACAACTCAATTACACACATAGTAAAAAAATCTAGACAATCACGTGCCGTGTGTGACCCCATTTGCAAATATTCATCAAATGCATCGGGTGCGGTGCCGTAGGCCAATTGGCGTAAGGCAGATGTGCATTTCATAATTACACTCATACTCATTACACCACACGCATCGGGTCGAACTCTAAAGAAATCAAAATGCGGTGGAAGAGGATCAACAGTTTGAATATGATTTTCGATACCTTGTGCTATTTGTAAGAATAGTTTACGGCTCATACGAAATCGACGCCTGAAATAGTACTCCGGATATTTTGGATTATCAGAAAAATAGTCTGATATAAGACGGTTTTCAGCAATTTCACGGTCACGGTAGATGTAATTACGGCTGCGTGAACTTTCGGCTTCTTCTTCTTGCACCGATTGCCCATAACCTGCAACTTTCAAGATCATCTTGATATCATCGAAATCATCAAGATCGGAATCCGAATTTGAACCAGCCATGTTTATTTTGATTAGATGTAAAGAGTTGAAAGAGATGTGTGTGAATGAAAGAAAAGAGTGTGATAGATTGTATAAAAATGGGGTATTATTTATAAAGGGTGGGGAAAGTTTTTTTTTTTTTTTTTTTTTTTTTTTTTTTTTTTTTTTTCAAATCATGCCGTTAACAAAATAGTGGATTGCAACGGATATATTTCTTGTCCTTTTCTTCGTTGTTCCCCCGGCGAAATGCGAACTGGCGAGGCCATGTGGTATCGTGGCGATGGATGAAATCATGTGGCGAGTTGCCACGTTGGAAGTGGCGAGAAACAACATCCCCCACAACCCTTGCTCTAATATCGACTAACAACCATTAAATCGACTATATGTGAAAGCTATAGTACCCCGCAGCATTTACTTTCCATAAACTTATCAACGGTGCATAAAATGTTCACGACCATTAAAATTCGGATGTGACCATTTTACCCTTAAGAGGTGGACAGGTGGCAAGCTTCTATGGTGTGTTTTCATCTATATCTATATATTTAATGACACCTTCAAACGTCATATTGCTAACGTCATCTTTTTAATGCATTTAATATTTTCGCCTTTAACATGTAGAGTAACCCCGCAGCATTTATTTTCAAAAACTTGTCAATAATGCAGCAGAAAATGTTAACCAACATTAAAATTGGGATGTCACCGTCATACAGTTGGGCACATGGCAAGCTTTGATGGTGTCCTATGATCATTTTTACTATAAGAAAGTAGTTTTACTGAACTCAACAACAACAAACTACTTGGTGCATTAATTGTGTTTTGTCTTACCGTGACTCAGACCTTTTTTACTATAATTGTATGCTCGCTTTGAACTGATGGAAGCAACAAAAAAATTTGAGTGTCAACTTTTCTTTATTCCATGCTTGTATTGACTTATTTAAGTATCAATAAAATGTTTACATGTTTTCAGATTTTATAATTATTAGGTTACTGAATAATTATTTAAGTATCAATATACTGTTAAATGATGGTCTCCTCAGATTTTATAATACACTCAAACCGAGTGGTGGTGATAAATGGTATTGTATATAATAAGTGAAATGGAATGAATGAACTACATTATTTCAGAAACTAGTGTGGCTATATATAGCCTTAACATGAAAACAAACCCACGTTTGGGGTGTGTTTGGGAGAAGGCTTATTGAGGCTTACCGGGGCTTAAAATTTTAAATTTAGCCGGTTGTATAACAAGTCTTGTTTGGCGTCGAGGCTTATGGAGGCTTTTAAAACTATAAGCCCTAGCCCAATAAAAAGGGGCTAAAAATTTTAGACCGGGGCTTTTAAACTGTTAATTACTTATTTACTCACAAAAATATCATATATATACTATAAGTTTATTTAATTATGTCATTTTTAATAATTTAGTGATAATAAGCTTAAGCCTAAGCTAATTTGCCAAACAAGTTTATGAAAATACAAATTTAATATAAGCCTCAGCCCCAGCTTAACCCATTTCGCCAAACATACCCTGAGTGAAAATAGTAAACAAATACTTCCTTAGGAAGTGGAATACCGAGTAACAAGCAAAATCAAACCTACTTCTAAAACAAACTAAGGTGAAAAAATTCTAGTATCAACTGTTAAAAAACTGTTTCACCAATTTTGAACCTAAAATATTGTGTTACGGAATACGACTTAGCGAGCAAAGCAAGTTTGCTTGACCTTTTATTTGCGTGTGTTCAATAATACTTTTACATGTATTCATTTTTTTCAAAATTATATATGATTGTGACACATGTAAGTGTAAGCAAAATACTTTGTTCGCCATCTCATTTTGCCCACTTTGATCATTTTGTAGAATGTACCGGGTGACATAAATGACAAGTTGCAATCTATCGCAAACGATAGGCAATTATTTTTCCAATCCATTATCCTATTTTGGACTCTCTCAACAAGAAATAATTCAAAGAGTTTCATCTACCTAGCTAATTGGATTTTTACCTTTATAGATAGGCTTACGTATTGCTTCGGGTTTTTTCGGACCTCATGCGTATCTTGAATGTTTTTTCACTTTTCATTAGAGCTTGAATCATAGGTTAGTCAATCATAGTTCTTCATTCTATTTTTTCATGCATCGGGTGTAGTACGTGTTTGCCGTACTTTCCTGTTTTATGATTTATCTTCATTTAATTACATCTTTTACTGATCGCTTACAGAAAGAGGTATTCTATAGGGACCAAGATCCTTTCAAGTTGTATCTAACATATTTCTTAGAACTTTTCTTACAATCCTATAAGGTCCTACACACTTACAACCATATAATGAATGTATAAATTCAAAACTCTATATCGTTGATCCTAGTGCTCAAATTAAAAAATATTGGCTAGGTATTCAATATCCATCAACGTGGTAGGTTTGAAACTGTATCAGTATTTATTACACAAAACCATCACCTTACAGCTTAAAACGTGTTAGTACATAGAGGTACGTATTATATTTTCAATACGATTATTGTAATATAGGACACGATACAATAAGCGCTAAATTCAGGTTGAAACAGGTGACGTACGATGACCCGTTATGAATGCCTTGGATGATTATTGACTAATACGAGGGCTTGTAAGCTGTGTTGGTAATACCTTAACAATTAAGTAGTTATCATTTACAACAACTATACCAACGAAATATGTGAAGTTGTGAACTCAATTTTTTGATTTATCAAAATCACCAAATCATTGGTAGATTCGGGAGTATTTTGAAGGGAAAACCTCCCCACTTTTCCAAATGTCGAACATGCGATCATATATATCCTCACCCCTTATAAGGCCGGATGTCCTTTTTTCCCTTTGGTAGAACTTAAAACAGCCTCTTTATCTTAAGTATGAGTAAGGTTGTCTACATCTCAACCTCTCTCACTCACAGAACCAGAAGACAAAGTTACCAGGTGCATTCATGAGAAATCAAACAAGACTACATGCACAACTTTTTGGGACTGGGTGCATTTAAAGAAAAATAGAGGTTTTATAACAAAATTAACACTACGAGACAATTCATGGGTGTCCCGGGACCCCCCATGGTTCTGGCCCTGACCTCTCTAATACATCATGAAAGACGGTATTAAAACCTATAATCTGTGAAAGACTGTATTAGAGTTACTTTTTCTTTACTTGAACAATATGTGAAAACAAGGTATGTTGTATCCGGCGGTTGATTTTCAAATAGATAACTACATATAAAACTAGATAGTGAGTTTTCAATATTTAGCTCATGAACTATTAACTATTGGAATTTTCTAACAACTTTATGGGTCTTAACCCGACCATATTTAGCATTTTAGTTACTCAGGTTGCCCGAATAATCCGAATAAAATTAGTGACCCGATTAACCCGACCCAAACAAGTTTAATCGTGTCGGGTCGAGTTTTTTGTCACCCCAACTTGTAACCAAGTAGTATTTAAAAAGATTATTGGGCTTACAGACCGGCCCAAAAGGATTATTGTAGTTGTCGACTTCATTTCAAAAGAAAAAAAAATGTAAGTTTGTTTGAAGTGATAAATAAAAATGGCTGACACAAGATCTATATCTACAAAATCACAAACCGTAAACACTTTTATAAAAATATATATGTTATATTTTGAAACCTTGTTCGACTCAGCCGGGTCAACCGGTCGAACCGGTTTACGTTTATCTATTTTTGAAACTTAGTGCGAACTGCCGAATTTTTTGCAGAATCAGTGTTTAGAAAGCTGGAAGAAACATGAGTGTCTGGACATGCGTATAAGCTGTTAGTTTTTTGCACAAACCGGGTTGACCCGGTAACCGCGCCAAGTCTATGACATACCCGGTTTTGAAAACATTAGAGATGGGACCTTAAAAAAGTAAGAAGATAACAAGCCCAAAAAAGCTTATTGGAGAGCTTATTAAGGGAGATGTTTTATTAGGCTTGTGGACTTAATCAATGGGGTTATTAGGATCGAGTTAAAATATGTTAATAAAAGTATTTGCTTATTTATTAAGCACCTAAAAAAGTTTCTTATGTGCTAAAATACTTAACAATGATTTTAACGCGTATAGTGTGCTCCCGTGGGGGGCAGCAGTGGGGAATCTTGGACAATGGGCGAAAGCCCGATCCAGCAATATCATGATTAGTTTGTTTAGGAGCCCATTTAAGGATAAGCCCATTTAAGGAGCTTGTTCGAGTGCTTAATGACTTATTTGTGTGGGATTTTTTTTTGGTTGAGGTTTTTGAAACAATTTATTAAGGGTGTGTTTAGCTTATTTAGTGGGATTATGAGCTTAGTTACATATCGAAAAGCTCATAAGCTCATTATTAGTAACTTATGAGCTTATTGAGTTGAGCTTTTGGCTTATCTGTTGTCATAAGCTCAACTTGATAAGCTCATACGCCGAAAAAAATGGGCTTATGAGCTTTTCCAAATGTACATAAGCTCATACGCCGAAAAAGATGGGCTTTTGAGCTTTTCCAAATATGCGTAAGCTTATAAGCCAAAAAAGATGGGCTTATGAGCTTTTTCAAATGTGCATTAGCTCCTAAGCCCGGTGAATAAGCTAACACAGACATCTCTTGAGCTCTTTACAAAACTAATCCAGATACACCCTAAATTGCATATATCGTCTACTATCAACAGTTAAAGTATAACATTGTGTGAAACAAGTTCAGTTTGGCCGGATTTAGCACTTCATTCCCAAAGTTTGGTTTCCTTTTGTTCCTCGACTAACCTGATTCAAGCTCAGTTATTTATGTTTTCTGTTAGTTTATGGTCTGTGAAAATTTGTACAGTACTAGTTTGTACGTCTTCTATTGACAACGACAGAGATCATACTCAGTTGTAAATAATAATGGTTGCTTGCATAAATGAGTTTTTAATTTTATTATCTGCTATTCTTTATAAGTAGTCTCATTGATTCTGTATCCGAAAATATATCATGCCATTAAACTTATTTTGTTGTATTTGGAAACTGGAATATCCTCTACAAGTACTGTCATGTGGCGATATCTCCTTCCATCATAACATACCTGAAAGTATGCATAGTATGAATTAGTTTTAATATATACAAATACAAGCCACTAAAAAACTGATTATTTGCGATTTGAAAACGTGATAATTAAATGGTTAGTTTTAAAACATAATGCCGAACACCCGTGAAGGGGGTGCTTGGATTAGCTTATTGCAGTTGCAAAGCACAATAAGCGCAATAAAGGAGCTTATTGGAGGGCTTGTTTAGGGGCGTTTGTGCTGGCTTTTATGGATGGCTTAAGCTTGTTTTTCTTTATGGTCATATTACCAGTATAGGCTAATCCTGAGCATGAACTTCTAACCATAAGCTGCTTACTTATGTGTAATTAATCTCTTTGAAACAGCTTAAGCTCTTTCTAATAAGCTATTCCAAACACCCCGAAAATTGAATATATCTTCTTCTTCCATTAACAGTTGGGAGTAATGCTGTGTGAAATAAGTTCATTTTCGCTTGTGACCATTTTGAATGACTAGGTTGACTTGTTATGTCTAGATTCGTATATAGTCCTGACCTTGTTGGGAACTTTTGGCGACTCAGTTGTGTACACGTCTATAGATGAATATATGTGCATGATTATTGTATATTTGTCACATATATGTTTGTATGTATAAGTAACATTGTTGTTTTAATGTCATAGAGGAAGAAGCAAATATTAAGAACTTGATCGAAAAAGGCAAGGATGAGACCAAGAACTCACCAACCCATTGTTGTTATCAGAGAGATCGCACCACAGCAGGTGTAAACTGAAGTGCACAATAAACAGGAACAAAGAACACGATGTTGCTGCCAAACACGCAGATTTATTATTGAAGAAACTAACACAAAACTTCAAGTCGGTACAAAGGTAATGCCCTACCCTTCTCGGTATATATAGACTAAACTAAACGTATTAGACTATAACTAGGATTACACATTAAACCTATCCTAAACCAATGAGGACTACCCCATATTAGGATAAATATTAGACGAGTTGGACTAGCACTCCAACTAGTATTATTCTGAATTTGGTACACGCCTCAGCCACAACCAAACTCAGGAATTCGCCAACAATCACCCCCTGAATTTCTGAGTCGAAGAGGGTAACTCTTGCACACCAAGTAACGATCTCATCTCCTTGAACCTTATGCGCGCCAAGGCCTTCGTCAATGGGTCTGCTCTTTGTTCTTCACCGGATACATGCTCAACAATTACCTGCTCATTCCCAGTCACTTCCGCCAATAACTCCCTTAGCCAAATTGCTTGACATGCAGCTGTAGTAGCCGCCATGAACTTAGCTTCACACAAAGATAACGCCACGGTAGTTTGCTTTTGTGAGCACCATGTAATAGGTGATGTACCGAGATAAAAAACATGTCCAGTAGTACTTCGTCCATCATCAATATCAATATTATGACTGCTAAATCCCACAAGTCTTATGTCATTACAACGATTGTATTTAATTCCAAACGAATTCGTACCTTTAAGATAGCGTAGGATTTGCTTGATTGCACGAGCATGTGATTCTCTTGGACTTTGCATATATCGACTAACTACTCCAACCGAGTAAGTCAAATCTGGACGAGTGTGCAAGAGGTAACGCAAGCAACTCACAACATTTCGATATTGAGTAGCTTCAACTTCTGGTTCATCTTCTGCTTTTGTCAACTTGAGTCCCGGTTCCATTGGACATAAAGTTGCATTGCAATCTTCCATACCAGCTTCTTTCAAGATCTTCCCTGCATATCTCTCTTGCTTGATCTCCACGTAATCCTTTTCTTGTGAGACTTCGATACCTAAGTAATAAGTTAACTCACCAAGATCGGACATTTCAAATTGAGACACCATTCTCCTTTTGAACTTATTTATGAGGTCTAAGCTTGTCCCAGTCATGAATAAATCATCCACATTAACCGCAACAATGATAAATTCTTCATTTGGCACCTTTCTATAGATCGTGTTTTCGTGCATGCATTGTAGAAAACCCATCTCTTTTAAATTACTATCGAGCTCCTTTCGATCACCATTTAGAAGATCCGTTCTCATATCCAAGTGATGAATCTTCCATCCTTTCCCGGCTGCGAGAGCAATCAAGAGTCGTATGTTCTCGAGTTGAGCTACCGGCGCGAATACTTCATCAACTTCAATAACAGGTTGTTGTTCAACTGATTCTCGTTCCTCTTCGTTTGTATCTTCTTTACCAACTTTTAGTTGAGCTTTATAAAGGCGATTTGCACTACGTGGGATCTTTATAAGTAAATTTCCACAACTATCTCGCATGGTTAAGAAATCACCTCGCATACTAATATCATAACCAAATATTGTAGCTTGTCCAAGACTTATCACATTACTATGAAGAGCGGGAATATAATAGACATCTTTCAACAATTTGTGTTCTCCATTTTTACCTTGGAACAAAATCGAGCCTTTTCCCTTTATGCTCACACATGAACCATCTCCAAACCTAACACGTCCAGTAATATTTTCATTTAATTCAGAAAAGTAAGAGTAATTACCTGTCATGTGATTACTTGCACCATTGTCAAAATACCATACATCATCTTCATCGGCATTTGGCTCGCACTTTGGTGGAGTGTACTTTTCTTCATTCATGAAAATCGTTTCTTGAATATGGTTCATCATAAAGAACGTACCTTCCTCATGATACACATCTTTCTCTTGCGTCTCATTAAGGTTAACTTCATGGTTTCGGTTTCGTTCAGGGCATCTTGAAACAAAGTGTCCATACTCATCACAACGGTAACACTTTATATGTGAGAGGTCACGTTTCTCATGTTGTTTACCCTTTTGTTCATTATCTTCACGGTTTTTCGAGGAGTCACGTTGACCTTGGTTTTGATTGTTGCCACGTCTGCTACCTTGACCACGACCACGGCCACGACCTCGAGAGTATGAACCTCGTCCTCTTCCTCCGCTTGAGTCATTATTCATGTAGGAATTATCGGTTCTAGCATAAAGCAAGTTTTCTTGAGCATCGTTTGCTTTATCTTCTTCTTTGACTCTTTCTTCATACGCTTTCAATCGTCCAACCACATCCTCAAACCCCGTTTCTTTAAGGTCTAAAACCTGCTCTAGGGCCGCCACGATATGGACAAACCGTCTTGGAAGACTTGTGAGAAACTTCTTTACCAGCTTGTGTTCCGACATGACTTCTCCAAGCGTGGTTGATTTAGACGCAATACCTGATAACTTTGCAGCATATTCGTCTATGGTACCGTTATCTGACATCTTCAGATTCTCGAACTCCGTAATTAGGGTTTGAAGCCTCGCTTCCTTCACACGATCAGCCCCTAAGTTACGAGTTTTTATCGCTTCCCACATCTCCTTCCCGGTTTTCAAATTCCCGATTTGCAAAATCAAATCTTCTGGGATCGATTGAAACAGTAATCCTTTAACTATATTGTTTTTCTTGGCATCGTCTGAGCCCGGATCTACCACATCCCATACTCTATGAATTCCAAGAAGTACCTCCATTCGCATACTCCATATGGTGTAGTTTGTTGACGTCAATATCGGACATTGAAACGTCAACGTGGTTTCCTTTATAGGCTGTTGTGAGCTTTCTCCCACCACCATCTTAGTTCGTCTTCTGGTTCGTGAATAAGTTTGTAAAGGGGAACAATCCAGCCCGTATAGCACGGCTAGATTTAGCTAACCTCAGTGAGACAATCAACTGTTCAAAGGACGGTTTCCAACTCGCTGTATGAACTGACCGGAGGCTGTGATCAGTTTACAAAGCTGATCAAACACACGACTAACCCCGTAAACACAGGTTAGTTTCCAAGCTCGTTTTTGGTTTTATGTAACCCTTAAATCACAGTTACAGGTTACCAAAAATAACACGGCAAATCAGTCAACCTGATTACAACATGACCAACCACGATAGCATAGGTTTAAGTCGTTTGTTTTGTTTTGTTTTTTTTTTTTTTTTTTTTTTCCTGTAACAAAGGCTGTGATCTCTTTAATCTTACTGATCAGTCCACACTACTAAATCAGGAAGCCCACGACTAAAACCAATAGGCCCACAGGTTATAAGTAATTCAAGCAAATCACAGGTTATATGTCGACTATTATTAAGGCTGTTGTAACCCTAAATTGTTGATACAGACTTTTAACCCACTGGATCACAGGTTAGGAACGATCTTCTTTCAGGTATTGTAACCCTTAAACGCGGATACAAATCACCAGGAACTTCTTTGCAAGCGAATGGAATGATCAAAAACTAATAAAAAGCTGTGATCAGACCTGATAAAAAACCCTCGACTCAACCACAGGTTCGCAGGTTAGAGTCCAAAACTGTTGCTGTAAACCCTTAATCACAGGTCACAGTTGTTCGGCTGTTTTTAGCTTTTGTAAACTCTTGATCGCAGCTTACAGTTAACGTTGCAGGTCACCAAAGCTTTCTTGAAGCTCTGATACCAATTGTTGTTATCAGAGAGATCGCACCACAGCAGGTGTAAACTGAAGTGCACAATAAACAGGAACAAAGAACACGATGTTGCTGCCAAACACGCAGATTTATTATTGAAGAAACTAACACAAAACTTCAAGTCGGTACAAAGGTAATGCCCTACCCTTCTCGGTATATATAGACTAAACTAAACGTATTAGACTATAACTAGGATTACACATTAAACCTATCCTAAACCAATGAGGACTACCCCATATTAGGATAAATATTAGACGAGTTGGACTAGCACTCCAACTAGTATTATTCTGAATTTGGTACACGCCTCAGCCACAACCAAACTCAGGAATTCGCCAACACCCATGACAAGGAAACGCATGGAACAAGCAATGACATTAAGGAAGACACCCCGATAGAAAAAGTCAAAGGACCAGGCTTTCTTGAAAGAGCCAAGGAAGAGATTGAGGCCGTTGTTGAAGCAACAGTTCATCCTAACAAGTAAAATCTGAAAGTGGTAATATGTTTGTAAATGTTGCTAGTTGTTCATTTTGTAGCTGCTATAATGTTGTCATTGACAGTCACTTTTCACAAATAATGTAAGTCAACTATGTTGTTTAATTATCCAATTGCCCCCATCGTTTCCAGTCTCCGTGAATTGGGTCACTCCGTACATACTGAAACAGGTCATATCAGGTTGGGTTGACCCGTAAACACTATTTTTGCCCCATTTTACTTATGGTATGATTACAAACACAAAAAGTGCTTACCAGGGGAAAGATTTAAAAAAGCAGATTGGGAGGACACCAACTCGACCCATTTGACTTTTTCAGTTAGCTGCTATTTTTATAAAACACGTATGGTGATATTCTGTTATCCTTTGGTGTCATAAGCTGTTGCTTTGAAATGTTCAAATTGGTTTCGTAAAGCAGCACCAAAAGTGGCCCGATGGTCAGGCACCCTGATGTCCTCGCAAGAGGCCTCATATTCAAACCTCACTAGTTAAACATCTTCTGGGTGGTCGGGGAAAGGGTCAGAAACGGTCACTAGATACCCCGGTTAAGCCAAGTACGCCCTCATCTGTTTAAGTTCAAATTTGTAACTTATGAAACTGAGCAAATGATTTTAAAAACTTGGTGGCTGAAGGGTCTGACCTAGTGGTTAAAACTACTGAGCAATTCCAGCTACTCTTGTAGTTGGGATAAAACCTAAAATCATAAGGAAAGCATTAATGAGAGAAAGCATATCCCCATGCCATCAAAATGGACATCTATCTTTCACTGACCCATCAGATCCCCATATCCATACATTTATTACTCTAGACAACTCACACAAATAACCTGCTTCAACACATTGTCTTTTTGAATATTACATCCACTATGGCTACACAAAAGTGCCAATAAGCTGTGCTTATCTCAAATGAGAATGGGAAGAATGGTTCAAACCGGTACTAATTAAGTCGTTCAAAGTTTATTGCAGTATGGGTTAATTGACAGACGTGTTTCTCTACTTTCACTTCTTTTCTCGATTTGGATACTGTACTAATAACGCGAGTAAACATAGGGGTGCCAGTTACTCGTATTAAATAGTACTTCAGTGACCAACAACGATGGAATACTGTGTTACTGAACCAAGAGGGCAGGTGACCTATATAATCTTAAGTTTAGTGAAACCCCATTGTTTATACGATAATAGAGTACTTGACCCGAAAATGTGTAGATGGAATATTACCATGCAAAAGTTCAATATAGATCTCAAATTTACCATAGATCCAATAAACAGCCATTCATTTTTTTAATCAAAAAAATAAAATAAATTTTCACCATTTTTTTAAAAATTAATTATCTCGCAAACCGTTAATCGTTACGCGAAAAAAAACATACCATCGCGACGAGAATTAAATTATCTTTCAATAGATATGCACTTCTATATATTTTTAACCATTTCTTTTTTCAAAATTCCTGCCCAGAAAAATCATATATGATTTGTGGAAATCATATGTGATTCGATTTTCACAAATCATATATGATTTTTGCAAATCACATTTGTAAAAATCATATATGATTTGAAAAAAATCATATATGATTTGAAAAAATCATATATGATTTGTGAAAATCGAATCACATATGATTTTCACAAATCATATATGATTTTTACAAATCACATATGATTTCTCTGGGCGGAATTTTTGAAAAAAAAAACTTTATCGAAAATATAGAGAAGTGCATATCTATAGAAAGATAATTTAATTCTCGTCGCGATGGTGTATTTTTTGTAGTTTGAAGATTTATCGTTTGCAAGATATATTGTTTTTAAAAAAAATGGTGAAAATGGTATTTTTATTAATTTTGATAAAAAAATGAATGGCCAAGATTAATTTATTGGATCTATGGCAAATATGAGATCTTTATTGATCTCAACTCTTAGCAGGCAATCAACCATATTTTAGTGCATGCAAGTTTATATACACACAAACACTTGCATACATTGAGATTTACTCCCCTGGATTTTGTTGTCGGAGAAGACTGTAGACAAACGTAGCGCGTGCACTATACTAGTCATAACGAACACAAAAAAATAAACATATACATGTAGTAGATGAACCCAAATGCCCAATCTCATTTTATCCATTACCCAACTTATCAAGCTTATTACCTCATATGTCAAAGGTCTAAAATGCCTAAAACCAATAAGGTAAAATCATTAACTCATGATATCCATTTAGCTTTAAAGTTTGTTATGACCAAAAAATATTGCAAAAGTTAGCTATGTTGGAATCGACAAGTAATGCATATGTAGGATACATAGATCCAATAAAATTGACTTTTTTAAGCAAAAGCTTACCCACTCCACATACCAAATCAGCATCTAAAGCAGTGCACTTTGCTCATTGTTGAAAGTAACTCAAAAATGGAACACAAATATTACAGGGACTGATTTTGTCATGTTTGTATTTCAGTTATAGTCTTGAAGTAAAGTTTATGCTGATAGTTGCAAGTTGTGTAAAGTTCAAGGACTGCTGATGTCAAGTTGATAGAAGTACTTGATCAAGGGGTATTTAAGCTCTCTTCTCCAGCTAGGGTTTCATTCAACATATTGCATCTCTCTCTCTCAAGAAAACTGCACACAGTTTTCTCTTGTTATATTGATATTCAATCAAGATCTGTTTGAGGGTTCTTATTGTTGCTTAAGAATGATTGTGAGATAAAAGTTGTAATAGTACTATTGATAATTAGTCAATAGACTTCCACCTGATTAGCAGTGGGAAGTATTGTGGTTGATCATATCTTGGGTTTGTGATTGTTCTTGGTTACTGATTAAGATCATATTCTTGTGATCTTGGTTGTTTGAAGTTTATAATAAAAGGTTGATCTTGAATTGAGATTCAAGAGTTGTTTCTGGGTTTAAACTCTGTTTTCCTACATAGTATCAGAGCCAGGTTACTCGCCTTGCTCGTTAAAATTGATTTCGAAAAATTAGGGTTTCAAAAATTTGGGGGTTTTTCAAATTAGTTTGAATAAATCTAATTGACTGTGATTAATTGGTGTCTTTTGACTCTGATTGATCAATTTTAAACGATTTTACAAAACGCCTAATTTTTGAGAAAACTAGGGTTTGGATATTTTTTGGAGGTTTTATCTCTTGCTTCGATTGGTGGTTGGTTCTTGGTATTCTTGATTTTTCTGGAGAATCTTGGTGGTTCTGGGTTGATTGAGATCGTGTGGGTTGTGATTCTTGTCTCAAGAGTCATAATCTGGGTTCTTGTTCCACTGCTTTCTGGATTTGCGTGCACTGTAACACCTCTCGCACTCTTTATCTTTCCTTATTCTTATTTCTTGTTTAGATTGACGGGGAGTAGGAGTTGGGATTGTTGGAGGTGATTGTGATTGCTGTTGAAGTGTATTTTATCTGTTTAGTTGTAGTTCTTGATTTAGAGTGATCTGCCCTTGACCTACCACCTTGAGTGGCAAGGAAGCCTGGGAACTATCTTCTTGTTTCTTTGTGTGTTTTTTGTTTTTTTTTCAGTATGTCTGTTCATGGTTATACTGATGATGAATATGAGGCTGATGAGCCTGTTACTTTGATTAGCAGATTAGATCTTAGTAATCCATTGCATTTGCATCCTAATGACTCTGCTACTCTTACTGTTGTGTCTATCAAATTAAAAGGGACTGAAAATTATAATGTGTGGTCTTGTGCTATGTTGTTAGCATTAGAAGGAAAGAATAAAATTGGTTTTATAGATGGGTCTTGTAGAAGATCCAATACTGATGAGGTTCTAGGTAGACAATGGGATAGGGTGAATGCTGTTGTCTTGGGTTGGATTTTAAACTCTATATCAGAAGAGTTGTTTTTGGGACAATTTTTTTCTAAAAGAGCTTCTGATGTTTGGAATGAATTAAAAGAAATGTTTGATAGAGTTGATGGTTCTGTAACTTGCATCATAAAATCAACTCTTTGTCTCAAAATGGTAGCCCTATTGCTGAATATTTTAATAAGTTGTCTACTCTGTGGAAACAGTTTGATGCCTTAGTTCAGTTACCTAGATGTACTTGTCATGCTGCTGAAGATTTTAAAAAACATAATCAATTGATGAAATTAATGCAATTCTTAATGGGATTAGATGAATCTTATATGCAAATAAGAAGTAATATTCTGTCTAGAGATCCTCTCCCTGATGTTAAAGGGGCTTTTGCTGTCATTTCTAGTGAGGAATCTCACAGGTCTGTGGTCACTGGTTCAGATGGTGGGACTTCTCAAAAGTCTCATTCATCTGTGTTTAACTCCAGTGTTCCAAATAGAGGGAACACACAGAGGTCTTCTACCTCTGGCAGTTCTTTCAGACCTAATATTGGACCTAGAAATAATGATACTAGAAGGGCAGCTAGTGGTCCTGTTTTAGTTTGTGAACATTGTGGCTTCAATGGTCATACTATTGATAGGTGCTTTAAGCTCATTGGATATCCTGCTGATTTTGGGAAAAATAGAAAGAATAATAACAATCAGGGTGTTCAAAATTTTAATAAGAGATTTTTTAATAACAATAATTCTGTTGGCTCTAGTTCTATCTCTGCCTTTTCTGATGAACAGATACCTAAACTCATTTCTTTGATTAAGGAGAACTCTGTTAATAATAATGGAAATGGAAAGACTGTGCATGCCAATATGGCAGGTATTGTTTTCAATAAAAGTAAATTTTATAATCAAAACTTTACCAGGTTTTTTTGTCATAATAGTAAAATGAGGGCTGCATTGGTTGCAGCAGGTATTATTGTAGATTCTGGTGCAAATCAACATCTTACATATACTGATAAATTTTTAGTGAATGTTATTGATATTTCCAAGCTTGGTATTAAGGTGTCTCATCCCAATGGGACTGAAGCCTTAATTACTAAGGTTGGAAATATGGTTCTCACTAATCATTTAACATTATATGATGTGTTGGTTGTTCCTGAATATTGTGTCAGTTTAATGTCTGTTCATAAGGTGGCTAGAGATAGTAAATTTGTTGTTGCTTTTGATGAGACCAAATGTTATGTTTTACCTCAGGATTTGAGGGAAATGAATGTTCTGGGGATTGGTAGACAGATGGATGGTTTGTATTACTTTGATGGAGATCAAGGTATTGACCTAGGGGTTAAAAATTTTAAGTATGCTTGTGATATGACCAAGAAAATTTGGCATTGCAGACTTGGTCATCCCTCTGACCAAGTTTTAACAGTGCTGAAGGGTGAAATCAATTTTCAAAATAAAGATGAAAATGAGCCTTGTGACATTTGTCAACAGGCTAAACAAACTAGAGAGCCTTTTCCTCTAAGTGATCATAAAACTTTGAATTTAGGTGACTTAGTTCATCTAGATCTTTGGAGTCTTTATAAAGTAAAAAGTAAAGAAGGTCATAGATTTTTTTTAACTATTGTTGATGATTTCACCAGGGCAGTTTGGGTTTACTTACTTAAGAGTAAGCAAGAGGTGTTTGATTATATTCAAATTTTTTATAATCTGATTAAAATACAATTTGAAAAATGTGTTAAAATATTTAGAAGTGATAATGGTACAGAGTTTGTTAATACTCAATTTAATGGATTTTGTGAGAAAAATGGTATTATTCATCAAACATCTTGTACTTACACACCTCAATAGAATGGGGTTGTTGAGAGGAAACATAGGCATCTTTTAAATGTTGCTAGATCTCTTATGTTTCAGGGGGGATTGCCTTTGTATTTGTGGTCTGAATGCATTTTAACTGCCACTTATTTGATTAATAGATTGCCATCTTCAGTGCTTAGTGGATTGTCTCCCTTTAATCTTGTTTTTAAAAGAAAACCTGAACTTAATCATTTAAGAATTTTTGGTTGTCTTTGCTTTGCTACTATTCTTACCAGTAATGATAAGTTTAGTAGTAGGGCTGAGAAATGTGTTCTAGTTGGGTATTCCAATTTTCAAAAAGGTTATAAACTTTATAGTCTTGAAAGAAAACAGTTTATATTCTCTAGAGATGTAAGATTTTTTGAAAATGTGTTTCCTTTCAAGATCAAAAACTCTTCTGCTGCTCCTGACCCTCTTAGTCGGAGTTTGAATCATGTTAACTTCTTTGATGAAGTAACATGTGACAACTCTGACACATCCAATGATGATAATACTCATGATGATCATCATGAGAGTGAGGGCAGCTCCTCCTTGCATCTAGACAACCCAACTATTGACCATGAACAGAGTGATTGGGGCACTCTGATGGTTCCAATGAGGTTACCAGTGCAGGTGAGATGGCTGCAACTCCTCTAGGTGTGAGTAGTTCTGAGGGTGAAAATAGTTCTTTATCTGAATCAGCAGATTTGCCTTTTGTTAATAATCAGCCTTCTTTAAGAAGGTCTGATAGAACATCTGTTTTCCCTAATAAATACAATGACTATGTGATTGATTCTAAAGTTAAATTTGGTCTAGAAAAGTTTGTTACTTATGCTAAACTTAAAAATTATACTCTCTGTTTTGTTGTTGAACTTAACAAAAGTTTTGAGCCTAAAACATATTGGGAGGCATGTATGTATCAGCACTGGATGGATGCTATGACTAGTGAGATGAAAGCTTTATATAGTAATGATACTTTTGAAATTGTTGAGTTGGCTGTTGGTAGAAAAGCTATAGGTATCAAATGGGTGTTTAAAATAAAATACAAATCTAATGGTGAAGTTGATAGATATAAAGCTAGGCTTGTTGCTAAAGGTTATAATCAGAAAGAAGGAGTAGATTTTGATGAAACTTTTTCTCCAGTTCTTAAGATTGTTACTGTTAGGTGTCTTATAAATCTTGTTGTTCAGCAAGATTGGCCTATTTTTCAACTTGATGTTAACAATGCTTTTTTATATGGAGATTTAGATGAGACTGTTTATATGTCTTTACCTGATGGGTTTTTTAATGCTAATGATAAGAGAGTTTGTAGACTCAAAAAGTCTTTATATGGTTTAAAACAAGCACCCAGGCAATGGAATGCTAAGTTAACCAATGCCTTGCTTGAAAATGGATTCATACAGAGTAAAAGTGATTATTCCTTGTTTATCAAGAATGAATCAGGTAATATTGTTGCTTTACTTGTGTATGTAGATGATATAATTGTTACTGGTAATAATTTGGCTGAAATTGAAAGTTTTAAAGTTTTTCTCAAATCTAAATTTCAAATTAAAGATTTGGGAAAACTTAAGTACTTTTTGGGTATTGAGGTTATTGAAACTGATAAGGGTTTATGTTTAACTCAGAGAAAATATTGTTTGGATTTACTTACTGAATTTGGGTTGTTAGCATGCAAACCATCTGCTTTTCCTTTAGAACAAAGTCTTTCTATTACCAATGAACCTACTATACTTGATTCTGTTTTGGATAACATTACTGAATATCAAAAGTTAATTGGAAAATTGATTTACTTGACACACACTAGGCCTGATATTTCATATGCTGTACATTGTTTGAGTCAGTTCATGCATAAGCCACTTAAGTCTCATCTTAAAATTGCACTTAAAGTTTTAAGGTATCTTAAAGGTTCTCCTGGAAGAGGAATACATATTGTTAAAAGTTCTTTTGAAAATCTTGAGACTTATGTGGATGCAGACTGGGCCAAGTGTGTTGTTACTAGGAGGTCAGTTACAGGGTTTTGTATATTTTTAAATGGTTCACTGGTCTCATGGAAAAGTAAAAAACAACATACCCTTTCTAAGTCAAGTGCAGAGGCTGAGTATAGAGCAATGGCCTCTGCTACTTCAGAATTTGTTTGGGTCTTAAAAATTTTAAAAGATCTAAACTGGGAACATTTTTTGCCTGTTAAACTCTTTTGTGATAGTCAAGCAGCAATTAAGATTGCTGCAAATCCTGTTTTCCATGAAAGAACTAAACACTTGGAGATTGATTTACATTTTGTGAGAGATAAAATTCTAGCTGGGGTTATTAAGACTGAAAAGGTTCAATCAGCAGATCAAACTGCTGATATTTTTACTAAAGTCCTAGATAAACTTCAACATGAGAAACTGGTTTCCAAACTTGGTTTGTTTGATGTGTTCCAGGTTTGAGTTAAGGGGGGATGTTGAAAGTAACTCAAAAATGGAACACAAATATTACAGGGACTGATTTTGTCATGTTTGTATTTCAGTTATAGTGTTGAAGTAAAGTTTATGCTGATAGTTGCAAGTTGTGTAAAGTTCAAGGACTGCTGATGTCAAGTTGATAGAAGTATTTGATCAAGGGGTATTTAAGCTCTCTTCTCCAGCTAGGGTTTCATTCAACATATTGCATCTCTCTCTCTCAAGAAAACTGCACACAGTTTTCTCTTGTTATACTGATATTCAATCAAGATCTGTTTGAGGGTTCTTATTGTTGCTTAAGAGTGATTGTGAGATAAAAGTTGTAATAGTACTATTGATAATTAGTCAATAGACTTCCACATGATTAGCAGTGGGAAGTATTGTGGTTGATCATATCTTGGGTTTGTGATTGTTCTTGGTTACTGATTAAGATCAGATTCTTGTGATCTTGGTTGTTTGAAGTTTATAATAAAAGGTTGATCTTGAATTGAGATTCAAGAGTTGTTTCTGGGTTTAAACTCTGTTTTCCTACACTCATCCTATGAATACCTACCTATCACTATTACTATTTAGTAGTATTTACTGTGTATGTAAGAACTTTTTTACTCAGGTTTAGTAGTTTTCTTTCACAGTTTCACACAAAAAACCACAAGTGTAAATTTTGCTAAGTATTTATTACCTTAAAACCTTCTTTCACTCCATCCTAGTATTAACCTGCATCACTTTCTATGTTAAGATATCTCTTTAAACTAAAGATACGCTGTGATACACATATCTGCTGCGTATCTTTTAGGAAGACTAATGTCAAAATGCACTTTCAGGACTTCGTAAAGATATGGCGCTACGTGAGAAACTACGAGTTTTCTTACTAGATCGTCATTCGATTTGAAATGATGCATTAAAGTGATACAAAAAACTTATAAATGATACCTGCTATTAAATGTAGATTTGAAATCTCATAAACACTTATTAATACCGAGTACATTGGTAATTATACGTGGTAGAAATACTGAATGAATACATAGTCATGTTATCTCTTTTCCTGCTTCTCTCTCTAAATTTATGCTTCTCTCTCTAAAATTAACACCAAAACTATTCTCAAATCTCATCCATCCACTTAAAAAATAAAAAATAAATAAAAAAAAGGAAAAAAGAAAAAACAAACTAAATCAAACACCAATCTTCATTCTTCATCTTCATACCCACACAATATCAAAACCAACAAATCATATATTTCATTTCAGAGAATTTTAAATACTCTAATAGAGAATCATATTACTTAGAAACATACATAAATGATACAATGCAATTATATTCATGCTCTTAATCAAAAGAACAAATTCGCTACATCACTAAACATTTCACTACATTAAAAGATTCGTGTCATTGATGCTGATGGAACTTTAACGAATTCTACAAACGAATAGAATAAACACGGAAGAAAATTATTTGACAATAACATTAGCATAGAGTGAAAATTGGAAACAAATACAGTGAAGACTAAAAGTTTGCAGAATCACTACAGTTCCATCGCCACGGAAATAGAAGTTCTCACTGATAACTCGATTCTTGTTCATTAGCATAGCCTGCAAAATGGCCATAAAATTATGGTAAACACTTTCGTTTACTGGAGAATATATACATTATATAACATTTCCATAAGAAGTTTGGAAACTCACTTGAGCATAGTCCCTAATAGCATAATCCCGTAAAAGAACGTAGCCATTAGGCTGCATAATTCGCATGCTATCCAAACATAAGAAATTCGAAGAAAAAAAGATATCCATAACTGGAATTTGATAGAAAGGCAAATTGCATAAGGTAACCAACTTTGTTTAACCGAGAAAAAGACGCAAACTTTCAAAATTGTTGATTTTCAGTAGCTAAAAAAGGTCAACATGGGCTGAGTTAGAATCATATGCAACGTATAAATTTGAAATAAGTAACCTATTACCTTGAGTCAAATTATTTGAAAGTACGAGTATTCTAGTAAAATCTCAATTGTGTTTTAAGTTTCATAGTTTTACTAGGCAAAACAAGACAGTTACTTTTACCCGATATTAGACCAAAGTTAGTTACCTTTTTATCCATATTGCGCCTACAGATACATAAATTCATTGGAAATAACCTTTAAAATACGTCCTATGTTTTGTAGCACAATGGGCATCTTCTCGGGTGAAACCGCATATAGTGTAAAGACATGCATAATATTATCCAGTCTTTATCTACAACTTCTATATTTTCATAACCTCCGATCAGAATCATGATAGTGTAATTTGAATGCTTACTAATGTAACAATATCGACAGATATGGTCACAAAGATCGTCTTCAGCAATATTGCAAACAAAAACATTCATTTGATCTTCACGGAATTTTGTATGTGACTGCATTCATACAAAATACCGAATCAACAATAGATTACAGTGACTTATATAGTCATTTCAACCAATATACTTATAAATGGGTTGATGTGCTTGTACGTTGTCTCAAACTGGTTGAAAGTCACCCAAACACAATTCTTAATTCATACAGCCACCTAAACTGCTTTTAGGTGGTGTTTGGAATTGCTTATTCGAAAGTATGTACCTACTTTAAAACAAGCTAATTTACACTAAAATAAGCAGTTTCATACATTCATGAAAACTGCAGATGCGCTTGAAAAATTAGATACACACTTAAATCAGCAATCCCAAACACCCTTGAGTTCACAATTTTAGATTGTAAGTAGAGTAAATTGCATTTTTGGTCCTTGTGGTTTGGCCAAATTGCAGGTTTGGTCCCCATCCTTTTGAAAGTGCAAGGATGGTCCTCATTTTGAAGTTTTGGTTGCATGTTTGGTCCCTGGCCAAACTTAAATGACTAAAATACCCTTGTCTTCTTCCCCTTTAATTTTCTGATTGTTTTTTCTTTTTATTTATTCATCCAATAACAAGAACCCAGATAATATCAAACACAAATTCATATCCCAAAACTACAACCTCATGTCTACAATATCAAACACAAATTCATCAACACAGCCGCACCCCCTAGAGATTTGGAAAGATTGGAAGTTGTAATTTGATGTTTTGAGACTATAAAATAGATATAATAGGGTTTCTTATCTTATTATCACCAAAACCTAACTCCCTCCTCCACCCATAACCAGCTGCCACACTCCTATCATGTCGCCGCCACCTACCACCATCTAAATCCTCCTTCTCTCATCATTTTCAAGGCAAGAGACATGAAGATCGAAGACTGTGAGCCCGATATTGTGTTTTTGTCCACTAGTTGGAGTGGTGTTTAGTGTCGAATCTATCTCCTCTCATCTCCTTCTCATCGGTATACTCAAAAACCAAGCTTCAATCTCTAGTGAGATTTGAGAGTGTGTGGATTTTGTTGCTTGTTTTCGGATCGATTTGATAAGAACACTGAATATCAGGAAGTCCAATTGGAGGAGACCCAGAACGAATTGGTGAAAGTAAACACTTGGAGAACCTTCCTTATGCTTCGATTAACAAAACCCCTCACCCAATTTCAAAAAGCCCTATGATTTGCCAAACCTTAATTTTTGAATTTGTGACATTTGTGTGGTGATGATGAACCTGTGAAAAACGAACTCTTGTTTATACACAAGGATTTGGGTAGAAGACAACTCTCTTTCTTGACCTCTATAGCTATGAGTTTCTCATTTTAGCTCACGTCAATGTCCACAGTTGCGCTCCTTGTGATGCCTAGGGTAAATAGAATCCGTTTGTGGGATGGAGGGTGATAGCCTTTTGTGTTTTGCTTTTATAGAGAGGAGAAGAATCATATAATTGGTTGATTGATTGGGAAGAGAGACATGTGGGATGAAGGGCAGAGGAAGCAGAAAAAGAAGAAAGTGACAATTCATTTGGAACGTGGGGAGCCTATTGTGTTATGAATTTGTGTTTTTTTTTTGTGTGCGTTTTTATTATAAAAGAATAAGAGAAATGTGAATAAAAAATATAAACTAATGGGAAAATAAAAGACTAAGGGTATTTTTGTCATTCAGCTTTGGGCCGGGACCAAACATGCAACCAAAACTTTAAAATGAGGACCACCGGTGCACTTTCGAAAGGATAAGGACCAAACTTGCAATTTGACCAAACCACAGGGACCAAAAATGCAATTTACTCTTGCAATTATAACAATGCATGTTCTTTTTTAAATGTAACTAGCATGTTAAAAAAGTGTTCGACCTGATTCCCCTGACCCATACCTATTCTGAACCATTTCCCAACCCAAATGACCCACTCATCTGACAACATCTATAAGTAACAAACCTTAACTAGCGGTGAATAATTCTAGATTATCGACGGGATATCACACTAGCTAGTTTTGGATGGATTTGTGTAACTAACTGGAACTTCACCATAAAATTCGTTCTTAGCAAGGTTCAGGAATCTCAGCTCGTAACAATTCGAAAGTGAGTTTGGTAAAAGACCTTTAAAGTGATTACTATCGAGGTCAAGGGTGCATAAGTTAGGCAATTTGGTGAATTTTATACTTAAGGCACCTGATAATGAATTGTTACGAAGATCGAGTAATCTTAACTTAGAGCACACTTCTATAGTGGAAGGCAGTTCCCTTAGGAACGAATTCGTATGTGCACTAAGTTGTTCTAAGTGTGTTAAGTTCTCAAATACATCAAGAAGTGTACCTACAAACTGATTACCAAATAAAACTAACGATTCGAGTTTGGAAAGTTTACCAAGACTCTTGCTGATCTCCCCTGAAAAGTTGTTGGAAGCAACGGACAACTGCTTCAGGGACGACATTGAGTACACAAACTCAGGGATAGCGCCCGAAAATGCATTTGATTCAACACGCAACTCTTGAAGTGATTCACCACAGTTCCTTAAACCATCAAGATTCCCAACAAAATGATCATCGATAAATCAAGAAACTGCAACTTAGCATTACAAATTTCGGAACTAAATTCACCACTAAAGGAATTGTTACTTAAGTTAAAAGCAACAAGATTTGGAAAACCCCCAATCCTTAACATCCCTCCACTTAAAGAATTACTTGACACATTAAACACTTCAAGATCCTTCAAATTCGACACATTTTTCGGCAACTCCCCTACGAGCTCATTATACAAAAGGTCAAGATACCTCAGCTTCACTAAACTAGAAACCGAATTCGGAACAACCCATTTTAGCCCTTTTGAAGACAAGTTCAACCCAGTAACCCTGACTGATGTTTCCAACACATTTTTCACAACACCATCCCAATTACAACAAGCAGTCTCATTAACCCATGATGACACCAAAATTGACCCATTACCAAAACTTGATGCAAAAGCCTTTAAAGCTAACAAATCATTAGGATGACATATTTGGCCTAAACTTTCACTACCCAAAAACAAACAACACCAAACTGATCAACCTCATTGAAGCTACAAAACCAACATCAAGAAACACAACACAAATGAAGGAGCACCATGGATCTAAATAAAACAAACAATTCAATTGATGAATCCAATCAATCAATTATTATATTTTATTAATTCATCCTTAATTCTCTTTTATTTTAATAATGGAAGTGGGAGAGAGGTTGGTAAATGAAAGTGTGTGTATGGTTGCAGGGTAAAATGAATGAAAAAGATGGACGAATGAATTTATATATGGGCAAAATAGTCGTTTAAGAGATTTGGCAAAAGATAACTGACGTTGACTAACGTAAAATGGGTCAAAGGACTGATTTAGACTATAAAACCTTGTTTTGGACTCCTCACGATGAAATGGGCAAAATAGTCATTTAAGAGATTTGGCAAAAGATAACAGATGTTGACTAACGGAAAATGGGTCAAAGCACTGATTTAGACTGTAAAACCTTGTTTTGGACTCCTTACGATGAAAAAGGCAAGGTTTGTTTCAGGGTGATGCTTATGTACAAGATTAGGGACCAACGGTGTATTTTACTCCAAAAGTAATGAAATAAGAAATAAATATTTTCAGCTCAATTTTAGGAGGAAACAATTTATTTCAAAAAATTATCAAATCACCTGTCTATTTTTTTCTTTTCTTTTCAATCTAAGGTGATACTCGAGAACACAAATTTTTTTGTTTCAATTCATTTTCTTTCCTTTTCTTACATACGATGCGTTCTTGAGTCTTTTTTTAGGTGGGGATATAAATTATGGGTAACGAAGAGAAAAAGAGAAGAAAGAAAAAAAAGTTGCTCTTTTATTTCATGTTCTCGAGTTAAAATGAAAAAGGAATAGAAAGATTGTCGTGTTCTCGATTTTGGAAGAAAAGAAAGAAAAAGACATACAATTACATTTATGCCCTTTTAAACGTGTTCATTTATCACGAAAGTCAAATATGCTTAAAATTCATGGTTATATTAGTCATTATATACTCAATAATTTGTGTGTAGTTTTGTTTCTGTCTATCACCCATATTTGGGCGGAAATCTTTTTAAAGAAAATGTTGGGATTTATTTTTAATTTTTTAATTTTTTTTTGTTTAAGAAAAACTCAAAAACACTACAAATTTTCAGTTTCTTATCTTTATTTTCAGTTTTCCTCTAAAAAGGAACTCAAGAATGGAGCGTAACTGATACTCATGAACATGTTGTACGTTTTGTTTAACACATAAGCAAGTAAATAAACCGTTAAGGGTATGTTTGACACATAGCGTAACTGATACTCATGAACATGTTGTACATTTTGTTTAACACATAAGCAAGTAAAGAAACCGTTAAAGGTATGTTTGACACAAAAAAATTATATAAAAATTATGTTTTTTCTTTTTTTTTCTTTTTTATAGAAAAACAAGTTAATATTTAAGCTTTGTTTAGTAGCTTGCAAAAATATTTTTCCGCTCCATTTTTATGTAGGGGAGAGCATCGGGTCAAACCCGACCCGAACCGCCAAAAACCGACCCGAACCGAAAACCAAAAAAGGAGAAAACTCAAACCGATAATCGAACCGAAAGATGTATATCAAAACCAAAACCGAACCGAATAACTCAGTTCGGTCAGTTTTTGGGTTTCGAGCCGAAAAAACCGACAAAAACCGAATCGACCCAAAACTGAACCGAAACCGACGAAAACCGAAATAAATATACAAAACCGAAACCAAACCGAAAAAAATCGGTTCAGTTTGGTTCGGTCCAGTTTGTCGGTTCGGGTCGGTTTTCGAGTGAATTTGCTCAGCCCTATTTTTATGTATGATATATCTTCAGTTTCAGCAACAGTTATTTTTGTAGGCGGTTAACTTGTCTGGAAGGATATTGAACATTTATTAGTCATGGGGGTTAAAATTGGAATTATATCAACTCATCATCACCTAAACAACAAACCCAAATCAAGATCAAAATTCCGACACTCAAACCCCATTTGTTGACGAAACCCTAGTCACGTGCCATCCTCGTGTTAGGGTTTCACTACCCAAATGAGTTTTCACCCTAACCTTACTTTCCCTAATTTTTAGCCAAATTTTCACATTCCTAAACACCCCCTTCGGCGTACTTTACGCGAAACAACAACCTTAAAAAACAACAACATTAGTAGTAACAACATTAATACTAGTACTTGTAATGGACTAATAGACCACATAGGATATAAAACTAGCTGCGAGTTTTTAAAACATAACGCGCATTGCTCTAGTGATAATTTATTTGACTACGTAAACTTTTATTATTGCGATAGTAACGAAAGCGCGTTAGGTAGTGTAGTTTTGGTAATTTGGCTAGTTGCGTTGTTTTATTTGTTAGGCAATACTGCTGCGGATTACTTTTGTTTGTCGTTAAGGAAAATGTCGTTGTTGTTAGGTTTGTCTCCTGCGGTTGCGGGTGTTAGTTTGTTGCCGTTAGGGAATGGGGCGTTTTTGTAGGGAAAGGGAATGGGGAGGTCGGGTTGAATAGTGTTTTGGGTGGGGCGGTTTTTGTTACTTGTGTTGTGGTTGGGGTTGTGGCGATTTGTGTGGGGGGTCGGGGTGAAGGGGTTAGGATTGATAAGAAGGCGTTTGTGAGGGATGTGGGTTTTTTGTTTTTACGTTGGTGTTTTTGTTTCTGATACTTTTGTTTGGGAGAGTGAGTTTTGTTGTTGCGGTTATGTTTGTGGGTGTTTATGTGGTGTATGGGGTTTTCTCAAGAGGAGGATTCGGTGCAAACGTCTTTGCTTGACGTTGAAACGGAAGATGACGGGTCGCGTAATAGTAATGCTTTACCCGAGTGGATGTGGACGTCTAATGTTGCGATATATTCTAACCAAATGAAGCTTCAGGAACACGAGAGGCATTTATGGGGATGGCAGGATGACGGGATTGAGGTTGATCAACCATGGTCCTCGTTTTGGAAGTTATGTTCGTTACTCGAGTTCCCTTTAACGGTTCCTAGAAGGTTAACTATTCCCCTAGTCGAAGAGGAAACATGGTCTAAACCATATGCAGTTGCAAGCGCTTCATTGTCACCGCTTCTTCTTGCATTCATATGGAACACGCAAGGCGACTTGAGTTCATTAAGTAGGAAACTTGTGTACCTTCTCGGGGCTGTCGGTTTCACCCTTGGAACACTTGCTTTTACGTATACTAGATCAGATCATCCGTCTCGTAGGTACTTATTTCCATGGGTTTTAGGTGGCTTTGTTATGAGTGTTGTTTGGTTCTACCTGATTGCAAACGAGCTTGTTGCGTTATTAGTAGGATTTGGTGTGTTTCTAAGAGTAAACCCGTCGATACTTGGACTAACAGTATTAGCTTGGGGGAATTCAATGGGTGATTTAGTATCAAATATTGCATTGGCTTTAGACGGTGGGGATGGTATCCAGATTGCGTTTTCAGGATGTTATGCGGGTCCCATGTTTAATACACTCGTTGGGTTAGGAATATCCTTATTGATTGGATCATGGTCTGAAAAACCCGAGTCATACACTGTTCCGCAAGATAAGAGTCTGTACTACACTATGGGGTTTCTTATCCTAGGACTCGTGTGGGCACTTGTTATACTTTTGAAAAACGACATGCGGGTTAATAGGATGCTTGGAACAGGTCTCGTTGCCCTGTATCTGGTTTTCTTATCAGTACGGTTAGCTGGTGCAACGGGAATCTTACCACTTGCTGGTTTAAGTAAATCAGAATGCCAAAAAGATTGTAAATTTTCTGGATGTGAATGTTTTATGGGCGGTTTTGAGTCTTTTGACCCGCCAATTATCACACGAGTTCAGTTTCTCAGTTTCTGGTGCACAGTTGTGAGTTTAGAATGTAAAAATTTGAAAATGCAGGATGATAATGTAATGATCTGTTTTTAATTACAAAGTCATGAGCTTTTTTGCAGGACGAATTTGGTGTTTGGTTGCCGTTATGTTGGATTGTCCTATGTGCCCCTTTTTCTCTTGTTTTTGTATGTATGATCAAATATGAACCGCTAACGGGATGTTTGGGGTTGCCTTCTGTGAAATATTTTTTTGTTCAAAAATTGAGCAGGTAGCAATATGTTTAGATTTTATTGCCTGTTTACACTACGATAAACAGATATTAACAGTTTCAACCAAACAGGCCACACTTCTGCCTCTGATGCTCCCGACTTTTAGAGGTTATGTTTAGTGTTACTTACCTTTAGCTGTATTCGATATGACATTCCATTCAATCTTATGTACCACAATCTGCTGCTCTCTCCCTTCTATAATCTCGGTTCCGGGATTTAGGGAAGGATATGTCACAAAATAGAGGACCGCTAGAGTCTATAATGATCGGATATTAATGTTAAACAGCATCTGGAAACAACTTATATAGGTTGATAAGCATAAGCTTTTTATCTCCGTCCACGCACACTAAAAAATGCTTACTATCTATATCAAAATTCAATAAGCTGTATAAACTGGTGTTTGGGTAAGCTTGTTTAAACACCTAATGCTTTATAAATTGTGTTGCCATACAACTAATGCTTTTCAACTTATTGAAGTTGTTTCAATAACTTGGTTTAGAACAACTTCTTTACTCGAAATAAGTTAAGAAGCAAATCCAGACACTGACACATGCTGTGTTTTGTTCAGCTGTGGGCTTATATAGGTTTACCCAAACACCCCCTTAATAATCAGTTTCTTCAATTCAGATCCAAAATTGCTATGCATTTACTTTTTATTGCTTATTTATACTAAGACAAACAAATAAGCAGTTTCAACCAAACTGTAAAGACTCTTATATAAGCACTTTGATAAGCAATCCTAGAGACCATCTAAAGAACATTACCGGTTAATTAGGAAATCAAATATTGTAAACCAAATTCAAAGCCCTTCCAGAGCAGTGTTGCAAACTAGGATAGATGAGAACTCAATCCGACAAGAGTGTTTTATCTTAAGCTTTAAAACTAATTATTAAAACCATGCTCGATATAGTAAGCATCTAAACGGTCGAAAATGTCAACATGACTAGAAAACCTATCACTCTTTGAACTTTGTTTAACAGCAATGTAAATTTAAGCTTGAAGCTTGATTGATAAACTATGTAACATGTACAAAAGGCTTTGTGTTAATTTTTATTAATGTAGTATAGAACTCGAATATTCTGAGTATTTATGCTAAATAAATAAAAGGAATAAGAACGAATATTTAAAAGTGACGCTTTGGCCGAGTGGTTAAGGCGTGTGCCTGCTAAGTACATGGGGTTTCCCCGCGAGAGTTCGAATCTCTCAGGCCTCGCGTAACCTTTTTAAAATTTTCTTTAATTTTCTTCTTTAGATACTCGAGAACACAGTGTAAGTGGAAGGTTTAGTCTTGTCAATAACTTTGATACAAGCTACGCTGTTTATTCTCGTCGACGCAAGTTACGTTGTTTAGTTAGGTTGTTTCAATCTTTGATACAAACCTCGTGGATTAGTCGACCGAAAAGCCAAAAACCATGGTTACACCGAAAAAAAAAAAAACAAAAAAAAAAAAAAACAAGATGGTGGTTTTTGTTTTTCATGTGAAGCGAGAATGTTCGGGTTAAGTTTGTCGATAGTATTTTGAGGCTAAACTTAGCAAGCTTGACTCTGAAGAACTCACCTCAAGTTGACCAAACAGCTCAAAGCTTGCAAGTTAAAATAATAAATTTCGACATAAACGATAAGGAAATGAAGGAAGATTGGATCAATGATCCTTAAACAGTGTTAGGATTCAATGTGCAGAATTGATGGGGCTTATGAATGGATCATTAAAATGCCTAATAAGAGGTTTCCTGGCTTATAGCATAAAGTATGTGTATTTCTATATTATGTTCGACGTAGTTAATTGTTCAAATAAATTTTCGAGTTCAATATATCAATCATTCAGGAAATACTAATGAAACATGTGACTGCAATAACTTCTAAATATACATTATAATTCTATAAATTTAGCCTTGCAGGACAATATATCTATTCATTCGGCACTTACAGCCTGTAAGTTACAGGACCAGAATCAGATGGATGAAGTTGATGCCACACAATTCAATGTGAAAGATGTTGCAGTAGGACCATAGTCACATGGAACGGGGATCTCTCCGGTACGGGATCGCGGATCGGGTTCGAGGTTCGCTAGGCACCTAAAATTCGGTTCGATGGAGGGTAGGCTTATTTCGGATCGTTTCGGTACGATGTACCAATGTAGCAATTAATATATTATTATTAATTTAAAATCTAAACATTCATGAAATAGTAGTCATAATTCGTTTAATAAAAACATATGAAAAAAGTGTTATCAAAATTTTTACAAGTTTGTGCTAATCACAATAAGTTATTGCAGTGGATTTTTTTATTAATGATATAAACAAGGCTACTGCTACTCATCTATATATAATATATTCTACATAACTATTTAACTGCTCAAAGGATTTCCAAACTAAATCACCATATCAAATATTCAAAATATATGCAAATTATATATTTTATAATAACTAAAATTGTAAATAAATATTTGAAAGCTTGACAAATCATAAGGAAATCAAAATTAATGGAACAGAATCGTGAATCGAATGTAACTGGAACGCGAATCGGAAACACCTGGAACGTGAATTGCTTTGTCAAGATTCGGATATCAATCAAATTCTGGAACGCCATATTCACCGATCCAAGTCGCGATCCCAATCGATCTGGATCGATTTCGTACCACGTTTTGGATCGAACGAACTGGATCGCAGTTCGTGGGGTACTGTAGCGAACTATGTGACTATGAGTAGGACACTCGACCTACAAGTCAGAACTGGCGATTTGTACAAGATGTTTTACAAACTAATATTTTTTGCTTTGGATGACTTCCAACACGTTTGACCCATTTGACTTTTGCTATTTTTATTTTTACCCATTTGACCCACTCATAAGTACTTTGGTAAAAATTATCAATTTCATAGGTTGAGAGGTTGAACTATACCGCTGCATGGTAATATTTTTAGCTCGATTTTTGATCTCTCGGTTGTATGTATTTGTTGGAATATGAATATATTTATAAAACGCGAATGTCCGGATTCGAACTCGTGACCACAGGATTGCACACATTACGAATGAGAATTAAAGTTAATAATTAATGTTAATTGATTACGATTAATTATTATACAAAACTCGACTAACGATCGTTAATTATTTAACGGAAATGACTAACGACCGTTAAATGTAAAAGGAGAGAATATATGGTGAATAATCTTGAAATGGAAAAGATACGGGTTCCTCTTTTCTCCCCTATGATGGCCGGCCAAGAGAGGGCATACCAAGCCCACAACCCTAACTTGTTCCCAAAGATTTGTAAACACTATATAAACAAAGGCTAGGGTTAATGTTTTTCATAGCTTTTGTGCACACACATTAACCTAACTTTTCTTTGTTCTTTCTCTTGCAAATAATCGGCCACAATACCCTTTAGGGTGTTTGGTTTTGTTTTTCTAAAACAAAGTTTTGTAGATCTAGCAATCGCTTTGTTCGTTTGTTAATTCGTGTGTACAAGAACGTGGTAGTAAGACACTATTCTTACACCAATTGGTTTGAGTTATAAAACGGTAAGGGATAACTCGTTAAACCACTTTGTCACATCCATTGAAGAGATTTACTGAATTGCAAGAGGTACGTTACGCATACTTTCAGTTAATTATTTATTTGTTATGATCTTAAGTCTTCCGCTGTGTACTCTGTGGTGTCTACATGTTTTATTGTATGTTATATATCATAAACTAAACAGTGGCATCACGAGCCATGTATAATCAGTAATTAATTACTGAAACACATAAATAAAATAAACATGTTGTGTTATTATTTGTATGCGTAGATCTAGGGTTTACAAAACCAAAACCTTAATTTTTTAGGGGGGTGTTTTTTGGTGCCCTAATTAGGGTTTTGTAAACTAAAGTTTTAATTGGATTAGAAACCCTAGGTTGCATGCAATTTTATGTGTATTGTGTAACTCTGTTTAATTGCATTAATTTTTAAGTGTGATTTATATCCATGATAATTATCTGCATGTTTTATCATGGATCTGCTTTTATTGTATGTCTTTATTGATTAAGTGATATACACTAAATATTATGATAGATCTAAAATTGGGGAAGACCTCAATAATTATTATTTAATCAATTATGTGCTATGTGGTATGTGTTTAATTTTGACTTACGCAATCGATGAATCGATGCATGTGGCTCACCTTGTACATAGATGAAAACGGGTGAAAGTCTTAATTAAACATATGCATATTGACAGATCTAGAATTGATTATTAATAGGATTTATCAAAAAGGTTTGCATGTGGCTATTTGATATGCATGACTTATTGTTATGCATTCATTGTCTATTCGTTTATTTTATTTTAAATACTTGCTTGTTTGTTATGTGTAACAAGGTATTTTTACGAAAAAAATAAACTGACCTAAACAATGGTGAAACATGTATTTTAAGCATAGTAATCATAATCGTTTAATTGCACAAAATAGTTAGAACGGCTCACCCATTAATGACAAGCTGTGTGATGGGCACAAGGAGAGTACGCATTAAATTGTGACGCCCTAAAGATGAGGGTTTTTAATATGCTTCGCGCTGACCTGATTTTCCGCTCGTTTGTACGTCTTAATGGAGCTACCAAGTATTCCTATATGTGTGCATAAAATCTTAAGGGTGAATTACTTTAATCTCTACGCACCACTTTTGTGGTAATTATCCGAATAACTTGGGTCTTATGACTCATGCAGTAGTAGGATATAGTGGTAATTAAGGTGATTTTTTAATTGGTTATTCAATACCTCAATTAAAGTTTGATGATGAAAAGCTTATACATTAAAACAAGATATATAAATGTTTTAATAAAACCTATGTTACAAAGATGGATGCATGACATCTTTGTACATATTTGATTTGACATCAAAAAAAATTATTACCCTTAATTTAAGTTGTATGCCATCCAACGAAACGGAAACACCTGGGATTACCTTTTATTTGCGTGAGAACGTGATTTAGATCGTAATCTAAAGGGTAAAATATCCACGTGACGTGAGAACGGGCATGGATGATTTTGCAGTTTCTTAAGTTGGACAACTTAATTGAGTTTTGTAGTGAGAACTGGCAACTCAAGGCATAAGATGGGGATAAAACATGTTTACATGGCAATTGAAATTGGCTAAATGTAAATCCCATAATTCTAGGAGTTGCAATTTGAAAATTGGCAATTGAGGTTCGACTCGTACCATCTTGAATAATTTCATTACTAGCAGATCAACTGATGTGATGAAACTATGTCAAATTGGATCCTAGTTTTCAAGTGAAAATTAAATGGTTATATGTTTATGAACCATGGGTATTTAATTTTCTTGAAAAAGTTAATTATCGAAAATACAAAAATTGAATTTTGTAATTCTTTTGAATGTATAACTGCAACATTTAACCGTAAACGTGGTTTAGTCTTTGATTAGTAAATTGAACCATTCTGCTTTCAAACAAATGTTTGAAAGAGAATAATTTACCAAAAAACAAACAAAGTCTCTTTTCCATGGGAGAAGAATGAGGCTCAATCCTATTCCTTTTCATGAATGAGAAAGGTATTATAGGAACATTTGAATTGTCTAAATTCTAATGTAACTCATAGCAATGAATTGCATATCATATTTTCCATAAAGATTTCATTACCCTCATTTGGTGAATAAATCCTTTTGTAACAACATGAATGTTGGTTAACTGGAAAACATGTATATGAGTTACTAAATTAGAAGTTAGACTATTTACCGCGAAAATTGGTAAAAGGAAAACAAGCATTATTTATCTAGTTGTTTTGCTTTAACCTTTAAAGGTGCTACATACCATTATGGGCATGGTAGGCCTGTTAAGCAAGAAATTGCATACCAAATTTTTCGAGTTAATAACATTAATGGATATTCCATTATTCATAGAGTAGAATACACCTTTTAATACCTTAGTAATGATTACGTATGGTTCTTTAAAGATGTAGGAAAGTAAAAAGAAAGCAAGTTGTTTTCACTGGTTATGAAACACTTACAATGTTGTCAAATTCAGTGGGAGCATTTGTGTTGCATTACTGAATAAGAAGTTGTTATAATGATTTCTAATTCAGTGGGAACTACAAGTTTTGTTTCCTGTGTAGTAATCCAAATTATCTCTTGAATATCATGTAGATAATTACTTTCCAATTGTAGGCACTTATGTTTTTTTAAGGATTGCCATGTGCGTTTCCTTACAAATATATATAGTCCTATATCTACTAGTTATATCTATGACACAAATCATATTAATCAAATAAACGAACGTGTATCGTGTTGTTTATATGATACATGATGTTGTTCCATGCACAAGTGGGAGAAATCTTTATTGTGTGCAAGGTACAACACATATTAATATGATTTAAATGGATTCTCTTAACTGTAAAGTAAGAGAATAACGTTCTAATAGGAAGTATACATTTAAATATGTATGATTGCCCTATTAAGAACATGTGTCAAGATGATAACAAAGACTACTTTATTTTAAATATTTATGTCATTCAATATTTAAGAAACACTTGTAGTTACAATTTATGTTACGTGAGAACGTGAACTAGATTGTAGCCAAAGGTAAAATACCTACGTTTCGTGAGAACGAGCATGGATGATTTTGCAGTTTCTTACGTTGAACATTTCATGGAATGACATAATTAAATGAAGTAATCTAATACTACTTTGAATTTAAGTATTCGTTGAATGACTTAAATATATGTAGGAAATATTAACTTGAAATATTAATTGAAACCTAGGGTGGTGTTCATAATTACTTTAATTATAAATGTTTATGATTTTGTAAAGTCACAAACATGAAGTCTTTTAAAGACTTACAATATAAAGTAAGACGTTAACTTGTTATATTTTAAGACATTTGCATGAAGTCAATGAGTTGATCAATGACTTATAACGTATAGTAGGATTATAACTGATATGTCTTTTGACCTGGTCAAAAATACTTGTGTTATAATGCATGCAATTGACTTGGTAATTCTATTGTACCATTAAGTTTTACTTTGTTGGTAAATAGGTAAGCCAAAGAGTAGATGGTTATCTTAAATATTGTTAGATTTTCTTACAATATTAATTCTAAGAAAATACCATAGTTTTATGGTATGTTAAGTTAGAAGAATCAAAATCTGTTGGCATGTTTGATTCAAGATAACTACAGTTTCTTCCACATGTTATCAAGGTTAGTAGATTGAGTATAGATTGAATATACTCAATAAGACTTCAACCTAGAAGATTAATAAGACACCATTTTTATGGAATGTGATGAATCACATTAAGTCTTATAATGAAGTTCTGAATTTGTTAAACTACTTGTAAAGTGGGTTGTAACAAACTAATGTCAGGAACTGTCAATATTTTTTGTAATATCCCAAAAGAGAACAATGTATTGTTGCTCTACTTGCTAAACTATTTAAAGGTAATCTTTAAATTGTTAAAGGCAAGTGGGAGTTTTGTTTAGATCTTGAAAGATTGAATTACAAAATACATAATCTTCTAAAATGCACTAGAAAATATCATGATGAGGCTAAACATGTATATGATAGACCTCAATATGATGGAATTGTCATTCATAGATCCGCAAGGATATCTTAGATATTTAATATGTTGAGGAATATGAGTTAGAGGATCATGGTAAGCCTGTTAATCATAATGATGATTTTACCAAATGTTGAATTGTGGTAAATCAATCATACTATGAATGTAGAGATGCTGTCTATAGAGATAATCAACTTTAGATATTTGGTCTATCTTAATGAGTTTCTTCAAAGAAAGTAAACCCTAGTGGTTTAAATCTTTGTGTAGAAATCATATGGACAATATTGTACACATATTTAATGCATGTCTAGTGGCAATAATATTAATCATACTTAATCAATTAACTATGATTAAATATTCTTTTCTAGATACATTAAATAGAATTATAAAGATTATAATTGTCATACTTAGTTTCATTGATATGAAATTTTGACAATGAATATCAAAACTCTTTTTTGTGGAATTACTTTTGCGAGGACGATAAGTAATACAAAGTAGTTTTATAAATTCAAATAATCTTTGAATATGTACAGACTGCAAGAATCCATGAATGGATGTATGCATGCATCTAGGAGATGATTCTTATGTTTAATATTAAATCCATGTTTGATTTAATAATTAAAATAAGATTGCTCATAAGTATTCCTGAAAGCTAGTGGGAGTATTATTTATTTTTCTTAAATCTTATATGTTGTATGAGCAACTACATTCCACTTAAATTAAGTTTTAGTTGGAATGAAACTTCGTTTGTAAGATTTGAAAATAATACAACCTTGGAATATATGCGGTAAATAAATGAGTCAAATAGAACATGATGAATACATATCTTTGACAAGATAGATGAGATCTTAAAGTTTAACTTAAAGATTCATCATGAACATCATGTTGTGTATAAGATTGTTGTGTCTTGCTTGATTGCAAGATGATTTGACAACATTGAAAGTTGTTAGTGTAATAAATATTTTAAAAAGAATATGTTTAGATTTAGAATCACATTCCACATTCTGGAGATGCTCCTAGATTCTATGGATGATTATATGACAATTGTTTCATAATTTTCATTGCCAACAAACTTGAGTTTTGGTAGGCACCAACATTACACTATAACTGTTCAAAGTTTACGGATATTTAAAGAGCATATTGTTGTACACAATGATGCTAGTATAATTGAGATGACACTCAATTCTAGTCACGGTATCCTTGATGATGACTAGTTATGCTCAACTAAGAGCATAGTTGCATTATACATTAAAGAATAAAGAATACTTTAAACTTTAAAAGTTTAGAAAGATGATTGTCATATAAAGGTGGTTTAGGTTGTCACGCACCTTATGGAATGATATGACAATATCAAGATATGTGTAAACACATACAAGAAATTCACTTATTGAATGTTTTGAAATAAGTATTCTAAAAATTCCTATAGATGAAAGTTAGTTGAAATTATGACTTGTCAACAAGTATGAGTTGCATGACTTGTGGCAAAATTCATTAACTAAGAATTATCATGCATTGATCTATTTAGTATTTGGATAAAAGGATATTCTAAACATTATTATTGAAATGAAATAAAGTATTTTGTTATGTTTATTATTCATTTATTATGATGTTATCCTATATTTACATGTTTAAATCATTGAATAACTTAAGTTATTCTAAATAGTCCGTTGTCGATCAATAACATGGGAATGATATTGAATTAAGACAAATCTGAGTATTAGTTAGAATATACTTGAAAGTATATTGATGCGTAGCATGACTAATTTCAGATGATATTCAATGAATTGAGTATAGGACTTATCCCACCCACATGATGATACTTTATGGATCTTTGTCATTAAGTATATCATGAATATTTATCCTCTGACTTGAGATACCAGAGATATGTCATGGATGTAGTGCATTTTTGTGAAGCAATCTAACGCTATACGTAACTGGTAGTTATAAGGGTTGTTTTCAGAAGTGTTGCAAAATCTATGAATCCTGCTTGTATTCAAAATAGGATTTGTTTCCTTCAAATTTATTTTGAAGTATAATACTGCTGGGCCTCTCGTAGGGTTGTTAAGATGTTTGCATGGCCATGCCCAAGGTCTTCTGGAATATGTTCAGAAGAATTGGTAATCTTGATCAATCACATAAAGCGAGAAACAGAATAGTTAATTAAGAAATGAGTGAGATCCATATTCTTATTAACATGGTATTAGAAACAAAAGGATAAATATGATGATGAATCATCGAAATTTGGTTTTTCTCCAGAAAATCATACACGAGTTGTACCGGGGACATTGGCGTATTGCTAGACGCTAACCAATGTCATTACACGTTTTGTAAACATATCCGAGTGGGAGCTGTTGGAATATGAATATATTTATAAAACGCACATGTCCGGATTCGAACTCGTGACCACAGGATTGCACACATTACGAATGAGAATTAAAGTTAATAATTAATGTTAATTGATTACGATTAATTATTATACAAAACTCGACTAACGATCGTTAAGTATTTAACGGAAATGACTAACGACCGTTAAATGTAAAAGGAGAGAATATATGGTGAATAATCTTAAAATGGAAAAGATATGAGTTCCTCTTTTCTCCCCTATGATGGCCGGCCAAGAGAGGGCATACCAAGCCCACAACCCTAACTTGTTCCCAAAGATTTGTAAACACTATATAAACAAAGGCTAGGGTTAATGTTTTTCATAGCTTTTGTGCACACACATTAACCTAACTTTTCTTTGTTCTTTCTCTTGCAAATAATCGGCCACAATACCCTTTAGGGTGTTTGGTTTTGTTTTTCTAAAACAAAGTTTTGTAGATCTAGCAATCGCTTTATTCGTTTGTTAATTCGTGTGTACAAGAACGTGGTAGTAAGTCACTATTCTTACACCAATTGGTTTGAGTTATAAAACGGTAAGGGATAACTCGTTAAACCACTTTGTCACATCCATTGAAGAGATCTAATGAATTGCAAGAGGTACGTTACGCATACTTTCAGTTAATTATTTATTTGTTATGATCTTAAGTCTTCCGCTGTGTACTCTGTGGTGTCTACATGTTTTATTGTATGTCATATATCATAAACTAAATAGTATTCACATCCACTACAAAAAATTATTTGAAAATAACATTAGCATAGAGTGAAAAATGTCAACGAATACAATGAAAACTAAAAGTTCGCAGAAGCATTACAGTGCCATCTCCACGGAAATAGAAGTTCTCACTAATAACTCGATTCTTGTTCATTAGCATAGCCTGCAAAATGGCCATAAAATTATGGTAAACACTTTCGTTTATTGCACAATATATACATTTGAGTTACATTGCCATAAGAGGTTTGGAAACTCACGTGAGCATAGTCCCCAATAGCATAATCCCGTAAAAGAACGTAGCCATTAGGCTGCAAATTCGTATCGTATCCAGGCATAAGAAATGTGTAAAAAAAATCCAAAATTGGAATTTGAAAGAAGGCAAATTGCATAAGGCAACTAACTTTGGTTAATCTTCTATTTTGGGTAACAAACTTTGTTTAACGTAGAACAAGACCCTCAACTATTAAATTGCTGATTTTTCGTCAATTTTCAGTAGGTCAAAAAACAGTCGACATGGATAGCGTCTATAGGAGCCAGTGGTCTTTTACTAGGAAAAATTGGTGAATATTTTATAACGTATAGGCTTAATGGTTTTTTACTAGGAAATAATAGATGATTAGCAATTTACCATAAAGATAAATTACACCAAAGTCGGTTACCTTTTTATCCAAATTGTGTGTACAGATGCATAAGTTAAGCGGAAGTGACCTTTAAAACACGTCCTATGTTTTGTAGCACAATGGGCATCTTCTCGGGTGAAACTGCAGATAATGTAAAAACCTGCATAATATTATTTGGTCTGTATCTGCAATTTATGTATCTTCATGAATCCATAATCAGATCCATGAGGTTGTTAAGTTAATATGCTTACCAAGGTAACAATGTCGACAGATGCTGGCGTAATATGGTCACAAAGATCGTCTTCAGCAATATTGGAAACAAAAACATTCATTTATCTTCACGGAAATCTGTATGTGACTGCATTCATACAAAATCAGAAATAGATTACAATGACTTATATAGTGATTTCGACCTACATACTTATAAATGGGTTGTTGTGCTTGTACGTTGTCTCAAACTAGTTGGAAGTCACCCAAACACAATTCTTAATTCATACAGCCACTAAATTGCTTATAGGGGGTGTTTGGGATTGCTTATTCGAAAATCGAAAGGATGTACCTACTTAAAAACTAGCTTATTTACACTAATACAAGCAGTTTCATACATTCATCAAAATTGCTAATGTGCTTGAAAAATCAAATACACACTTGAATCAGCAATCCCAAACACCCTTAATTTCAAAACTTTAGATCATAAATATAACAATACATGTTCTTTTGTAATAGTAACTACACTTTGAGACAAACCTTAACAAGTGTGACTGCCTGATGCGAGAAATCACAAGCATGAACAAAAAGTTGAGGAAACTTCTTAGCGAGAGGAAATATCGTGTTGCCAGTACCACAACCAGCCTGCAAATGACGATCATATTTTGGTTATAATCAAAACGGTGTTATCCATTCAATTACAGGTACGCGTAACTGAATGGATACTGCTGGCTATGAGCGATGAATCTAACCTCTAAGATTACTTTTCCATTAGAAGGGAGGGTGTCGTTTTCATCACAAAAGTAGTGCCCCCAATCCTTTTCAAGGTAATGTCGGTCCTTGAAGAACTGCAATTACTTCATAATATCAAAAACCTATTTCTGCTCCATTTTCATTTTAAACACTTTATATTTTCGGTTCATTTCAGCCCTATAGAAAACATTGTCGTTACTGTAAGCACATACAAACATATTTTCATCTTATCAGAGAAAAACACTCAGGTAAAAACGGTAAAGTGCCTATAACAGTATTAACATAGGCATGTTGCTAATTTTGGGCATACAGCTTATCTAAAACACTTATGTTTTTCTTTTAATTCACTCTAAAAAATAATCACATAAGAAGTTTGGATCAACAATCACAAGCACCTTCAAAACTGCTATGCAACAAGCTTAGACACACTATTTCAACCTAAACTCCCGATAAAATGGAGTCGAGGAAGGCCCAACAAGCTGTAATAAGATGGCATGTGGCCCAATGTCGAGGAAGTCAAGAACTCTAAATTCAGCGAATTGGTCCCCCATGTGGCCATAGTGGGATTTTGTCCATTTTAATACAAGTGAGTAGTTATTAAACAACCCCAATTTGCAGAAAGAAATTATCATCCAAGAGTCAAATGTATGTGCCAAATCTCAGGGTCAGAAACAAACAGTTATGGGATACCTAGGTTAGGCTGCGTACACCATCCCCGATTATCCTGAATAGAGAAAACCTCATTTGGAAACCAATTTAGTCAAATCTATGTCACCTCATGTCCGCACAAGAGATCCAGGGTATAGCCAAGGAAAGGATAAAAAACGGGCACAGGGATACCACACGGTTAGGCCGCGTAAATCTAAGTCCACCCTCCCTCGGTAAAGAGAAAACCTCATCCATTTAGCCAAATGGATGTTACACTAAAGCTAAGCATAGATTATCGACCCATGACTAAAATCGAACGAAGACTAGTAACATAAAATTATTGATTAGTATAAAACAAAACCAACCTTGTTTTGATGACGCTCGTAGAAGCTGTCCCAATGCTTCCTCGACTCCATTACGTATTGCGTGACGTCACCGTCAAACCCTAACTTAGCGGCGCTCAAACAACGTCGTTTACGCATAGTTATAACGGAAGGTGCGAATGACAGAGATATTGAAATGGCGGGAAAATAAACGGCCATTGCAACTGATTTAACGGCTGTTGGTGGTTGTTTGGAGTGAAAGAGGATTTTGAGTTGTTAGTTGTAGTAATACTTCCTGCACTTTGTTCTCTTGACATTTTTTTCACTTTATAATAACCGACAATGTTGACTCGTTCACATTCTGTCTCAAGAACAATATGTGACAGACAATGTTCCACTAAAAAAAAGTGTTCACCCGCGTTTTGTAACTTAATTTTTTTTTACAAAGTCTTCTCTTTCATAGGAAACAACTAAGATACGCGTAAGGTTGGTCTTAAAGTTGTTTGTTGTGAACTTGACAATCGACTCAAGAATTAAAAACCTTTACTAAGGTGTTGCATCTTTAAGGTTGAATCCGAACATGCGTGTGCTTATGTACTCTTAAACTTAAAGCCTTTTTTGAATTCAAGTATATTAATCAAGAAGAAAATTTTTGTGGATATCCTAAAATGCATGAAATGACTTGTATAGAGCTTGGACATACCTTTTGGAACAAAAACTATATAAATTGTTAAAATGGGGATTAATGTACAGTACACGAACTTACAACTTACAAGTACACAAACTCTCACACTATCTTTATATATGTTCTTCATTTAGTTTTATGTGTATAAAACTACGTTGCAAGCTTTATGGTTTTATCTGGTTAACCATGATGTTTATTAACTATAGACGTTTATCAGCGTGAATTGGTTGTTTTCTTGTATGTTTATGTATTAGTTTGCATTGTAATATCAAAATTTAAAGCCAGTGACATGTAAAATCCTATCCAAAATTTCACATTTTCACATCGTGAAATTCTCAGAATGATTGCTACTCGGGCATATAAATGTGTTCTACTTTTATTTCAAAACGACGGCATATAAATTGATAAATAACAAGTTATCCAAAAACACATCTAACTAGGGGTGTTCATTGGTTGGGTAATATCCGAATAAACCGAAAATCGAAACCGAACCAAATCGAAAATAACCGAACCGAACTTGCTAAAACCGAACCGAACCGAATTAAATTTTTAGCAATCCAAACCGAAAACAAAATTTAAATAAATAAATATATATTTTTTATATATTTATGTAAAAATAATATTAAAACTCTTATAAATATAATATTTTATAAGTTTTTTTTTAAATGTATATAAATAAATGAATAAATAGTTAAATTTATGTAATTCGGGTTATTCGGTTCGGTTTTCGGTTATGAGGGTCCGGTTTTCGGTTATTCGGTTCGGTTGAATCAATTTAAGTTCGGTTCGGTTCGATTCTCGGTTATACCCTGAAAAAAAATTAACCGAACTAACTGAACCGAACAACCCGATAACTGAACCGATGAACACCCCTACATCTAACGCCTTAAAACACAAGCCCAATAAGTCAACCCATTATTCAATTATAGATCCAAGAAACATGTTATCCCAACCCTAGAAGCCTACTATAAAAGCAATCATCCAACATTCATAAAACCCTAGCCACACAAACACAAAACACAGTTTCTTCATTTTTTTTTATTCGACATATGGATCTTATTGTTTCTCATTGAACCAAATCCTAGCTGTTTTGTTGGTGGTTATAGTTCATCATTTGAAAGATCAAAACTTGGTTAGCAAAATCTTACTCTAGCTAGTTTATATCTTGTTTGTGTGCACAATGCACGCATATATAGAGTAAGCTTTTGCTAACTGAGTTTGGATCTTTCCCTTGCATTCCTCGATCTTCTCCCTCCGGCCTTTTCCTTTGTACAACGGAGAAAGGCCGGAGTGAGTTGATTGAGAATGCAAGTATATATGTCATGTCATAATGTATATAAAGAGACGTGCATAATATATCATTTATAAACAAGTATATATAGTAAGAGCTTAAAAAAGGTTACTGCAATTCTTAACTCACCATTGTAGATATTATTTGAATCTTGATTTATATATTTAATGGGGAAGAGCCGCAAGGGCGGAGCTTAGTGAGGACCGGGAGGGGTCCCGGCCCCCTAGGCCTAAGTCCGTTAGTTTATTTTTTCGCGATTTCATGTGTTAAAATTTTTTTTATCTAATTTTTTTCCGGAAAAATTTTTGTTTCGGCCCTCCCACAAAATTTTTTCTAGCTCCGCCAGAAGAGGGTATGATGTTTCTGTTGCTAGTACATTTATATGTTCTTGTTTGTTGGATTCATCTTACGATTTTATAAATTCCCCCATATAAGTTTCCAAGTTTCGCTCTTCTGTTACATTTCTATGCATTTAAAACTAAAATTATGTTTAGTACATTGTTTATAAAAAAATGTGTCTGTTATATTCCATAGTTTTATATTTCACATGGTGAAATTTAGCTTAAAGAAGAGCCCAGTTTAGTTTTTGTGTCCATTGTCTTTGGAATTACTTAAGTTCTACTGGAGACTTTGGATTCTTGAACATAGTGCCTGTTGTGTTTTTGAAACAATGCTTCATAAGATGTATCAAAATATAGTTTTAACTTTTAAAAAATAAGAGCATCTGCAATGCTTCAACTCATAATGACTTTTTCTTTTAATCACAATTAATTTCTTCATAAATTTTATCTTCTAAAAAGTCTTTTTTGCAAACACTCTCCAATGCAAAAAAGCTTTTTAAAAGTTTTTCCATCAACTGAATAGCTCTTCATTAAATGAAAACCACTTGTTGCATTTTGTGTCAAATGCTTGGTGTTTACCAAGCTATCTTCTTCAAAGTCATTGGCAAAGCTTTTGTCCCAATGGAAAAAGAAATTCAAATGACTTGAATAAATAGTGAAAAGTCTTTTGTCAAGTTAGCATTGCAGTTGCTCTAAACTCCTTATAAGGGTTTGAGTAAGTTTTTGTGATGGGTTGGCTTACTTTTGTGCTTATTGGTGTTACCAAACACTTCATCAATAAGTGCTTTTTAGTTAATGTGTGTTTTGATATACTAGTAACATTCAAGATGTTTAGATTCTTTAGCACAGCAGGTTATTTATTCCTTATCTCGCAAAACCCCTCCATAATTGGGGTCTACTTTTATTTGAAGATGTCACACATTGAACATAACAAGGTAGATCAATACCCCTATTAATCACTTTTGTGGGTTTCCATTGGAAATAATAGAACTTAGACATGGTTTTTGGAAGAGAAATTTTTTTAAACGACCCTTTTTTACTAGTACTTTACAAAATTAGACTTCGCCTATACTTTTTTCCAAATGAACTTTTAAATATTAACCGTTAGATTTATTGCTAGATGATTTTTTAACCATACGCGGGTATTTAGGCGAACTTGTACGCGAGTGAATTTATTCAAATTTGACACGCAAATGCCAGGCGATATGCTAGGCGAGTGTTAGGCGAGTGCTAGGCGAGGTCATTTAACACGCGACTGCTAGGCGATATGAGTGATAGGCGATAGGAATTAGAAATTAGCATTCGCGCGAGTTCTTAGGCGATAGGAATGTTTGAAGGCGAATTGCTAGGCAATAGGAAATTAATTTGGGCGAGGAAAATAATTTGGGGCGAATTGCTAAGCGAGGAAATTAATTTGGGGCGAGGAAAATATGAAACACAATTTTGGTTTCTGTAGGGTGACATGGTTTAGGTTTAGGGTCACATTGTTTGATTCTTCAGTCATGTCAAATTTGACAAAAGTGTAAAACTAAAATGAGGTTTATGAAAAAACTACATACCCAGTATAGGAAACTTTGCTTGTGAATATGTGCTTTGTTTTAAAAAAAAACTCTATATCTAATGTATTTACTTTTAGAGAAAACCTCAAAAACAATATCTAATGGGTGTACTTTAATAAAAAGCCATGCGACGAAAAAAGAAAACAATTCATAATTCGGGCGAGGAATTGGGTTGGGCAATGGAAAAGTGTGATGTGACATATTTGGTTCATTTATGTAAAACATAGGAAAACAGTTTAATTTCGTAAAACAACTATGCAGATAGATTATTTAGGTAATTGTCTTTTTTTGAACTCATACTATATAAATTGTTAAAATGGGCATCAATGTGCTATTTACTTATTTATGTTGTGCATCATAGCAAGTTGATTCTAGCAATGTTAAGTCTGTAATAATCCACAACAATGTTTTAAAACCCGGTTTTTTATTGATTTGGTTTACTCGCCGGTTCACCAGGTTATCAGTTCAATTAGTTGAACCGTCGGGTCGAACCAACTAAAAACTTATATATATTTTTTAATATATAATATGTAGTGTTGCATGATACTATGAGTTATGCGCCTTTATCCATATTGAATCGATAAAGAAAATTGAGAGTCTACCGATAAGATTTGGATTTAAGTTCTATTTCAATAATAATATAGCAAAGATTTTCCACAACAATCAACTTATGATTCTAAGTTATAAGAGTTTATAACTATATTAGTTGGTGTTTATACGATAGTGTATAACTCCATTTTATTGTTTTACAAAATTTTAGCTAGCATTAATCCTCAATCCTTCTACTAGTCAATTAAACTTAGATAGGTTGATGAGAAAAAAATGTCAAATTAAACTATAAATCTTAAAGTACGGAATAAGAAATATAAATTTTAATAAGTTAAAAGTATTAAACTGACAGAAAATACTGATAAAAAACTTTATTGTATTGTAAACAAAATAAATAAAGGTGGTAGAGCTCGTAAAAAGTACAAAAATAGGTGGGCTAGAGGGTGTATCCTAACACATCTCTTAGAGCGGAGGGTGTGGGGTTTTCGTGGCTCACCGTGGGCTTACGTGTCGGTTCGCCGTGCCTCATCGCCACACCGGGGTGGTTCGCCGTCCCTCGCCGTGGAGTTGCTCGCCATGGTGACGACGAAGGTAAAAAACCTGACAAACCCACACTAACCAACGGATATATTTTTTATTTGTGTTATTTGATTTGTGTTATTTGATTAGTGTATGTTTGTATTGTGTGTTTGTTTGTAGTGTGTGTAAAGGGAGGAAGAAAAAGACACGTAATGTTTTCTCCTCTCTTTTTTTTTTTTTTATAATTAAAGTAGATAATAAAGTTGTGGTGAATAAACAGGTAAAGTTTTACATTTTTTTTAGATATATTGTTTTGTATTTCTATTTTAATAAATAAATTTAGTTTATATAAAAATTTGAAAAAGAAAAAACTAAAGGGATAGTGGTGGGCTTCAAATGAAGAGGTTGAGGTTTGTTATGAGAGACGAGGGTTTGTTGTGGTTAGTTGTGGAGGTTTGTTATGCTGATGTGACAGTGACATGGCAGTGATGAAGAGCTTGAGGCTTGTCAGCACACCCACCCCTCTTAGTTTTATGTGTATAAAACCACCTTGCAAGCTTTATGGTTTTATCTCGTTAATTGTGATGTTTAGTAAATAGTAACTATAGATGTTTATCGTCATGAATTGGTGTCTTTCTTGTATGCTTATGTTTAAATTAGCAGAGTATCCGCGAATTGCGGTGACGGGTATTCTAAAATGATAATTTTCGGTGAACTATGTTTTTTAAATTCAATATGATTTTTTGACAATAATTTTACGGATTGAAAGAATTTCATGTTGCATATTTTAACTCTTAGCTAAGTTAACTCATTCAATTTGTAATCGTAAAAGACCATACCGAAGAACCCGAAATTGGAAAAGCCCGAAACCGGAAAACCCTTTTATCCGGGTTTGATTTCGAATTTACTTTCAAATATCCGTGGTTACCCAACTAAACCGTGTTTAATATACATGTAGTTTTTAACAAAATATTCATAAATGGTACAAGAATTGGAGAATTAAATTTTCTGGCATCATGCATCACGGTCGCGAGGCTCATATATTGGTCTTATACAATGGAGGCAATACCTTTTATATTCAGGAAAATCATGAAGTCGACATTTGAGAAATTTTAGTGAATTTTCTAAGCAATTTAAAGCTCAATGCAAAGTCATTTACCCACCATCTACAAATTTAAGTCACTTAATTCTTTAGATGTAACTTCATTTTACAAATTTAAGACACTTAGTTCTTCATATATAACTTCATTTTACAAATTTATGACACTTAATTCTTCGTATGTAACTTCATTTTACAAATTTATGACATTTAATTTTTCATATGTAACTTCATTTTCTACTATTAGCAAGTGTGTTGTCTTAAACATATTAAGACTTCCTTTTATAGAAAGTCCTAAATGCATTATAAAGTAGTATAAATTTGTATTTTACTATCAAAATTTAAAGGTAATGACATGTAACATTCTATCCAAAATCTCACCTACTATTTGAATATATATCGCAATTACAGTTTGAAAATCTTGTTGCTACGAACGAATACTCACCTGTACTTATAAAAGAAAAGAGTATAATTAATTAAAGATCTGTTACGAAGAAATTAGACATTGTTGTATAACAACGAGCCTAGTACCACAATGTGAACAATAAGCAAGGAAATATAAGAGAATATGAAAGGGAAAGATATAACTTATTATTGGTGTGTCCTTACATTACATTAGGTTCCTTTATTTATAGGGACCTTAACATGAATGTTATTAAGTACAATTTTGATGTTACAAGACCAATTATAAAGATGGAGGTTACTTGTTAGGGATATAAATGTGATGATAAATGTGTACAATCATTATAATAAATATTCATAACATTCCCCCTTGATTGTACATCATTCAAAATACGCTTTGGATACCGCCTCATTAAAAACCTTGCTAGGAAAAAACCCAGTGGGAGAAAAACCATAGCTAAGGGAAAAAGAGTGCAGTGCGTATTATTTATGTCTGATGACTATATCACTTGAGCTCTTTGAGTTGACGCATCCCAATGTTGTGACTTAGGTTCCCAAATGTTGAGGTAGGAAGTGCCTTGGTAAATAGATCCGTCAAATTGTCGCTTGAACGAACTTGTTGAACAATAATATCACCATTCTTCTGTAAGTCATGAGTGAAGAAGAATTTTGGTAAAATATGTTTCGTCCTATCGCCCTTGATATGACCTTCTTTAAGTTGAGCAATACATGTTGCATTGTCTTGATGCAAATCTGTTGATGCCTCATTCTCTGAAGAATTACCACATGATCTACGTATGTATTGTATCACACTTCTTAGCCAATCCTATTCTCGACTTGCTTCATGTATCTCTAGAATTTCTGCATGGTTGGTTGAAGTCGCTAAGATCGTCTTCTTAACTGAACGCCATGAAATTGCGGTTCCTCCACTTGTAAATATATATCCGGTTTGAGATCGACCATTGTGAGGGTTAGACATTTTGGAAGATATGTAATCTTCTAATATAACTCAAATACAGTACCTCTAATCAATATCCTATAAGATATGGACATCTATATAATAGTTATCCATAACACTCCCCCTCTGATGTCCATTTGAGGATTATGTCTCGTTAAAACCTTACTAGACAAAATCCAGTGGGACAAAAATCTAGTGAAGGAAAAAAAAAAAAAAAAAAAAAAAAACATAATTCCTTTATACGCTCGGGGATGTTGCCTCATTCAAAACCTTGCCGGAAAACCCTATGGGGACAAAACCATGGTCAAGGGAAAAAGAGTGCAACGCTTATCTTCTCTCCCCCTGTTGATGACATCACTTAAATCTCTTAGTTGGTGCAATCCAATATAATAAACCAACTTCTTTAATGTCAATGCAGTAAGTGTCTTGATAGAATATATGTTTGATTCTCATATAAACAAGTGTTCTCCACTTAACCTTCACATATCAAGAAGGATTAACCATATGTCATACTTATCATTATACGAGTACATCCTCGTACTTCACAAGTTATATAGTATCAACGAATGCAAAGTAAATGATACATTATATCAATTATGACCACTAGTGAGAACAATCAATGTTCTATATGCATTTAACTATGACACGTATAAATCGATATTGTGATCATCATCTTTATAAGTAAAGAGGCCTTTCTTCATCAATTGACCTCATAAACATGAGCGTTGTTTATCCATATAAAGATATATAATATCTTTCTTTAGCTTTCGTTATGCACAATGATTTTATCTTTAAGATGTTTAATTCATAAAACAAGACAAAACTTTATATTTCATTTCAAGGTATTCAACCGTCTTGAAAATCTCCTCATGAGTTCCATTCATATTTACCTCATCAAACCATATGTAACTTATACCATATTCAAATACAAAACTCTTTAAAACTAACATGGGTAAATTTTGTTATTTCAATGGCTCATTTTAAACCAATACCATATTGCCTTTCACTTATATAGTGATTTATTCAACTTGATGTTATTATTGAAAAATTTCTTATATGCTTTCAGCATTTTAAATCACGAGACATGCTTCATTCATATTATATATCTCATAAATAGAGATGTATATTCAATAAGTTTTACACATTTATGTATATCGACTTTAAGTCCCAATCCCATGTCTCATCACACGAGACTTCAATCCTTCATTATTTACTTCCGTCATTAAATTTGGCCATTCATTAATCCAATATCCTCACATTCATTTTAGCGCAATATTATTTACTTGCATAATCATTCATATGTAATAGTACTATCGACGTCGATTTATTTATTTTCGATTCCACACTTTACTAGACATTATATTATATCATTTATTGAGATATTATATAATTTCCTTCACCCTGGAATTTTCAAGAACCATCATGTCTAGTGTCTCTTTAAGAGACTATGGGGTCTTTATTACCTCGATTCGACCATTTTAATTTTCTTGCTCCATTTCATTTATTCATTCGAGGACTTTTACTTGGAATCGAATCAATCGATTAGTCTATCATGCTGCAGCCATGCCATAGACTCACTATCAATAATTGGTTGTCATGTTGGGACATACATTATAATTGGAGCACTAGCAGCGTATATATGATCTAGTCACTTCTTAAGGTCACTAAACATATCTGGCAAGTACTAGATCTGGAATATAAATTTTCCCTTAAACTTCAAGTTCATATTCATTAGTGTGAGGATCAACATTTATATTATCATAATTTATTCTAAATTTCTCGCTGCTCATTCTCCCCCTGAATGAATTATCAATTTCAACATCCCAAATTTGTGTGCGTTGTGATGGATTTACAATACAGGTTCCGCACATTTACACAAAACTTTATATGGGAAATATATGGTCAGTGACCAAGACTATTCTAATGGGAAGGATTTATATAGATTGTTGGCAAGATGCGAAGTCATATTTTTTTTAATATGCCCCATAAACTAAAAGTTTTGTTCTCACAATTGTTGGCTTTGCAATCAACTGAATACGTTTTATAAACGTTTCAACAAAAGCAATTCGTGTATGAACATTGGATACGTAAAGTTCAACACTTATTCCAATGATTTTCCAACATATAGAAGTATTCACCACCATTTCCAAAGATACAATCTGAAACCATGCTAGCATTTAATAAGATGAGCCATTAATCACGCTAATCTTAAGTTGCGTATTTGATGATCATTTTGACGATGCATCGATTTTAAAACTCAAAATGATCCACATGGTGAATGTATATGCCTACATACATCCCCTTTATATTCTTTCTGAAACTTTATAGGACAAAGTCCTCACTTCAATATGGTGGTGATATATGAACAATTAACTTCTATTGAGAACAATCTATTTTATCTTAGAAGAATTTATAGTTCTTCTATACATTTCGCATGTTCATTGACCCGGGATGGTCCACCGGTCGTGCCAATTCCTACAATAATCTTGGCTCATATTGACACCAAAGAATCAATTCGAATATGGTACATGTACTAATTAATACATTACATGAGACGATAATTAGAGGCAACTCATAGTTATCATATAAGGAAAACCAATAGCAGAAGATGATGATTGAATATAAATGTTTTGTAATTTGGAATAAATTATGATAATATGAATGTTGATCCTCACACTAATGAATATGAACTTGAAGTTTAAGGGACAATTTATATAAGATTTAGTACTTGCCAGATATGTTTAGTGACCTAAAGAAATGACTAGATCATATATACGCTGATAGTGCTCCAATTATAATGTATGCCCTAACATGACAACCAATTTTTATCAGAAATCATTACTTATGAATTACTTTATCGGCTTCTTTTCTCTTTTGTTAAACTAATAAAAGGTTGTTTCTTATTTGGTTTTTTTTTAATAAATTTATAGTATTCATATAAAAGTAACTAAGTTGGCATACACATACTCAATAAACAAGTGCGATTAAGATTGATAACATACCTGAATCCATGATCTAATATATTAGGATAAGGGTTCGATGGGTTTCTATATGAATCAAAAACCACATCGATAGATCGTGTTGATAAGGTGTTGTATAACAACGAGCCTAGTAGCACAATAAGAACAATAAGCAAGAGAATATAAGTGAGTATGAAGGAGAAAGATAGAACTTGTTATTGGTGTGTCCTTACATTACATTAGGTTCCTTTATTTATAAGGACCTTAACATGAATGTTATTAAGTACAATTTGGATGTTACAATACCAATTATAAATATAGAGGTTACTTGTTAGGGATATAAATGTGTACAATCATTATAATAAATATTCATAACAGACATCTAAATGTTGCACTGTAAATAAAAAAATCATTATAATAAATATTCATAACAGACATCTAAATGTTGCACTGTAAATAAAAATACCTAATTATTTATTGGTCATAAAGGCAAACATTAAGATTTACATATACTTTCACAAGAGTAGTTAAAGTAGAAGTAAACATTTAAAGCCATTCAATTTACTCTATTTTAGAAGTACGCATCTATTGAAGACACAAAAATTGTCAGTTCTTCACTTGAAATACACATCAATTGAATTCCACTATAATATTAATGAGAAACGTCAACAACATCATTAACTTTTATTCATTCAAATAAGTCATATTTATTTACAAGTGATTATATTTTTGTTGTAATTTCATAAATCATTTCTAAGTAATTATTTTGTTATACGTTATTATATAAAAGTAACAAATAATTTAGGCCTTCTTTTTTATGAGTCTGTATTTTTTTTTGGTTTAAAAACCAGGGCTTTCGGGCTTTTTTACGAGCTCTTCAAAACGCCGGGCTTTCACGCTTTTTGGCAGGTTTTTTCAAGCTTTGGGCTTCACCCGGGCATGACCAGGCCCGGACCGAATCGGGCTTTAGTAAAAAATATAAGGACCATTTAGATTTTGGCCTTTTGGCCGGGCTTTTTTAAGCTTTTCCGAGCCGGGCCTATGCCCGGGCTCAGGCATTAGCCCATCTTTGCATATCTAAAGTCGTCGCACATAAAGTCTCTATATCAGGCACATTTGTCAAAAAATTATATTTTATAGGGTTAGATTCGTATAATCTTGTTCCATTTTGAGTTTCATGCAGATATTGATATCGAAAGTACCAACAACTAAATGAAAAAGATTTGCTCCTTTGTGAATAAAACACGATACGCACATATCCCATTAATTGAACTCTCCTCTTCCCAAATTGTAGAAAACTAGAAGGAAGTTGAATAGTTTTACCGACGTTTTAGTACTTTTAGATCGACTTATGTTAATATATTTTGGACGTGTTGGATATTGATAGTTTGATATGTATATAAGGGTAAGGATTCAGTGAGAATAAAACTTAAAATGAGAAGAATGAAAAGAATGAGAAATAATTATAACTGCATATTTGAGATGCATCGACTTGATTTTAGAAGCATCTCTATTCATTTAGATGCATCACAATTAGTTTCGAAAATGATTTTGAATTGAAAACGATGCAAAGTAGTACTAGCAACAAATTTGACCCGAAGAGGACGAAAAATACATAGAATTCGTCTAACTTGATGAAATGCATTTAATATATGTATATGCATCTAATTTTTTAGCTAGAAAATATATTATGATAGCATCTAAAAGATTAATGATGCATCTAATTCAAATTGATGTATCTCTAATGTGCAGTTATTGTTATTTCTCATCTTTCTTATTTTAAGGATTCTTCTCATTTGATCATTAGTCATGTACATAAACTAAACTCCAAGTTTTACCGTACTTTTTAAACCTTGGTTGGTTGGTTGGTTGGTTGGTTAGAGAATTTATTAAAGTTGTTTGTTTGAATTTTGTTTCACTTTTTTACTTGGTTGGTTGGTTGGTTGGCGAAAATTACCTTGGAGGCCTCTGCACGGACCACTTGTCCTGCAGAGGTCATATTTTTTCCCAATGTCCAATAAGGCTACCCATTTCGCTTCAAATTGGTAGAGAAGTCTTTGTAGGACACGTGTGAACTCCACGTTCAATATAACTGGAAAAAAAAGTACTTCACAGCAAATTTGAGGAGAAATCTTACACAACGGGCCCCTACCACTCTCTTTTATCTGACAAGCTAATCATTTCGCTGCACATTTGAAGAGAAATCTTACACTTCTCGGCCTCACCCAAATCTTACCCTTTTTTATTTTACATAAACCCTTTTTACACAATTACTTTTATATACAATGCCTTATATACTTGTAAATTCCTTACTTTAAACTATTTTTACACAAAACACATGCTCTGATTGTGTTGTAACATCATGCTTTTCATTTTCAATTATCCAAGTGATGTTTGTATTGTTTGTGTGTTTGAATTTTACAAGTGATGTTTGTATTGAAATGACAATTCAAGTTTTCTTTAATAAAGAACTTGAATAGGCACACTCAAGTCATATTTCTTTAATAAAATACTTGACAATTGATTTAAAACATTGTATCTTATTCATATTATTTTGTGGAACATTTCACACACTTTGAGACACAATATTACATTCATGTTAACTCTATTTTTTAACATTTTTGAGTTCGCTGGGAAAAACATCATCAAGGACAACGCAAAGGAGAAAATGAGTAAAGTTTTATACAACATTTACATTTCAAATAACGTGAATAAAGACTGAAAATATCGCCAACTTATTACATAAAAAACCATACAAACCCTAAAACAAAATAGTTTCATTGATGCTTAAGTACATATATCTTTTTAAGTATGTTAACACCCCTTAAACTATCCTTTATTTGATAAAAGAACACGTACCCATCCAATATTTGAGCATGTGTTTTGTGTAAAAATAGTTTAAGTAAGGAATTTACAAGTATATAAGGCAATATTAACACCTCATTTTTGTTTGTGTATAAAAGTAATTGTGTAAAAAAGGTTTATCTAAAATAAAAAATGGTAAGATTTGGGTGGGGCCGAGAAGTGTAAGATTTCTCTTCAAATGTGCAGCGAAATGGTTAACTTGTCAGATAAAAGATAGTGGTAGGGGCCCGTTGTGTAAGATTTCTCCTCAAATTTGCTGTGAAGTACTTTTTTTTTCAGTTATATTGAACGTGGTGTTGACATGTGTCCTACAAAGATTTCTCTGTCAATTTGAAGCGAAATGGGTGGCCTTTTTGGATATTAGGAAAAAATAGGACCTTTGCAGGACAAGTGGTCCGTGCAGAGGCCTCCTAGGTAATTTTCGCCATTTTTTTTACTTGACTTGCTGATGGAACCCCTTGCAGGTCTCATGCTCTCATATGTCACCATTAATTGGTGCTGTAAAATAGTTGGAGAATAAATGGAACTTTAAGAAGACACTTTTATCATTAGAAAATATACAATTTGTGATATAATTTTGCTTAGAATCATGCAAAATATGTTGAACACGTTGCTAGAAAGACTTGTTCAAGAACAAAAACGATAAAAAGCAACTTTTACTATAATAAATAAATAGACAACTAAAATGATGAAATATTAAGGAAGTGAAGCGAGTCAAAAATGGTGCCACACACATTTCAGAAATTTGTATTTGCCACTCTATAATTCTATAAGGCTAGTCCCAATCGTGACCGGAGATGACCCAGGTCACCAGCGTCACGTCAGCTTTCTCTCTCCAGCAACCAAACATGACCCGGATGCCACAGTCGATGACCCAAGTTGTTTTTTTTTTTTTTTTTTTTTTTTTTTTTTTTTTTTTCAAACATTTGAAAAAAAGTTTTTTTTTTGTTTGAATTACAAACGGTTAGTTTTTTTTTTGAAACCCAACGGTCAAAATTGCATGGACAAGTGACATAAAACCTCGATCGAAATTTGAACCGATATGTGATTTTTTTGCACCTCAATCGATGTGACTACCGATGTCCACATCCGGCACAACCGATGTTCACATCGGTCGAAGGATGAAAAACACGTTGCCCAACCGATATTTTTCCTTCGATTGGGACTAGCCTAAAAGTTTACAAGGACTTGTTACTTTTTGCTTATGATTATGATCTAGTTGAGCTTCTTGCCATTGTAAGTTTAACTTGATGAGCTACATTGAATTCGGTCATCACATTAGCCTTTTCAAAGGCTGTCAAACACACCTACCATAGTACACTAAACATTACTCCTCCAATAAATTCACAACAACCGACCTCAGCTCATTATCTAGTCTAGGTTATAAACTTAACTTCACAAGCTCATTATCAAAAAACCACTTCTTCCTCATAGTTAAATGTTTGATACAATTTTTCAACCCATGAATTTTGTCCATAAAAGATGGGTGTGGCATGTACCATGGCGATTATGCTATCTTGTCTTCATTATTGAAATAGATGGTCTCGGAACTAAAGGTAAATTCGAATTACTTTCTTCTAGTGGTTCATGTTGCAACTTTTTTATAATTTGCTTTGTCTTTCACAAATCATACTAATGTAAAATAGTGCTTGAGGAACTTGTAACATAATATGACTATATATCTTAGATAGCCAAAATATTTTTTTATTTGGGTTGTTTCACCATTATTTGGGTTAAGATTGACCCGTTCAACACCCCAACTAGTTAATTGCTTATTTTATTTTAATGGACAAAATTTTGTGTAGTTTGTAGAATATGTGGGACGAGATTGGAGAAATTAAAGAGAGAAGGAGGCGGTTAATAAGATTATGGAGAGTTGCTCTCTTGTATTTCAAGGATTACTAAGCTAGAGCAATTGGGTAATAAACATTTTAAAGAATGTAAGGTGATTGCAAGAATCTTTGCGAGCTCCTAGGTGACGTGTCTTTACAAATGTAAGTAAAATGATCATAAGTCGATACTATATACAAGTTTAATTATGTTTTTTTAGATGTACTATATATTTGTATTGTAGAATATATATATTTATTCTGTTGTGATTGATTTGCAGATTGATGGAACCTTGGTTGATAAGATCAATAATGCGGAAATCTATCTTAAGAAATTGAAGAGAAGGAAATACGAGTTTGAGGCAGAGTTTATAGAGCTTCAGTCAAAAATAAAAGAATCTCATGTTAAAAACTTAAAATGGGGTTTCATGTGTTATTGACAGAGAGGATCAATGCCAAAGTTGTTTCTAGCATTATTAAGAAAGGGAGAATTTGTTAGATTAATACAACACAAATAAAAAAGAATCTCATGCTTTAATTATTTTTAATGGGAAGAGGTATGATGTTTGTGTTGCTAGTACATGTATATGTTCTAGGTATTGTTGGATTCATTTTACGATTTTATAAATTTCCCCATATATTAAAAAAAAAAAAAAAAAAAAAAAAAAGTATAATGCTTGTACACCTATGTTATTATGTTTTCCAAGTTTCACTCTTCTGTTACATTTCTATTTATGCATTTAAAACTAAAAGTATGTTGTGTACATTGTTTATAAAAAAATGTGTCTGTTATATTCCATAGTTTTATAAATCAGTTGGTGAAATCACGGAGGCCATTGATAGGACGTATATTTATCCGTTATACACAATAACTTGAAATTTGGCTTAAAGTAGCAGATTCCAATTTAGTATACTGGAGACTTAGGATTCGGGGGTGTTTGGCGAGGTTCTTGAACATAAAGCGTGTTGTGTTTTTGAAACATTGCTTCATAAGGTGTATCATAACAGGTTCTTTTTTCGTTATCTCTCAAAACCCCTCCATAACCGGGGTCTAGTTTGATGTGAATATGTTGGCCATTGAACATAACGGGATAGATCGATGCCCTTATTAATTGCTTTTGTGGTTTTCCCTTGGTGGAAACCATTGTTGTCAGGATCATGTTCTTGATCTTAAAATCTTACAATTTTACGATACTACAAAGCAAAAACGATCCGGATCCTACATAGAAGCAGCCCAAATATGTACTATAAAAGCAATCATCCAACCTTTATAAAACCCTAGCCACACAAACACAAAACACAGTTTCTTCATTTTGGCATGAGTAAAGTCCAAAATACATCCATGTGGTTTGCCCTTTGTCTCGCTTTACATCCCTAAACCTTTTTTTGGCACAAAACCATCCCTCCGTTAGTAAAGTTGGCATAAATACATCCATCTGTTAGTAAATTCAGTTAATAAGGACTAACGGTGCAAATTTTTCTCCGTTATCTCCTAACGGAAGAGAAAATATTTGCACCGTTAGTCCTTAGGACTAACTATGCAATAAAATTAATTGCATCGTTAGTCCTATTTATTGCATCGTTAGTCCTAAGGACTAACGGTGCACTCCAGCGCCACCCACCACCCACCGCCACCTCCACCCAACGCCACCCCCACCTCCACCGCCGCCACCCACCGCCACCACTACACCACCACCTCCACCCACCACCACCCAACGCCACCACCCCCCACCTCCACCGCCGCCACCCACCACCACCTAACGCCACCTCCACCGACCACCGCCCAACGCTACCTTCACCACCACCACCGCCACCACTACCACCACTATAGCACAACCTCCACCCACCACCACTACACCACCACCACCAACCACCACCTATTCTTATTGATGGTGGTGGTTGGTGGCGGTGATGGTGGTGGTGGCGGTGGAGGTGGGTGGTAGTGATGGCGTTGGGTGGATGTGGGTGGTGGTGGCAGTGGTGTGTGGCGGTGGTGGCTGGTGGTGGCAGTGGTGGCGGTAGATGGCGATGGTGGAGGTGGTGGTTGGGTGATGGTGGGTGGAGGTGGCGTTAGGTGGTGGTGGGTGAAGGTGCGTTGGGTGGTGGTGGGTCGATGTGGTGGTGTAGTGGTGGGTGGTGGCGTTGGGTGGTGGTGGGTGGAGGTGGTGGTGTAGTGGTTGCAGTAGTGGCGGTGGGTGGCGGCGGTGGAGGTGGGGGTGGTGGCGTTGGGTGGTGGTGGGTGGAGGTAGCGGTGGAGGTGGTAAGTGGTGTCGTTGGGCGGTAGGTGGCGGTGGAGTGCACCGTTAGTCCTTAGGACTATCGTTAGTCCTAAGGACTAATAGTGCAAATATTTTCTCTTCTGTTAAGAGATAACGGAGAAATATTTGCACCGTTAGTCCTTATTAACTGAATTTGCTAACAGAGGGATGTATTTGTGCCAACTTTACTAACGGAAGGATGCTTTTGTGCCAAAAAAAAGTTTAGGGATGTAAAGCGAGACAAAGGGCAAACCACAAGGATGTATTTTGGACTTTACTCTTTTGGCATACTTGATGTAGTTTGTTGAAACCACCAACACAAATGGGTTCCGATGGATGCTTGATGAACGTATGGTATGTTCTTCATCAAATAGATATCATCCATTTCCCAAGCATCCAACAGAACCCACTTTATGTGCTCGTGTGAAGGATGATGTAGGTATGTTAACATAGGAAAAAAAAGAGCTTTTTACGAAAATGAACTATAATTGATACCTGTTTACGAAACAGGTTCTCGCACAAGGTATTTACGAAAATGAACTTTCCAATGTTATCCGTTGGATCTCTTACAACATAAAATCCCAACACTACACGTGTATTATACGATTTCCGGGGCGAGTTGTGGGCGTGGTACAGCCAGGCGAGGCCCTGGGCGTGGTACAGCCGGGCTTGGGCGAGATTGCTTGCTGGGCGTGGCCCTGGGCGTGGTGCTGTTGGGCGTGGCCCTGGGCGTGGTACTGCTGGGCGTGGTCTTGGGCGTGGGCGTGCAGTTGTAAACGTAAAATGTTGTTGCGATGCACCTTGAAACATTGTTGGGTGACATTTCGACAAGATATTGTTAGAAAACATAGTTCCGTTTGTATTTGAAGTCATCTGTAAAATGCTGCATCCTGTTTCTTTATCATTCTTACTTTCATGCAGATGGAGCGGAGCCATGTGTTATACAGTGGGGGGAAAGGCCCCCAATAAAGCATTAGTAGAAAAGCTAAATTAGTGAGAAAATTTGGTAAATTTGATGAAATGTGTTATAGTGCCCTCACCATATATTGTTGAGTGCCCTCAACTAAACAATTGAATTTTGAATTTTGTCTGAATCTGTGCTAAAAAAAGTGAAGATCAAGAGATGGGATGTTGAAGACGAAGAGATAAGGTTGTTATTGAAAACTGTGAAGTGAGACTGTGAGAGTCAATATTACTATTATTAAGTATGTTACTCATGTGAATATAACTAAGGAATAAGTTTTTTTAAAGAACTATATAACTAGCTGTAATAGATTTTTAATTTCTAGATTATATATTTTAATATATTGCTTCTGAGGATGTAAATTAAGTTTTAGCCTCTAGTGATATATTTCGAAATACATTTTAGCCTCTACAATGTATGATATATATCTACTCGGTTCGATGTAAATTAAGTTTTTAGCCTCCATTAAAGTTTGTTTTCTTCAAATATTTTATGCTAGTCTTTTTCATATAGTACTTAGTAATTTAGTTCAAAAAAAGTCGAGTCATTTTAACATGACAAATATTTTTCTAGAGTATGTGGAGAAGTTTGAACAGTAGCGACTCGCTGAGCAGCCAGTTGTTGAAGAGAAACATGTGGCTGCAAAGCAGGAAGAAAATTCACAAGCTTTGCTGGAAAAAAAAGGATAAGAGAGACGAGGTGAAGAGAGTAGAAACTCCGAAGGAAGTGAGAACATATGCAGTAGAGGTTTGATTTGATTTGGTTTTGTTTTGTAGTATACTTATTAAGATCTGAAGTAGCTAGTGAGATCATGCATGTGATGGGATCTTTGACTGATATCAAGATGAAGAGTTTTTTTTTTTTTTTTTGAACAGCAAAAACTTATATAGAAAAACTAGCAATTCCTCGGATATCAAGATGAAGAGTTTCAATTCAAAAAATCATGTGAGAGAATGGAAAAGGTGATCGTGACATATTTTGGTCACTTTCGTAAAGTATACTAAAAGAGTTCAGTTTCGTAATATGACTTGGGATATGGATTGTTTTGGTAATTTGCTTAAAAAAAATATGTATAATATATTTTATATTATGATTTTGTTGTTATTGTTGCTCTCATGTTATGTTGCTCTCAAGAAGAAGTTAAAACTAACTCATATGCAACCTTGCTAGATATGCTTAAATCTCGTAATTAATATTCAATTTAAAACCTGTGAATAGTTTAGTACACTTATTTCGTTCTGCAAGGGCAATTTGATTATTTCAAGTCTCTAACCAACTTGGTTTAGTAGTGTATGCTGTAAACAATATGGGGAAGAGGGTATGATGTTTCTGTTGCTAGTACATATATTGTTCTGGCTTGTTTAATTTATCTTTTGATTTTATAAATTTCTCCATATATTAAAACCAAAAAAAGTATGATTCTTGTTCAACCCGGCCGGGTCAACCGGTTGAACCGGTTTCTTTAATACTTTGGAACCAAATGTGAGCTTTTTTTAGCAGAATCACAGACCTGGTTTAGACGACATTTTTAAATGAGAAATGATACATGGACTTAAAAGTGGACCTAATTATGGACTTAAAAGCACGTGGCATCATTGTTTATACTTTATACCAACCAAGTTCATATAATAACTAGTCATGTCAACAACTTACAGGATTGTTTTTTTGGACTTAAATTTCACTTGGTGAAATTGGCAGAGGTGATTCATAAGGACTTATATATATGAACTTAAGTCCAAAATAGCTAAGAAACAACTTGACTCATTTATGCCCATACTTTCATCCCTTTCTTTTTTCTCTCATCTTAAAACTCAAAACACAACCTGATCAAGTTGACGCCATACATAAGCCCAAACTTAACCTTTGCTTTTATTTTTATGTGATAGAGATAGACAACAAAAACAAGTTATCCAAAAACACATTTTAACACCTTAAAACACAAGCCCAATAAGCCAACTCCTTATTCAAGTAGATCCATCAAACATCTTTTTTTGTCCCAACCCTAAAAACAGCCCATAATATCCACTATAAAAGCCATCATCCAACATTCATAAAACCCTAGCCACACACACTTTCTTCATTTTTATTCGACAGATGGACACGGGTACTCCCATATAACACTACAACAGCAACCACCTTTAGAGACAGAAAGTGTGGTAGCCAAAAGTGGGCTTTTTCTGTCGCTAATGCTTTTGGCGACAGAGGGTTGTCGCCCAAAAGGTTGTCGCGTATAGTCCGTCGCAGAAAGTTTGGGTGACAACATTTTTAGACTTTTGGCGACAGCATGCGGGGCCCACGAATTTTTCAACTAAAAAACTTGACCAGATGGGACCCACACCTTTAGCTACAACATGCCCTGTCGCTAAACGTTTTTTTCTATTTTATTTATTTTAATTATTTATTTATTATATAAAAATAAAAGTCAGCACAATCAAAAAAATGCAGCAGCAGCAGCTGCTATTCCAAATCTGTAATATCTACCAAAACCAAATCTGAAAATAACCCAAAACTAGGATACAAAAATGCATTTGTTCACTTATTCATTCCAAAACAACCAAACAAAGTCATAGTTTCGATATACAACGATACAATCAACCTAAATACTAAAATGAGAACACAAATAACAAAAGGATGTCAAAACAAATACAAATTACATACTATCACCCTACTCGTCACCAGCATCATCAAAATCACCGTATAAATCATCGGTACCATCACCATCACCATCCAAATCACCCCGTAAAATCCGGCTACTACTTCCGAGATTAAGATCACCTATAATAAGATTCAAATAAATACAGCATGTGAGATGTCAATTACTTCACCCCAATAATGCACATGGCTGATTGATTTTAAATGAAAGATCATATTACATAAGTATTAAAATTTGGCGTCAACTATAGTTCTATAGCTTCCAATAAACATAATGTTCCTAAACGTTACTATTTAAACTACGATTGTTCTAAGAAACAAAATTTCACCTTGGGTTTGTAACAGGTGCTTGAGTAGTTGAAACACTAGGCGATTCATCCTGCCATTTACAACAGATACAAAATATTGAAATGTTTTATAGGTCACACGGTTTTATATATGCCGCAAATTTACCAGTTACTGAACAAGGTTAAGATTATAGAAGAGTCTTTAGTCTTGTATATAAAAAAAACATCACATAGTTAATATTAGCACATCGTCAAAAGTTTGTAAAGCCCGCAATTCTAACTACGTGTCTATCTTATCATACACATTCAAGTGTATCAAATATAAAACTCCTACCAATTCCTAAAACACTATAAAAGTCAAAATACCGTTGATTTAGCAACAAACCTTAAGCAAGGCCAACCAATATGAAACGCATGAAGCAAATTATAGGCAGAAGGATCACACTGAAGCTCTTCAACTTCCTCTAAAGCGTCAACACCTTCTTGCCACACTTTCGCTGGTATCAATGGTATCTCATTCGACGAAGACAAACCTTCGCCTTTCTTCGCACCACCCTAATTACTCACAAAACACATAAATCAAACACCTTTTTAACTAAACATCAAATACCCATATCATCCCACAATCCAAAATAGCATAAAACAACAATTAACAAACAAAATATAATCTTTTTAAACTGAGAACTGTAAATTAAGATTAAAGAACTTAAACCCATTTCCAATTAAGATTCAACATTGAAACTAAAGTGCCAGAACGTTACAAGTACACCAATTAAACACATAAATAACTAATTAAACAAACTAAAACTATAAAACTTAAAACATAAAGAAACCTTTAATTTGTGTGGTGGTGGGGGTGGCTGTGGTGGTCGGCGGTAGCAGCGGTGGCGAGCAGTGGTCCGGCAGCGGCGGCAGTGGTGTCTTTTACACAAACATAAACAAACACAAATGTACCAAAATTAAAGTTATAATTGAACAAAAAATATAAAAACCAAAATTAAAAAAATCTATGTACCTTTAACATAATTATACAAAAAAAACAGTGGTGCGTGTGTGTTGATTTGTGGTCTGCGAAGGATGAATCGGAAAGAGAAAAAAAACAGTGGTGCTTCATCCTTCGATTGAGAGGATGAAGATGATATTAGAATTAGATGAGTTTTGTTTGTGTGTGTATTTGGGAGTGAGATGAGAATGAGATAGAGTTTTTTGTGAAAGTGTTTTAACTTTTCATTTCCCTTTGGCGGGATAAAGTGAAAGTGTAGGAGGGAAAAATAAACTTTTTGGGCAAAACTTATTTTTGTTTCTTACACGGGTATTTTATTTTTGGGCAAAATTTAAATTTTTTTTAACCTCACTTTTGGAGACAAGTTGGGTTGTTGCAGAAAATAAGTGGTCAAACATTTGTAAAAGTGTTGAAAATTGTGAGCCCTTCTTAACCTTTAGCGACAACCGTGTGTTGTCTCCAATTGTGTCCGTAGCTAAAAGTCCTTTGTGGTGTAGTGTAATAATGGTGTAGGTTGCATTAGGAAAGAAAGGGAAAGATGGTAGCAAAAGTTTACTCTTGTGTGCACATTTCACGCATAGAGTAAGCTTTTGTTAGCTGAGTCTGGATCTTTCCTCTTGCTTTCCTTTTGCAACTCACTCCATTTTTCTATGTACAACTTACACCATTGTAGATATTACTTGAATCTTGGTAGAATCTTGATTCATAGTCTACCCGCTAGTTATTTATTTATATTTGTTTATGTTATTTTATACTATCAATGTTGTAAATAATATGGGGAAGAGGGTATGATGTTTTTATTGCTAGTACATTTTATATGTTCTAGCTGTTGTTAGATTCATCATACGATTTTATAAATTTCTCCATACATTAAAATAAAACAAAAGTATAATGCTTGTGCACCAATTTTATATGGTTTCCAAGTTTCGCTCTTTTGTTACATTTCTTATCTAATAATTTCAGAATTTGTTATTTGTTTGCGTTGTTTAAAAATGTCATAAGAACATCTTACTAAATTGTTTGTTTTGTGGTTATATCTATGTTAAGGCCTGTGATGAATAAAGATTTTGCCTACATTGTCTGATGATCTTTTTCAATGAAGAGAAAAAACTAAAGATTTCTGAGGCTTTGTTTAATATAAACATTTTTTTATTTTCTTTTAAAAAAATACATAAGGTTTTCTTTGCTGTATAATCTATTCATAATGGCCTATGATGATTAGAAATTGTCCTCCAATTCTGATTACAAACTATGAAGAGGAAACTAGACATTTCTGAGGCTGTAATGAATATTTACCATGACAAATGTTTGAGATGATCAAAACAAGTTAAAACCTTTATATATGCATTCAGAATATGATAAATGTTTATGAGAATTCTAGCCGAAAATCACCATAATTGGGATGTTTTCAATGACTAACATCTTCAAATCAAAGTAGATCCCAAATTTTTTGGTTTCAATTCATTTTGCATTGTTGCTAAGGATTTTCAGACATCTTGCCGGAATTAAAAACATCAAAGGGGAAGAACATTCAAACATAGAGCTCAATAAGTAAGCTTGAAACATTTGAGTTCAAGAAAAGTAATTATAAAAGGTATAGTATTACACATCGGTTGGTCTTGAGATACAAACTCTTACAATGTTACATGATCAACCAATGACATCCGCGTTGCATGTATCTAACTTAACTCGTACAAGCATGGCTAAATCCCCCAAGTCATCTTCATCAGAAGAAGAATGCGAATCTTCCTTCTTTACTTCTGTCGTACTATCATGTTTCTCCTTTTCAGCTACCTAAAAACATTACGCATTCAATTATAAAAATCTGCCAGTACAAAAAGTTTGGATTTGTCATAGCACGAACCAAAAGAGAGAATGCGGGTTGTGGAAAATGTAAGTGGCCTCTTCTTGTTGCCTTTCATGGCATTATGATTATACGAGAAGCCTAAACAACTCTACAAAGTATACGGCAAACGTGAATCAGATACACGAGTAGAAATTAACTCGTGGAATGAAGATGAAGAATCATCAGATGTTGATTACCTCACAACAACAAGATATAATTGTAAATTCGTCGGAGTGATAAATACATCACTTATTCAGGAAACAGTAATGAAACATGTGACTGCAATAACGTCTAAATACACATTGTAATTCTACAGAATTAGCATTTATATTTATTTTTCAGAACAAAATATCATTCTCTGATATCAATTTACTCATCACTTACAGGACGAGAATCAGATGGATCAGGTTAGGTGCAGCACAATTCAATGTTAAAGATGTTGCAGTAGGATACTGACTTGATCAACAACTGAGAACTGGCGATTTGTGGTTTTTAACAGTGGAATTATATTATGGTCAAGGACGTCTGAAAACTGCTCGTATCCAATGCCTAAAGTAGAACATAAAGAGTGACTTAGAATAGGGAAGTGGCATAGCCTGAAGTTAGCAAAATGGGCTTAACAGGTCATTTTAGTACGGGGTGGTTGACCCGAGCACTTTTTACCCGAACTTTCCAACTCTGTTATAAACAATTAGTGTGTCAAATAATAATTAACTTACAAGAGGTTTTACGAACTACTGTAATATTTTTTGCTTTGGATGACTTCCAACCCGTTTGACCCATTTGACCCGCTCATAAGTACTTTGGTAAAAATTATCAATTTCATAGGTTGAGAGGTTGAACTATACCGCTGCATGGTAATATTTTTAGCTCGATTTTCGATCTCTGTTGTATGTATTCACATCCACTACAGTAAATCCAGCGCTTAAAAACAATTCTGACAGCAAATCTTCTGAGAAGTAGAATGAACACTGCAGAAATATATTTGACAATAACATTAGCATAGAGTGAAAAATGGAAACGAATACAGTGAAGACTAAAAGTTTGCAGAATCGCTACAGTGCCATCTCCACGGAAATAGAAGTTCTCACTGATAACTCGATTCTTGTTCATTAGCATAGCCTGCAAAATGGCCATAAAATTGTGGTAAACACTTTCGTTTACTGCAGAATATATACATTTGACCCATAAGAAGTTTGGAAACTCACTTGAGCATAGTCCCCAATAGCATAATCCCGTAAAAGAACGTAGCCATTAGGCTGCAAATTTCGTATGCTATCCAGACATAAGAAACCCGAAGAAAAAAAGATATCCAAAACTGGAATTTGATAGAAAGGCAAATTGCATAAGGTAACCAACTTTGTTTAACCGAGAAAAAGACAAACTTTTAAAATTATTGATTCTTAGTAGCTAAAAAAGGTCAACATGGTCAGTGTTAGAATCATATGCAACGTATAAATTTGACCTCAGTAACCTATTACCTTGTGTCAAGTTATTTGAAAGTACGAGTATTCTGGTATAATGGCAAAACAAGACAGTTACTTTTACCCGATATTAGACCAAAGTCAGTTACCTTTTTATCCATATTGCGCCTACAGATACATAAATTCATCGGAAGTGACCTTTAAAATACGTCCTATGTTTTGTAGCACAACGGACATCTTCTCAGGTGAAACTGCAGATAATGTAAAAACCTGCATAATATTAGTCTGTATCCTCATGAATCCATAATCAGATCCATGAGGTTGTTAAGTTAATATGCTTACCAAGGTAACAATGTCGACAGATGCCGGCGTAATATGGTCAAAAAGATTGTCTTCTGCAATATTGCAAACAAAAACATTCATTTGATCTTCACGGAAATTTGTATGCGACTGCATGCTTACAAAATAAAAAATCAGTAATAGATTACAATGACTTATATAGTGATTTCAACCCAAACTGAATTCTTAATAAATACAGCCACCTAAATTGCTTTTATAGTGATTTCAACCCAAACTGATCTTCACGGAAATTTGGGATTGCTTATTTGAAAGCAAGTACCTACTTAAAAACAAGCTAATTTACACTAAAATCAGCAAACCCAAACACCCTTGAGTTCAAAAGTTTAGATTATAATTATAACAGTACATGCTCTTTCGTAATAGAAACCTATTTTGACCAGTACCACTTTGAGACACCGGCAAAAAAGTGTTTGACCCGACCATTTGAACCCAAACCTATTTTGACCCGTTTGACAAACCTTAACAAGTGTGACTGCCTGATGTGAGAAATCACAAGCATGAACAAAAAGATGGGGATACTTCTTAGCGAGAGGAAATATCGTGTTGCCAGTACCAAAACCAGCCTGCACATGAGGATCATATGTTAGTTATAATCAAAACGGCGTAACCCATTCGAATGGATACTGCTGGCTATGAGCGATGAATCTAACCTCTAAGATTACTTTTCTATTAGAAGGGAGGGTGTCGTTTTCATCACAAAAATATTGCCCCCAATCTTTTGCAATTACTTCATAATATCAGAAAAAAGATTTTTTAGAATTTAATTTCGCACGAGAATTCAACAGTAAAATGGGCATACAAAAACCTATTTTTTAGCCGCAGTTTCATTTTACGAAGATATATGTGTCAAGATTTGTGTGACATGTTCCTTATGGGTTTTTGGACCAGAATATACTTTACACTTGTACATTGTGCACGACATGGGCTTTAATTATGTTCTTAAATTTTACTACCTCCGTCCCAAAATATAAGTCCATTTTTGACTTTTTAAAGTATTTCTCGTACATATTTGACCATAATTATTATTTTTCGTGTTATATAATAGTTGATGCAAAATATATAAACGGATTCTTGTTTCAAATGTATTTTCATTGATATAATTTTCATCAAGTATCATATAGCACGAAAAAATATAATTACAGTCAAATTCAGAAAACAAAGACTTTGAAAAGTCAATTACGACATGGGCTTTAATTATGTTCCTAAATTTTAGTTATATTTTGACATGTCTTGTCAAGTGAAATGAGACTTTGAGACATAATTTGTGAAGTAAGAGCATGTACATCAATAACACAAGTTAAAGTTTAACACCGTGTCACGTCAGCGTCACATCAGCTTTAACATTTCACTTTAATATCTTCAAAAAACACCCACAACAATAACATCCCAAGTTAAACTTTAACAATTCATATTTTCAATTTCAACTCTTAAACTAAAACAAACACTTCATTTATTAAAAAACATATCATATTTAACATTAAAACACATAGTACATTAAACGTTAAACACAAATTACACTAAAAATTAAAACTACAACGCATACTGATGAAAATAAAACTACTAAAACTTAAAAAAACGAATCATCTGAGACACAACCCTCAGAACATGAAGGGGAATTAATCTCGCCATTAACGAGTCGAGCTCCATTATGTCAAAGTAGTTATCTTGAAGATACTGAGCTTCCCTTGCTTCTTGTTCACGACGAGCAGCTTCCTCGCGTGTCTGCTCTTCCATAATTTCCCTATAGTTTTCTTCGTCTTGTTCAAGTTGACGAAGGGAAGCCTCACTTAACCCGAATGGGTTGTTTTCAAGATCCACCTGTGGAGTGTTGACAGGTGGAGTTGGAACAATTGGATTGTTCACAGGTGGAGAGTTTAAAAACACATTTTCCGGTTGGAAAACCGGAAAGACAGATTCAGGTGGTGTTGAGTAAACTTCAAACTATTCTGGAGTTGGAAAGATGGTTTCCGGCAACTGAGTTGGAGTTGAAAAGCTGGTTTCCGGCAACTTTTCTGGACTTGGGAATTGCTGAGAAAAATCTTTGCGAGACATTTTTTTGTGTGTGTGAGTTGTGTGTGCAACTTGTGTGTGTTGTGTGTTCAAAACAACTCTGGTAGAGTTGTATATATAGGCAGAGTTGATTTTGAGTTTGAATAAATCCCGCTCATATTTGATTTTTAAATTTCAAATTTGAATTTGAATTTATTCCGCCCAGAATTAACCAGTATAATTTACATTTGAATTTGAATAGGTTGAGAGGGTGTAAGTGAAAATTTATTTGAAATGGTTTAGGGGGTGAAATGATTTTTTTTTAATTGATTTATTTTATTTTATTTTTTTTACGTTTAACGGCCGTTGGGGGCTTAACTTTGCCCCAATAACGTCGTTTTAACGCGAGGCTCCAATTGGCTAACGCCTAATAACGCCGGTTTGGGCGTTATTGATGTACATGCTCTAAAGTTTTTTTTTTTTTTTTTTTTTTTTTTTTTTTTTTTTTTTTTTTTTTGATATCGATAGATTATCTTCCGACATGTATCCGTTTGTCTGTTAGTCGACGTATATTGGTTTATAAGTTTAGCTCACTTCTAGAAGTTGGCTAAACTTATTAACCAATATATAAGGGTGAGCAAAAACCGCACCACAAACCGTAAAACCTAAAAAAACCGTAAATATTCAAACCACAAAAACCGCACCACGACAAAAACTGGTGGATTGGTTTCAAGAGAAAAGAAAAACTGAAAAATGTGTTGCGGTTTGTAAAACCGAACCACAAAACCCGCACCGCACCGCACATTGATTATTTAAATCCGAAAAATGACACATTATATTATTTAACGTGTGTTATAAGGCCTCTAGTGCATATTATATCTTATAAGTCATAAGTGATGTGTGTGTTTACATTACATATATGCATTATTATAACCAGAAAAAACCAACATTGTAAACCAAAAACCACAAAAACTCACATTAATTATATAAGTCATATGTTATGGTGCGGTGCGGTTCAAACCCGCAAAACCGCAAGAAACCAGAAAAAACCGAAACCGCAAAATGTGGTGCGGTTCAGTTTCTAGTTTTATAGAAACCGAAGTGCGGTTGCGGTTCGGTTTTAATCAAAACCCGCACCAAACCGCACTATGCTCATGTCGACTAACACTATTTATATCTTTATTTATCCCATATACAAGTTACATTTACATAATTAAGCTAGAGTGAGTCTTAAACAAATATTACAATGGATTGATATTCGTTTCACTGATATGGCAACGATGATTGGTTTTACGTGATGATTATTATGTAGTGGTGTGGTGTTAGGTGTCAAAAAGTTAATTGAAAATATTTGAAGAACTCAATTGCTTGTGTGGATATCAGATGACATAACACACATATCTGGTATAAATATCGTAAGTTTTTTTAAAGGATATATGAGAATGGCTAGCAAAATTTGTGTTCGTCTCACAAAATCTACAATCCTAGAGAAAGTGTAGACCAATTTCTTTCTTTGTCCTTTTTTTTTTAGTCTGAAAGACAATTAACTATATCACAATTATATACTATACACGTATTTCACATTAATAGCACTTGCATCACAATTTTTTAATTAGAAAGTATTCTCACCCAATATGACGTATTGTTATACCCCCAAAGCCTTTGATCAAGTGGATAATTTTTATGATAAAATATATAATAGTAATGTCGTTGCCACTTTTATTCCCTTGAAGTTTTTTTGGTTTAATGACAAATCCATAACAAGAAGTATTTTTAAAAACATGTGAACCACGCAAAATAATGAATGGTTTCTATATTAAAAAAGATGATAGACTAACATAAACTATTAACGCATTATTCATCTATCTATTTAATGCTTATATGGACAAGTTAAGCTAGCAATGAGGAGACCCTTATCATACTTTTAATTTTTCCATAAACCTTGTATTATAAATAAAGGAATCCGTCATATCACACAGACGTTTGGGGATCTTTTTTTTAGCACAAGTCGATTGTCCGAACGAACGACTTCTTTTCTTTTTTTTAATTTTGTGTGTGTTTTGTGAAGTATATTTATGTATAAACAGGATATATGTGGGTAATGATGTTAATTGTGTTATTAGACTATGTTGGTGGTGATATTGGTTGAGAAGAAGCTCTCGTGGTGCTAAATTGACAATTGTGTGTATTATTTGACCAATATACACTTCTCCGGGTTAAATAGAAGTTTGTAAATTGAAGCGTAAAATGGTTAAATAGTACACACAACTTGTCACATAAAACACCAAAAAGACCGAATTCAAAGTTGGCTATATATATATAAGAAAAAAATAAATGAGTACACAAAACTGAAAAGTGGCAAGTAAACTACATAGTACATTTTTCTTTATGCAATTAGCCCTTGTAAATACTCCGTCATATCACACAAATTGTAGTTTATGAATTATGAACCATAATAAAACTTAAGTTAAAACAATATAATAGAAACACATGTAAAACTGTATCTAGTTTCATTTACAAACACACTATAAAGCTTACATATTTCAAATACGGAAATACTATAAGCACAGCACTACTGAATCGTAGGTACTATCAAACATTCTCTTTAACAACTTCATTTCATAGCAATAATAAGTCGGTTAATATTGTCGGTTATCGCAAAATTGTGTATACATGTATGAACATGATTTCTAACATTAGGAACTTATTTAAAAATATTGTTAGTTTCTATAGTTTAACATACAAAATGCAAATAAAGTCTATAATGAATATTTATTGCCGATTTATTTCGAGAATGAGACTGGTAAGAGTATGACCAAATGATGTATTATTGATCTAAAAATTGATTAATTACCTTTTAAATTTATCCTACTCGCAATAGAGTAAGAATTAAATGAGAAATATAATTAAAATGAGAAAAATGAGAAGAAACCACAACCATAAATATTAGATGCATTTAAAAAAATATATGCATCTCTTTATTATTTTGCTTTTATCATTTAAAATATGTGGTTACAATTTTTTCTCACTTTTCTCATTTCAATAATTTTTTTCTCACCAGATCCACACTTCATTAAGTAAATAAATATTTTAGAATCGTAAAACACGGAAAGTCAGAAATATTTGTCAATGGCTTTGGGTAGGTGCACGTCTGCAATGTACACGTGGTCATAACTTAGCGGCTTATAAGCATAGTTGTTACGATTATGATTTTAGGATTTTTCGATTTTACGATATTACAAAACGAAAATAATTCAGATTTATATAGGATCTTAGTAAACTTAAGATCTTATAAGATTTCATCTTGACTATAATATCTTAATATCTAATCCGATCCGATTTTACTTTTCAGAAACCCAAAACTAAAAACCTACATAGTTATGGATTATGTTTTATAGAATTTTAACAACTAACAAGTTAATCTTCTTAAACACTTTATATTCATAATTTATGACAACATTTTCATAAAACATTCATATACTTTTGTCTTTATGATATGTAATAATTTGTAGATTTGAATAATATTACAAAGACAATTAAGAAAATGACATGATAGTGAAATCTTAGGATCGCGATCCGATTTTACAATTTTGATTTTGCAAAAATGAAAACGATTCTAAGTAGGATCTCGATCTTGAAAACCTTGCTTATAGTATTTACCAATTTGTTGTTTCCTATATCCGCTTCGATAAAATTGAGTATGTCGTTGTTTTACTAATTTGCGGTTTTCCGTCCTATCGAAAGTTAAATTAATAAAACTTTTGGTTGTCTAATTTTGGGTGTTAAAATTTAAGTTAAATTCATTTACATGTATCATATTAAACGGGGAAAACGAGCCAGACTATTTGTGATCTACTCATTATCATTTTGTTAAAATCTCGAAATGAGCCGAGCTTGTGCCCGAGATCAAGCAATGTTAAGGCTCATTTAATAAACGATCTCAAGTTTCAAACTTATACTTAAAGCTCGATTAGACTCGTGAAGATAAACGATCTATATAAACATATATATTTATATGTGTACCGATGTGTCTATATATACACTAGTTCAAAATAAATAAGTGAGTTTGAAAGTATTGTGATTTGCAAGTCAGCGAACATTAGTTCGTTTAGACCAATCATATAAGCGAGTTAGCACGAACCAAGGATGAGCTTACAGAGTACGTCATGAGCTGAGCTCAAGCTAAATATATAAGGCTCAATACAAGCTGAGCTCAAGCTCGAGCTTTGTAGATGTTAAATGAGCCGATTTCGAGCTTTCACAAGCTTATTCCATACTTCGAGTGTTGGAATAATATTGTGTTAATGGCATGCTACTTAGTTTTTAAACGTTTATTTCAATATTCAATGGTGTTAAAACCATTCGTCAGTTTTGATTGACCAAATGGGATGTTTCATTTGAATATTAATCATTTTTTAAGATCTCTTAAAGTTGGCTTATTGCACCATTATATAATGGAGCCTACACTTGACTATAAAATCATTTTGTATACTCAGTTGTTAGACACACAAAACATCACACATTCTTATCTAGTTGTTTCAAAACCAATATCTGTTCTTTTCAAATTCGTGTATCTAATCCATTTGGGGCAATTGTTTTATGCAAGTTCCAAGTCATCTACCACGAGTGCACATGTTGGTTGACTAGTTGTGTTAACCTTGGGGAGTGATCGGCATTCTAGGATTGCACCACGGTCGTGTCGAAATTTCGCTTTCAAGGCAGTGGTTTTTCCACGACACAACTTGGGTCTCGATAAATTCTTTCTTGTTTCCCAAACTTTATAACTTGTTATTATTATTTATTTTTCTCGTTCTTTGTTAGCTGACACAACTATTTGTAACAATTTGAAAGCGAAATATCTTATCTTCTTTTAACGGCTGTGTCAATTAGCAAAGTTTTACCCGACTTATCAAAATTGGAACCACTTGATGGAACGAACTATAAGTGTTGGTCACAAAAACTTTTGATTTTCTTTGAACAACTAGAGATAGATTATGTTTTGTTTCAAGATTTTAGTGAACCTGCAATCGCTACTCTTTTAACTGAACAACAAACAAAAGAAAAAGAAGAAGCGAAAAATAAGTATGAAAAGAATAATAGGACTGCTAGAGGTCATCTTTTAAACCATATGATAAATTCTCTTTTTCATCTTTTCATTACTCAAAAATCGGCCAAGGCTATTTGGGAAACTTTAGAGAAAAAATATGTGGCTGATGATGCTGCTAAAAAGAAGTATGTTTCAGGGAATTGGTTACGGTTTCAGATGGTAGATGATAAACCAATAATGGAGCAAGTTCATGTGTATGAGAATTTGGTGACTGATGTTCTAAATGAAGGTATGAAGATGTGTGAAATTCTGCAAGCAAATGTGTTGCTAGAAAAGTTTCCACCCTTATGGAATGACTATCGCAATCAACTACCTATTATTGTACATAATTTGATCTTTGGTTTAGCATATTGATACATAATTGACCATGTTTATCATATGGATACATTTGAGAAAGCATGTTTATCATTTTTGACTTTTACCTTTCAAAACAAGTACTTATAAAAAGAAGAAGTACTTTTGGAACCAGTGCTTATTCCACAAAAAAAACGCAATATATTTGTAAAATATTAATGTCATATAAGTTTTCGATCAAGTTCATTTATAGAAGGTTTTAGGTCAAATATGAAAGTAAAAAGTCATTATAATTCAATATCAAATAACTAACATGAAATAAACCGCTTCTAACATGCTTATGAAAAATTGTTCTTTTGCTTTTTTAAAGCATGTGCTATTTTCAAAGCAGAAAAGCATGCAGCATTTCGATGAAAAAGTGTTTTTTTTTTCTTCTTTTTAAAGCAAATAAGCAAAAAATGAAGACTCTACCCCTAAGATGGGAAAGTCTTTATTTTATGTATATGAATTTATTGATCCGTTGTGTCTGCATACCTTGGGAAAAAAATGAAGACTTTACTCATTCATTATTTGAAGGCTTCGGTAGACTTGATTATGACGCTACATTTCGCACCTTCATAAGTTATAAGCTTATAATTGGATGAGCGGTCAAAAAAAAATACTCCCACCGTCAATATTGTTGTCCAAATTTATTATTATTATTATTATTATTATTATTATTATTATTATTATTATTTTGGTGTGTCCCAAAATAATTGCCTAAGCTTAAATATAGAAGTTTAAATAGTTTAAGTTTTTTTAGTACCTTTAATCAAAGTTATTATTTACAAAGTTAAATGAAATCATTAATTAATAGTCAAATGGTAAAACTGTATTTTAGTAACTTTTACAAAAATCAAAGCTGTAACAAAATGTAATTTTTTTTATTTTTAATTAAGGGTATTTTTTTTGTAAGAAGACAATAATTTTGAGACAGAAACCGATGACGGTCTTTATTGGATTATTGGCAATAACACAGGCTCTTAAATATTTCAAGTAGTTTGAGCACCGGCAATGCAACTAATTACACAACAATGGTTGCCGTTTTCTTCATGACATCATTTATTCAATACTACTATGTTTTTCTTTTTGTTGCATGCCAATCAAGTACGGATGTAAACGAACTGAACGTTCAGTGAACATTTCATGAACGATTCGGTAAAAAGTTCGTTTATGTTCGTTTATTTATTAAATGAACGAACATGAACAATATTTTACGATCGTTTAGTTAAATGAACGAACATGAACAAAAGTCACGTCCGTTTATTTATGTCCGCGAACGTCCGATTATGCGTTCGTTTATGTTCATTTATTAATTTTTGTTCGTATATCAAATCTTTTAAATGTATCATTTTTAAATTAGTTTGTTTAAACAAAACGACACTGGTAAAACGATATTAGATAGATAATTTAATAAAGTTTATAATTGTTTCTCTATGTTATGTTCGATCGTTTATGTTCGTTTAGTGTCTTAATGAACGAACATAAACGAACATGAACAACTCATTTTCTTAATAAACGAACCTGAACAAGAAATTTCGTCCGTTTAAGTGTTCGTGTTCGTTTATTTGCCCGGTTTAAATTTAATTAAAGGAACATGAACAAGGCTCCGTTCGTATTCGTCCGATTCGTTTACAGCCCTACTATCAAGTCTAATGATATCATCATCATCATAAAAAAGAACTGTTCTTACACCCCATGTGCAAACATTCAATCTAAGGGTTATTAGAGCGGAGGGTGTGGCAAAATCGTGGCTCGCCGTGGGCTGATGTGGCGGTTCGCCGTGCCTCGCCGCCACACCGCCCCTTTTCATCGTAGCTCGCCGTGGAGGGATTCGTCGTGGTGACGACGAAGCAATTACTCTGACAAAATTATTTATTTTATTTTCTTTTTTCAATATATATTGTGTATGTGTGTAATAAGTGTGTGTGTGTGAATGTGCAAGAAAGTTTGAAGAAGACGATGTATTTTTTTTTTTTTTTTTGGACTGGTTGGAATTGGGCTGCATGAGTTGGAATTGGGTTGATAAAAAATTTTACCAGTTAAGTTTTATTTGTTATTTTTAAAAAAAATTATAATAAATGTTATTTATATTTTTTTCCCGTGTCGTTTTTATTACGTATCGTGTTTATTTTATTATTATTGTGTTATGTATTGTATTTTTATTTTTAATGATATGAATTTAGTTTATTTGGAAATTTGAATAAAAAAAATAAAGTGGTAGTGGTTGGCCCAAAATAAAGAGGTTGAAGTTTGTTATGAGGGAGGGGGTTTGTTGTGATTAGTTGTGGATATTTGTTATGCTAATGTAACGCTGAGGTGATAGTGATGAAGAGTTTATGGTGTATCACCACACTCACCCACCCCTCTTAGACTTTGAGTCACACTTTCCAAAAATTGCAAAAAGTTCAATCAAGTCCAAACCACTAAAAGTGGTAACATTTATAGAAGTATAAAAAACGAAAAACAAATCAGTTTGAAGGACACGGAAAGTTATCAAAATACAAAATACAAAACACAAAGGGAACAAACACGACTCTTCTGATTCAAATATTAAATTCTTCTTATTTAAGCCCACCCTTCTAGTTCCAAAAGGCCTATAACAATCTTTTTCATTTCTTCCTTTTCTTCCACGCTAAAAGCTTCCTCGATCTCTCTCTTTTCCTGCAATTTAAATCGGAATTTTATAAAAGAACAAATAAATAATGAATTCCAACTTCGGTCAAACAACGGACAATTAAGTCCCAAGCCTGCTAAAGAAAGGGATGATATTCAACAAAGTTTTCCTGTTGTTGATTTCTTCTAGGTGTAGTGCTCTACTTCCTATTGGTCACTAGTGGACTAGGATTGACCTGTAATACTATAGTCGAGAGACTTATTATTTCTACGTGTTCTGAAACTTTATGAAGGGTTTATATTGAGAGAGAGGGGCACATATGAGGCGAATCATATCAGAAAAACAAAATAGACGGCTTTACATAAGTCATATATATAAAATAAAATAAAAAATAATAAAGGGATGTGATTTGCACACTCTAATTGTTTGTGTTTTGACATGTATATATACCTAACGGTGATGTAAGGGTATAAATATCATAACACAAACAATTTGAGTGTGCAAGTCATTTAATCCCAATAATAAACAATTCAAGAATAGGGGAAATCTAAAGTATAAAGGTTATATGTATTGTATTAAGAAACGGATGGTGAAAAAGAACATAATAAGCAGAGCGTTCTCACCTGGTTATTCTTTGCGTGACTTGGTCAGCCATTAGTATTAACATAAGGAGATACAAGGGTTTGCACAAAGATGGGAGACGGAATATATTCCTTACTCCTAGACGGCTGTATATTCTCATCACAAAGGTAAGCGGGCATTAGATTAGATTCAGTGGTAGTATTAAGAATATGGTGAATAGCATGATCCTTCACCCCGCAAGCATTTGGCAAGAGGTCCCAAGACGGTTTGTGATTGTAGTTTTTTATAACCCAAGTGCCACAGGAGGGAAAATCATCGTCGTCATCAAAATGGGGATAGATGCATAGACGGCCGTCCATAATCCCAAGAGAGTAACCATAATTCCAAATGTATCTCGAGTCATTAGGTTGGGGAATTTCTCTAAATTCCTCTTTAGCTAAATCGAAAGACACAATTAGGACCTTTTTGTTGTTGGTATCGTTAGCATCAAACCAAAACCAGTGAAGTGCGCCATTGAATAAGATACCAGACTTGGCTAGGCACATATCATCAAACCTATAATTGACATGTCCAAAAACTTTCCAGGTATTTGATTTCAAAGATAAGATATGAACAAGTGACCTGTCAAAATGTTTGTTCATTGCCACGACAAGTTTGTAATCATCGGTGTATGAATCGTAACCAAAGGACACACATAGATATTGCATACCTAGAGGCAGTTTTGGTATCTCTGCAAGTTCTCTAAACTCTCTAGTAATAGGATTGGATACACAAATTTTATTATCAGTAATTGATTCTATGCATACAAGGCCATTAGAAGAACCTCTAACCGTCCACCTAACATAGTATTCCCACTCTGGAGGTGTTGGGTCAAGATCTTTATATGACTTAAACACATCGATCTTTCTTTTATTGATGTCCTCTTGGTTGCAAATAAATTTACAGTGAGTTTTAACAAAAGCAGGACTTGAAATCAAAGAATACCATGACTTACAAACGCTTTTGCTTCGAAGAAGATCTGTAGGGAGACATCTTAAAAGTATCGCCTCAATAACATCGAACATAACCATCGCTGCTCAATGAGTTTTAAGTATAGGGTTGCCATGTATATATATACAAAAGCGTATGGTCCTTGTTCGTTCAAGCCCAATCCATACACATTTAGCCCAACTCAAATTATATACTGTAGGATCGACATGATAGAATATGGGGATAACTATTTGGTTAAACTCCCTATGCTGATCCAGAATTAACGCCAGTTCATTAAGGCACCATGTGGAAGAAGCATAATTCTTTGACAAGACAATTATAGAAGCTCTAGATGCTCTAATGGCACTCTCTAACTCCGGCTTCAGATATAGCCCGGTTTCGATATTTTTATCGTCCAAGAAGGTTATGAGATTAGCATCCTCAAGGGCTTTGTGGAGGTGATTGGTGAAACTGTTACGAGTTTCTGCCCCTCGAAAACTTAAGAACACATCATATTCATATATATGTTGACGATCATTACTTGATGAAGATGCTTCTGAAACATCTGTAAGAATGACCATTGTAAGTTATGAAAGATTTGAGTGATCAGATGAGGAAATGTACGTTTGAAGAAATTATATCAAGATACTGAGGACATATGGAAATTGCTCGGAAATTTACAAAAAGAAAAAGTGATATCAATAATTCATGCCATGGCCATAAAAGTAAAGTTGATGGAAATTAATCAATCACTGCGTATGGGTCGGCATAAAAATATGGTTCCTGTCCCATGTACCCTTGAAAATAATACTAGTACTACTATGCTGACCCCCAAAAAATTCATACACTGTTATGAATAATTATGATTGTGGATATACCTTAACTCATTAAACCTTTCATCTTTCATATTCCCTCAATTATGATTGTACTAAATATTTTGATTATGAGAGTCCTATAAATTGAGGATCATTTGTAGTTTGTGATATCAATCTCAATGAAATATATTGATCTCGATTATCTCTATTTTCTTCTTCCATGCATTGGTTATGTGTTATTGCTATTAGGCCGTTGTTTCACAACACGTTATCAGCACGCTCTAAAAGTGTTTTTAGTAAGAGTTTGATGACAAGGACGAAGAAACCGATTCATCTTTTCGTTAAATTCCATTGTTCGTTTAAGAAAACAGTTAGTTTGATCCTATGAGGTAATTCTTATACCATTGATATATATTAATTCCATACTACTTGTTAATAGCATATACGATTATTGGAAACTAAACAAGGTGTACGTGATGAGGTACTATAATTTTATGTGTGCATGCGATATTATAGATCTAAATAGCCCTAAACGTTTTAGTTTTTCTTTTTTTAATTTTATCTTGATGGTGCTATCTATGCTAAACATATATATATATATATTTATTTAATTAGATTCATGGCAACTATAAATCTCATACAATGACTATGACTTTTTAAAAGGAATCTTTAACGAAGGTAGTTAAATATTTAGATGACTATTTATTTTTGCATAAGTATCTTTACACTCTTGGTATGAGTTTTGCAACTCGTTAATGATGTTTTACAATCGCTATCGTTATCACTTGTCATTGCATGTAAAATTTATTTTGTATACCTTTTATGCGATTGGAATTCTAGCTCACATAAAACTTGTTATGCTGATTAAAAAAAAATCACTATATCATACATTGTATTAATATGAAGTTATGACTTCCAGCACTATTATTATCTTGCATTTTTGATTCTAAACTTATTTATATGAAAGTAATCTTCAAGATATGATGAGAAAGAAATTAAGGCATGAGATACATACAACTATACATCTATTTACTTGAAATATCTTAAGGTAAATATTTGACATAATGTTATACTTATGATACTTATAAAGCACGTTAATTTTTTATTTTTTTACATGTATTAGGTCATGTGGTTACTTCTTAGTCACTTTATTCAAAGATAAGACTATATATGTTATGTAAAACCCTAAAAATATAAAACATGTCAAAAGACTATTTTACCCTTAAAATAGACAAAATTATGAAATACGTAAAATATATTAACACCCATTTAATGAAATTAAAAGGATCTAACTTATGAATGTTTAAAACCTAACGTGTATATTAGACTACCGACGTTGGTACTACGAAAATAAAAGTCACGCGTGAATACCATTTGGGTCGTTTTCTTTTAAGCCGAATACCAACATAAGCTTTGGGCCTCGTTTGTTTTTGTGATCCGATTGTTTCCCTCAAGCCATGAGATCGTTGAGTTTGTGAGCCCAAGTAGTCCGGTTTGGTTGCAAGTCGACCCACACACAAAAAGCCCACCCGATCGGCTAGTATAAGAACAACACAAACACCAAAATTTGAAACCCTAGTTTTACAAGTTCACGGCACAAAGAAAATTCCCTGCTCCTTTCTCTTTTTCCGATCGCTGCTCATCCCTTGTGTTCGTGTATGTTTGATCCGAGCTACCAAGGTATAACCATCTCTTCTTCGTCTCTAATATCTTTACATGCAAAGCGTTAATATACCTTGAATCCGTGTGTCATGCTAATGGAACGAATGAGTAAGAAGGAAACATACGTTTAAGTGTTTGTGAAACATGCAAACGAAACACATGAATTAATACTACAACTGGCACACTAATATAATAAGGAGTTCGAAATCGTTTTCGGTAATAATATGTTTTACGAAGAAGAATTGCATGGGATATGTTTCATAATAACATTGAATATAAAAGGATGGTTCATTTCATGTTTAATCACATGGTTAAAAAAAATGGTGATGCTTGGGTGTCGATTTGCATGAATGGTTTTGCCTTGTTGAAAACCTTGTTAAAAACAGTTTTGGAAGTCGACGTATGCATGGTTAAAATATAGGGTAACATGTCGACTTGAGAATGGTTAAGTGTATTGTGTGTGTGTCAAGTAAATTGTGAGTCGGAAACCATATGTGAAACTGTCATGCCCATTGTGTTTCGTATAAAGTCAAAGCGAGGGAAACGGGTAAAGTGTTGGTCTCGTTAACCCAATTAGGAATGGGACGATGTGGGAGTTGGTTGTGTAAATGCATGCATGAGTTTTGCGGAAACTTCGGTTTGTTTTTCATATACGTTCTAGGTCAAAGTGTAAATCATTAAAAGAAGTAACATGTGAATTAAATGCGTAATAAATGATATTAAAAGTATGAGAAACCCTAGAATATAAATAGGAAGTTGATTAGGGTTAAAAGCTAAGTGTGTAATTTCGTTATTTCATGTAAGTTATAGAAGTTGTGTAAACTATTTTGAAAGAGAATCTTAAAATCCGTTATTGACATTTGTAAACCATATGCTATGAATAATGATCATATAAGGTCTCAAATAAAATGATTATCATATTAAGCCCTTAAGTTACCGTTTGTCATCTGCAACCCATAAGTTAACTAATTAATGATTAGGACTCTAAAACATTGTAATTCTGTCTGTCACTAAAAATTGGAAGAATCTGACAACTCTAAAAGTATTAATGAGATTAATCCGTTATACTAATAAGTATTAAATAAATCATAATCCGTGTAGATTCGTTGAAGGAGACGCGACGTTACATCTTCGTATTCGTTCATTCGTTGCTTTTCTCTCATTTGCTTTAAGGTACGGATATTCTGTCTTACCTTAAGACACTTATGTTATCGTACATATATTCTGACCTTCTTAGTAAAGGTTCCTTATGATGTTCTTCGTTAGTCTTTCCATTTTACTTATTAGGGTTTCCAATGCCATTGCTATGAACCCTTTCCTGATTGTGTGATTTGTTGCTTATCTGAACCTATGCTTTATGGAACCATGTGATATCTGATTTGAACATTATGTAGGAAGACTTTGATATGTGTAATTGATGAACTTTATTATGTCTGAATATGAATTTTATGATATGAGTTATCTGATATGTTATCTGTTGAACTTTGTGTTTGATTATGATCTGTGTCATTTATGACAATTTGTTTGACCTAAGTTAGTTTGACACCCGAGCCAAATTATTAACTAGTCATGGGGGTTCCATGTCCGTATCAGTGATGCACCTCTGATATGACTCTAGGGCAGTAGAGTGATGTTCTGCCACGTCCCTTCTCTGTTATTTGTTATGAGCTCAGTTGGTATTATATTACCTATATATGTCTGTGGGGCGTATGGATGCATCCTAGATCTGATCTGTTATCCGTTATGATTTGTCTGGTGAATGATGTCGTGTGCAATACGCGTCTTCACAACTTCTGGGAGCTAGCTACTCCAAATTATTTTCTGAGAATATTTCTGTATAAGTATGATGTTTCGGATATGATATTCTGGGCTCGAGGTAGTTAACTAAATCTGTATTTGTTATTTCTATGTTAAGTTCTGATTATGATTTGGTATGTTAAATGCTTATGATTATGTGCTCGGTTTATTATATGCTATTATATGTGTTTATGCTTTTGTATGTTTGTGTGACTACCGTCTGCTATGCTAAGATATGATTAATATGTTTGAATGGGGTTTGTATGCTGTTATCTGGTGTTATGTTAGTTCTCGTTATGTGAATTCATTGAACTGTGGATGAATGTATTAGTGTGATAGTTAGTATTTTATAAGTATAATATGCATAGTCTGATCAGTTAATTTTGGGAACTTTGCTTATGTGTTAGTGTTTTATTGCCTATGTGACCTGCCATGTTAAGTTCTGCTTATGCTAATATTTGATCTGGGAAATGATTCAATTTATGATGCCTGGTCTGTTAACTTGATAATTGCTATGCTATGTCTTTTGCTTATTTAGTTAGAGTTCGTCTACTATGTTTCTATTTGTTTGTGAGTCTGCCATGTTTTGGACTGCTATTTCCGCTGTTGCTTTAATGTTTTAAATGTGTTAAGTGAAGGTTAATTAATTTGTTGAATGCCATGTTTATTTGTTGGTAACTGTTTTGTTAGTCATTAGACTCTTCGTTTGGTTTATAAGTAAATGGTTTAACTGTTATGTGGTTGTTTGGATTTCTGTATATTTGTGCTTCCGCAGAATCCTAAAAGATCCTTCGATATTATTTCATTTTATTTTCGTTATTCGTATATTTGTTTTGTTTAGCTTTTGTTTTCGTTATATCCGTTCACTGGGCTTTGTAAGCTCAGCCGCACTTTTTTTTTCCTGCGGCAGGTATTAAGCGTTCAAGATAAGCTTATGGGATAGCTGATCTGGGTTGAGAGTAGAGCTGAGAGCAAGACTTTGACCATAGAGATCTTAGATTTATTTTGAATATAAGTTATTTATATTATCTTTCGTAAGTTTTTGTAAAGGTTTCCGTTATTGTGTAGTATTTTAGTTCTGATATGAAACCGTATTGTGATATCTTTACCCTTGTCGGGTTGGGGTGTTACATGTTATATGTTTTGAAAATCGTAGTAAGAAAAGTATTGGATTGATATTTTCTTATGGCTAATAAATTTATAACCAAGCTTCTGTTAAATATCATTATAGCCGTCCAAATGAACATGCTCCACGATTCAAAATAAATATGAAAAGTTATTGTAAAGATTTTGATACAGATGTGTTTAAAGTAAATGAAACCGAGTTTATTATGTGTCTTGTTTATCATGAAATTTTATTTGATTGCATGTAAGACATATGGTTAATTGATTATGTATACATCATACTTTATTATTTGATAATGTTATAGGATAATGCCAATATTAAATTAAACTATGTGAAAATTATTAAAGTGCTTATATCATTTTGACTAGAGAAATGTGATGTTGTATGAGATCTTCATTCTCTTAATGAAGTATAATTTGGTATATAACTTGTTTTATAAAGTCATTTATGACGTCAAATTTTGCCTATATGCTCTTATATTTGCATGATCGTCAACTTGCTTTAGTTCAATTGTGTAAAGTCCGACAGCAATTAGCATCTAATATCTACGTTGATATGCATTAAAGTGATATATGGTTTTCCTATACCGGTGTGCTAATCGAAGTTGGTGTTATTTGAGTTGATTCCACAAACATAAAATCTTACATATGGAAAATAGTCATTAACACATAATTAACAAAGTAAATAATTAATGCATTTAGGAAAACAACCGCTAAGTTGTTTCTTTGTGATAATTTCACCAAAATGCTTTGATACCCTCTATAAATAGACATGAATGATATCACCTATTGTTGCAAAATTTTAAGTCGGTGAATAAACTAGGCCAATTGGTTACTTGGTAAGTCATTTATGTGAAGATAAGGTTACTTATGAGGATATTTTTTTATGCAATATATATATTTCTTGCTTATAGAAGAAGTACTATTAACTTTGTCTCATTAAATAAAATATCATGACTTTAATAATTTTATTGAGTTGTAATGAATGTGTGCATCATTTATTATGTGGTTTTATTTGCTTATGAGACATTTAATGAATAATTAGATGTATATACGCGTTTAGAAACTTGTGTAAGTTCACTTGTATAAAAGAAGTGTTTCTTGTTAAATGATGCTATAGGCTAATGGAGTATCACATTAGTACTATGTAAAAGCTATGAGAGAGCTCATATATATGTTCTCCATATTATTCGATTTAAAATAAAAATAAGTCAAGTGCAGTCGAAGCAGATGTGGTCATAAACTAGAGTTTATGAGCCAAGATTATTTATTGGCATGACCGGTTGGACCATACCGGATCAAGGATGATGCGAACTATATAGAAGAACAAGGAGTTCTTTGTGATTTGATAATTTTTATTGTTCTAAGAGCACTTTCAATGTTAACGCCCAAACGGCGTTAAGCCTCCAAACAACGGCGTTATTGCGCGTTAACCCTTGGACATGCAGCGTTATAACGGCGTTAGTCCCTGGGCGTTACAGGGCTAACGCCCGTTATTTGTATTTTTTTTTTTCCTTTTCTTTTTTCATTTATGCCCCTAAATGAGGGGTTGTTTTTGTAAATTGTTGGGAATGTTATTGATGTTATTGGGATGTTATGGTTGTGGGTGTTTTTTGTGGATGTTAATGTTAAATGTTAAAGCTGATGTGGCGTTGACGTGGACGGTGTTATTGGTGTTATAGTGTTACGATTGGGAGTGCTCTAAATGGAAGTTACTTGTTCATCTGTCACCACCAAACTAAGTAAGGATTATGTCTTATAAAGTTTTGGAAAGAATATGACGGGGATGTATGTAGGCCTATACATCCGCCATGTGAATCATTTTGAGTTTTAAAATCGATGCATCGTCAAAATGATTATCAAAGACGCAACTTAAAGTTAGCATGACTAGTGTCTCGAGTTATCAAATGCGAGCATGGTTTTTCAAATTATATTATTGAGAATGGTGGCGAATACTTCCAAGCATTGGGCAATTATTGGAATAAGTGTCGAACTTAAAAGTAACCCATGTTTGTACGCGAATTGCTTTTGTTGAAACGTTCATAAAACGTCTTCAGTTGATTGCAAAGCCAATAATTGTGAGAACAAAACTGTTAGTTTATGGGGCATGTAATTTTAAATGATAAAATATGAATTCGCATATTGCCAACAATTAATAATGAACTCTCCCTATTTAAATGGTTTCGGTCACAAACCATATATAAAGTGATCCAGGCACAATCATGGAATATAGATTTCAATGAAAAGCTAAATTTATGAAATCAACAAACTAGACATGGAGACAGCTTATTTGGGAGCTTTTAACTATAGAAAGAAAATCGATTTGTGAAAATCCTAAGATCCTCATAACAGTGTGTTGGGAATTTGAAGTTGTACGAAAATGAAATCCAAAGTGAGAGAGGCATTTCATCAAAAACTTGACAAGTAAAAAATACATAACAAAATGTTTGTGATGACAAAATCACATTCTACAATAAACTACAAGTAGATCAAACATTACCAGTGAAGAATATGTCGACAAGCTTATGCGAAATGGGAAAATATGAATAACGGATACACAGTTCACACATGTTCTAAATGGGACTTAAACACAACCTGTGCGAGGAAGTAAGAACGAGATTATAGGTTTTCCAACGCCAAACAAAAACTAATAAAAGCTGCAACACCTTGATGAAATGATGATGTGTAATGAGTCCTTCCATAGCAAGGTTATAATCACTTCTATTTTGATACATCCTGTGACCAATTAAGAGCTATAATTAATAAATATTCGATCGGGTTATGTGTGGTTTTTGTTCGTGTTATGAAAAAGTGTTTGGGTATCGAAAACATACCTCGATTGCGCGGCCACGTGTGTTGGAGTTCTTCTGGGAGAAAGCTTTGAAGTAAGGGATATATCCTGAGATAAAAAATAATAAATACTAAAAAGTAATACTCCAACTAACAGACAACAACTTTTTAGAAAATATAGTAAATGGGTTCTACCATAACCGTGGTGTAGTTCGTATTCGTGTGTTTTTAACTGAAAACCACGAGACAGATCTCCACCAATGATGTGATTCCATGACTTGTAATAACTCAACGGATCTTCTTCCTTCTCATTCTTTCCATCATCATACACAAAACTCACCCCACACTCCCTTATCATCATGCTGCTATCATCATCATCATCATCATCATCATCATCATCATCATCATCATCATCATCATCATAATTAGGAAAATCATAATTTACACGTTTCATAGAAATAGTAAGTTGGTCACCATCTTCCATCTCATTCTCCCCAAACATCCAATGGCTTAAGAATGTTAAACTCTTTCCACCTACATTGACTCTAAAAATATGATGCCTGTATAACCAGGTGAGGTTCTTTGTTATATTACTAATTTTTATACGTGGCAAATAAAACAACTGATGATGTGGATATTCAGAATTCTCATATTGATCTTTAGACCTCCAGTATGGACTTGTTAATGTCAGTACGTAGCAGAGATTTAATCCTCTGAGCTTATTAGGAGATGGTGGGATGGTAAATGAAATTGAAGGCCCCTTGCTTTTGTGCTTAATCCAATTTGGCATCACTTCCCCCCCATAAATTGTGCTGAATATTCCAAATTCATAATACATCTGCCAAAACACAAGCAAAATTAATTAGAATAAATTATCTATGTATACATATTCATATAAACACATAATACATTAGTTAGAGAACCTGGGTTTGAAATTCCTCTGGTCCTCTGCTAATACTATCATACATTCTCACACGCCTTTTATAAATGAACTCTAAGTTACTCCACCCCAAACTAAATAAGATAGTATCATCAACACCTGCTATAGGTTGGATTTTGATCATTCCTTCAATTTCCATGGATGAAGCTGCTAAATCGTCCTTTATCACATTTAAACTGAGTGGAGACATTTCTGGATCAAATGAAATTTTTCGTGTCCAAGGCATGCTCATTGTATCTTTTGCAATGAAACTCAAAAATTCTAGTGTACGTGGAGGATGTTCAATTGAACCGGCCAGCATTACACAGCGATTCATATTAAGCTTCTTGAGCCTTGGAAGAGTTCTCACACAATCAGGCATTGAAACAATTGGATTACCATCTAAACATAAATCCTTCAACATGGATAGGGAACTAAAGTCCATGGGAAAGGATTCATTGGACAAGTTATTATATGCAAGCGACAACTCTACTAACGAGCTCGGAAAACAAACGGCAGAGGACTTGAAATCTCTTGATACAGCCTCCACAACGGCAAGTTCGCCCTTATTACATCCATCTAGTAGTAATGTTTTGACCTTCTTTAACTTGGCTAAAGTCCTTGGAAGCTTTCGTAAATCTTTGCAGGTTCTGAGATCAATGAAGACAAGCTCATCACAATGGTCAATTGATTCACAGATTTCAATCAAACTCGAGCAATTACTAAGAAATAAACGCTCAAGTGAAGGGAGTTCACAAAAGCCACCGACACGACGAAGCTGTTTACTGAAACTCAGATCAAGAATCTTCAACGATCCAAGCAACTGTTGAAGTGAACAGTTGGTTTATTGCAGTAAAACAACATGGACAAATAATAACAACAAAAATAGATCATGAAATTTCTAACCTTTTGCCACTTTTCTGTTCGTTGCTGGCTACTACAAGACATATCGAAAAATTCAATATTGCTGTAAGACATGTCAAGAGCAACTAGATTCTCCATCGGAAGCTCTGAAGGTATAGACTTTAAAGAAAACCCACACATACGCAACCATCTTAATTCTTCTGGAAAGTTCTCATAAGGCCCATTGATTTTTTGCACATAATCGAGATGTAGTATCATTAGACTATCCATATTACTAAATGCAGCTGTTTTAAGTTCACTTGATCCTCGCAACTTCTCTTTCTCAAGCATCCGCATATCAAGGCTCAGGCCTAGTAGATTTCCCTTACCCTATGAAGAAATGACCATATACAAAAATATTATTTACATGTACAATAATTAAGAATGCAAAATAGTTGGAAACATTAACTATTACTAATATCATGCCTCTTACCTTTTTTTGTTTCAGAACTTTGAATGCCTCCTTGTGACACCATATTCGGCTACGTTTCCATGGTTTGTCAGGTGATTCTTGACAGACCTCATATCTTCCCATTTCTTGAACCAGTGAATGCATACTCAACACGTTCCGATCGATATCAAGAAGGCATTTTTCAATGAGATGAGTGATCCCGGATCTTGTGTCTATATCACATGCTTCTAATATTCTTTCAGTAAAATCTCTATCTTTTCCAACAAAAAAACAAGCGATATGCTTAAACAATTCCTCATCATTTTTGGATTGCAAAGATTTAAAGCTCATTCTCAAGACATTAGTTATACGGGAATTGGGTTCTTTCTTTAGCCCTTCTATGCAGCCTTCCCAATAAGCAACATCTCGGTTACGTAGTAACCTGCCTAAAACTTTAAGAGCCAACGGATTTCCTTCACAGTACTTCACAATATTATCTGAAACTGCTTTGTAACCTTCTTTGAGATCTTCAGACTCGAATGCATGAAGACATAAAAGCTTTAGTGAGTCAATCACATGTAAACTTTTAAGATTGTGCTTTGTATGCTTGGGTTTGAAAAGTGCACATCTCTCCGTCAACGACGCGTCTCTAGTGGTTATTATGATTTTGCTTCCTGGATGAAAACCTATACTTCCAAGCAAAACATCCAACTGGTCGTGACTATCAATATCATCAAGAACTATAAACACTTTTCTACGGGCTAGTGCTTTCTCAATTGTAGAGGTGTACACAGAAACATCATGAACTGGAATTGAACTTGCTTTAGAAATGTCATCACAAAGTTGCTTTTGTACATCAAGCAATCCATTAGATTGATCCACACATCGCCTACTTATATTTTCAACAAAGCTGCTTCGGGTGAATTTGTGACAATGTAAATTATAGACATGTTTGGCTAACGATGTCTTCCCGATCCCACCCATACCCAATATAGTGAGGATATCAGCAGTATGTTCAGATCCATCTTGGAGCCATGAACTGAGGAAATGAATGGAATAATCTACCCCAATTAGTTGTGGGTCTTGTGGCAGAGTACTCCTTAGGAGTACGCCCAATTGATGATAGATGTTGGTAACAATTTCTTCGATAAAATCCGTCTCTAGCCTGAAATAAATTTTACATATTAGAAGTAGAAAATTCAATTCATGCATCTAAATTCTAATAATCCAAATTTTGATAGTTCAGTCATATGTTATATACTACTTGTTTTTTGAAATGGTCAAAATTACAGGGCTTAATGTACCAAAAATAATACTAATAAATCACGGAACACACAAATTACGTATTCCACAAAACATATATATTGGTATAGAAGAGGCACTTTATTTTGCATACTCAAAAATCCTTGCATACTAAGGGATAAATCTCGACCTTCAATTTAGTTTGATCTAATGGTGGGGCTTAACCTAAGATTTAATATGTCTAAACCTAAGTCCATGTTTTTTTCTTGTCTTTTTCTTTTCTTTTTAATCTTTTTTTATTTATTTTCTCATTATTTGTATTTTTTTGATCATCTTTTTTTTAATTTCACGTTTTTTTTTTCGTCAGTTTTCATACGTTTTTGTACGTTTTTTCCGCTTTTTATACGTTTTCGTCTGTTTTCATACGTTTTCGTCCGTTTTCAACGTTTTCGTCCGTTTTCATACGTTTTCGTCAGTCTTGTTACGTTTTCGTCCGTTTTCTTACGTTTTTATCCGTTTTCATACGTTTTCGTCTGTTTTCTTACGTTTTCGTCCGTTTTCTTACGTTTTCGTCCGTTTTCATCCGTTTTCGTCCGTTTTCATCCGTTTTCTTACGTTTTCGTTTGTTTTCTTACGTTTTCGTCTGTTTTCATACGTTTTCGTCCTTTTTCATACGTTTTTGTCTGTTTTCTTGCGTTTTCGTTCGTTTTCTTACGTTTTCGTCTGTTTTTTTACCTTTTCTTCTGTTTTCGTCCGTTTTTCATACGTTTTCGTCCGTTTTCTTACGTTTTGTCCGTTTTCATACGTTTTTGTCCGTTTTTTTACGTTTTCGCCTGTTTTCTTACATTTTCGTCTGTTTTCCTATGTTTTCATTCGTTTTCGTCAGTTTTCTTACGTTTTTGTCCGTTTTCATACCTTTTTGTCTGTTTTCTTACGTTTTCGTCTGTTTTCTTACGTTTTTGTCCGTTTTCTTACGTTTTCATCGTTTTCATAGGTTTATATACACTTTCGTCCGGTTTTTTACGTTTTCGTCCATTTTTAGACGTTTTCGTCTGTTTTCAGACGTTTTTGTCCGTTTTCATACGTTTTCGTCCATTTTCATCCGTTTTTATACGTTTTCGTCCGTTCTCAGACGCTTTTTTCCGTTTTCATACGCTTTTCATTTGTTTTTATATGTTTTTGTCCGTTTTCATTCGTTTTTTGCAATTTTCATACATTTTCGTCTATTTTCATATGTTTTCCTGCTTATTATTAAACTTTATTATATTACATGTCTAATATCAATTGTGAAATTTATTATAAAAAAGTTAATGTCTAATATCACTTGTGATATTTCATAAACAAACAAGTATGTTTTTCAACCTTTAATATCACCTGAGATATTTCATTTCTCTTTATATTTTTATTTATTATCACCTATGTGTTTTCTAATATTTTTATAATTTTCAGTTACAAGATAGTTTTTGTGTCTTTCATCGCAATTGACAAGCGCATATTTTTTTAATGCAACCAATGTTATCTATCACTTGTGATATTATACTGTTAGTAGAAATAAAAGGGTTAAACTCTCTTTAGGTGAATTCTTATTTTGTTCAACAAAATGCTAATTTAATGCAACACTTGTTTGATTTTGAGAATATGTCAATTCTCTATTTTCATAGTTTGTTTTTTTTTTATTCATTTTGATATTTTTAAGTGAACTTATTTATCTCTTGTGATATAACACTATAAGAAAGATGAATAGTATTACACTCTTCATCATATATGTGTTATCAGTTGTGATACTCAACTAAGAATGTGAAATATTAAATTCATACCAAAGGTGATAAGAATTTAGTATTTTACCAAGTATATATGAAAGAAATGATAATAAACATCACTTATTATATTACTGTGATGATTTTGTTCATTTTTTTATTTGTGTTTTTGAAAATATTTAGGAAGATTTTTGTGTTTTATGATCATATGAAATATTAGAAAAGGTGTTTAACTGAAAAAAAAAAAAAAAAAAAAAAAAAAAAGATGTTATAAAACTTTTGTTAGACTTGTGGTGTATTTTTCTATTTAATGGATACATTGTGCATGTTTCGATAGGTTTTATAGCGGAATTTAAAAATATCTATGGTTGAATCAGCAAACTAAAGAAGTTATGATTGAAGAAAGCACACATCTTTATAAACAAACTGAGTAAGCTAAAACACCTGTGATATCACACATGATATCACAGGTGATATCACACATGATATCAAAGGTGATATCACCTAACTTGTGATCTCTGTTGTAAAAATCGGCCTAGGCGGTTGATTAATCCTCGCATAATCGCTGATCGCTCACAAAGCGCCTTGATTTATCATAATCGGCCTATTTAATCGGTTTGGCCGAATATCGCTAAAAAATTGGTCAACAAACCGATTTATCGGACAAAATCGGTCTAATCGGATTAATCGAACGAAATTGCTTAAAAATAACAAAATCGCTTAAAACCGGTCAAAAAACCGATAAATAGATCAAAGATCGCTTAAAATGGTCAACAGACCAAGTAATATCTATGTTTGACTTTGAACTTTGAAGAATAATGTATTATGTTTATATTTTAACACTTGAAATATTTGAACTTTGATGCACTATGCTTATCTCGTACATATAATATAATATAATATCTAGAATTACAATTTTGTGCATAAAAATTCCAATCCGATTAACCCCCGCCTAACCGATTAATCGCTAGGCCCTACCTTACCGCCTCACTAGCGCCTAGCGCTTTTTACAACCTTGCTTGTGATATCACTGGTGATATCACAGGTGATATCACAAGTGATATAAACTATGATATCAAACATGCTATCACCGGTAATATCACACATGATATCAACGGTGTTATCACACATGATATCACAAGTGAGGTGATATCACCTGTGATATCACAAGGTTTTGAGCTTCCTCAGTTTGTTTATAAAGATGTGTGCTATCTTCAACCATAGCTTATTTAGTTTACTGATTGACCGTAGATATTTACAAATCCCGCTATAAAACCTATCGAAACATGCACAATGTATCCATTAAATAGAAAAATCCACCACAAGTCTAACAAAAGTATCATAACATCTCTTGTTTTCAGTTGAACAACTTTTCTAATATATCATAATATCATAAAACACAAAAATCTTCCTAAATATTTTTTAAAAACACAACCATCATATTCTTAGTTGAGTATCATAACTGATAACACATACATGATGAAGAATGTAATACTTTTCATCTTCCTTATAGTGTTCTATCACAAGAGATAAATAAGTGTCACTTACAAATATCAAAATGAAAACTTCTGAAAAGGGAAAAAAACGTATAAAATCGAATGAAAAATGTATGGAAATGGACAAAAACGTCTGAAAAAGGACAAAAAAAACGTATAAAAACAGACAAAAACGTATAAAAATGGATGAAAACGGACGAAAACGTATAAAAACGGATGAAAACGTTTGAAAACAGATGAAAACGTCTAAAAATGGATGAAAACGTAAAAAAAACGGATGAGAACGTATGAAAACGGATGAAAACGTATAAAAACAGACGAAAAAACATGAAAACATAAAAATACAGACGAAAACGTGTGAAAACGGACAAAAACGTCTAAAAACAGACGAAAACTTATGTAAACGTATGAAAACGTACAAAAACGTATGAAAACGTCATAAAACGGACGAAAACGTCAAAAAACGGATGTAAACGTACGAAAATGGATGAAAACAGACGAAAACGTAAAAAAAAGGACGAAAACATATGAACACGGACGAAAACATATAAAAACGAACGAAAACGTATGGATACAAATGAAAACGTTTGAAAGCGGAAAAAAAAAAGAACGTGAACTTAAAATGTAAAAAAAAATAATAAAAAAATAGACATGAATTTAAAATGAACGTGAATTCCAAAAAGAAAAAAAAAATGTTAATAAATAAGAAATATAAAAAGACAAATAAAAAGGAGAAAAAAAACATGGACTTAGGTTTTCATATTAAATCTTAGGTTTATCCCCACCATTAGATCATATTAGATGGATGGTGGAAATTTGTCCCTTGGTAAGCACCAAAATAAGAGTAAGCATTTGAAAATTCCTCTGGTATAGAAACGAGAACATAATTGTAGGATACTTTTAATTTAAAAAAAAAAAAAAAAAGAAAAGAACAAAATGAAAAAAGAAAAGGATCGAATTGCATATATATCTCTTAAAAACTTAATTACGTATATATCCGACTTAAGCTTATAATTGCATCTATATCCTTAAAAAAACTAAAAGAATTGCATATATATCCAACTTAAACTAATAATTGCATATATATGTCATATATATTAAAATTATTATGCAATCTAATTATAAACTCTAAATTTGGTAATTTTAATTTTAGAAATAGCAATAATAACCACATTTGTTTCAAAAACATAATGTCTCGAGGTTCAAAATGAATTAAATGACCAAAATAATATACCGATACAATATATAACCTCACAAAAAAAGTCACCTTATCTCATGTATAAGAAGAATATATGAAATAAACATTTCATAGATATCATTAAGGGTGTCACAAAAACCGGCCCGACCAGAATTCGAACCCGAATATGGCTTTCCGGGTCCGGTTAATCGGATTCAAAATTATATTCGGATCAACCTGAATTGACCCGAGTTCTAAACAAAGTCGGTTCGGGTTTAATAAATGTCTCTTAATCGGATTCGGGTCAACCGAGTGACCCAAGTTTTATTTTTTGTCTTTCTAATTTGTATGTAAACACAAAAATTGCATAATTTTTAATACAAAAATATAAAGTTTGAGAAGTCAAAAGTAGTAAAACACAAACATAAAACCATAAAAATTGTCTTTTTCCTGTTAATAAAGTGTGTAAAACTGTCAAAAAAAAGTATGAATCATAAAATATAAGGTTTGATAAGTCAAAAGTTGTAAGCGATACAAAATACAAAAAAGCCATTAAAAATTGTCTTGTACCGGGAATAAAATGGGTAATAAGTTCAAGTATGGGTGGCACTATGGCCCCCCTTTACCTTATTCACCCCGTTGATCGACTGTATTGATAGAACAAGAATTCTTTTCGATTTTTTGTTAATATCTTTTTGTCTTTTATAGCTTTTAACTTGTCAAAACTTTATATTTTATGTTACGTATTTTTTCGTTAGTTTTACTCACTTTATTAACAAAACAATACAGTTTTTAGTGGTTTTGTGCTCGGTATTTTTGATGTTTTATTGCTTTTGACTTATCAAGCTTTACATTTTTTGTTCCGTTTTTTTATTTCGCAGTTATATAATAAAAATAAAATTATTAAAAATAATAATATATAAATAAATAAATAAATAAAAGAGATAATCAAAGAGATGAAAGTAGTAAACTCTTACATGTTCTTTGGTTCTTTCCCTTTTAAATTAGCAACTTGTGTAAGTGCATTCTCCCATATGCCAATCTTTTGAGCCCATTCATTTTGTTTCTCTGCATTTGTTTCGGCCTCCATCTTCTGTTTATGACCAGCCATCGCATCTCCGAAGCTGTTTCGTTGCTTCCTCACATCGCTAGGATCGACATGATAGAATATGGGGATAACTATTTGGTTAAACTCCCTATGCTGCTCTAGGATTAACGCCAGTTCATTAAGGCACCATGTGGAAGAAGCATAATTCTTTGACACCACAATTATAGAAGCTCTCGATGCTCTAATGGCACTCTCTAACTCCGGCTTCAAATATAGCCCGGTTTCGATATTTTTATCGTCCAAAAAGGTTATGAGATTAGCATCCTCAAGGGCTTTGTGGAGGTGATTGGTGAAACTGTTACGAGTGTCTGCGCCTCGAAAACTTAAGAACACATCATACATTTTACTTGATGAAGATGCTTCTGAAACATCTGTAAGAATGACCATTGTAACTTTGTAAGTTATGAAAAATTTGAGTGATCAGATAAGGAAATGTACGTGTGAAGAAATTATATCAAGATACGAAGGACATATGGGAAATTGCTCGGAAATTTTAAAAAGAAAAAGTGACATCAATAATTCATGCCATGGCTCATAAAAGTAAAGTTGATGGAAATTAATCAATCACTGCCTATGGGTCGGCATGAAATATGGTTCCTGTCCCTTGTACCCTTGAAAATAATACTAGTACTACTATGCTAACCCCCTAACAATTTATACACTCCTATTTCCCGATTTATTCACAGCATAAAGACAGTTTTTAATAATTTTTTTTTGTATTTTTTTCAACAACTTTTGACTTGTCAAAATTTATACTCTCTATATTTTTTTTTTACTATTTTTTTTATTAGTGTTACCCAATTTCTTAACATAATAAGACAAATGTTTATGGTTTTATATATGCTCCGTATTATTTGTGCTTTACTACTTTTGACTTGTCAAATTTTAAATTTTCAATTCCATATTTTCCGTTTTGGTATTTTATAATAAAAATTAAATTATAAAAAAATAAAGGGGTGTAGTTACCAAAAAAAGGGTACCAATAACCAACCCCGTAGTTTTATATCAATCAAGACTTGAAGTCACTAACGAAGTGTTTTTAATTAAGTAGTGTTTGAAATATGTCTAATTTAGCCTATTAATGAAGAGAGAAAGGTTTTTGTAGGAATCCCTTGTTAGAATACGCTCTCTGCATAATATATAATTATATGGCAAAGTATACGTGAGCTTTAGTGGTCACCCACAAATACACATTAGACACTTTAGTTTATAATATATATTATATATAAAGCACGAAAATTTTTTCTTTAAAAACTAAAAACAACTTAAAAAACTTAAAAATGAGTAATGTGTTATATCCAAAGTACCATTTTGAATTACAAATCTCGTTTTTACATATCTTTAATTAAAAATGATAACAAAATCTACCACTAATTGAATAGTTTAAATATTGTTTAATCCTCAAACTTTTATATCTTTCGTCTTTAACCCATAAACTTTATTTCTCTCAATAACTATAAATTGAACTCGCAAGGCTCACACCAAAACCATAAGTTTGAAAGTATAAAAAGTTACTTCATGTAGCTTATAAAAATAATCTTCGTTTGGCCGACACAACTTATAAGAGATTATTAAAAAAAATAATCTTCCATAATCTCTTAAAATAAAAGGTTACTTCATGTAGCTTATAAAAATAATCTCTTTTTATAATCTTTTTCAGCAACAACACCAGCACCAGCACTAGCATCAGCACAATCTATTTTTGCCAAACATACCCTAAGTGGGTGTTTGGGATTTGCTTATTTTTTCTGCTTGTGCTTGTGTTTAAAAATAAAGTAAAAGTCAAAAATGATAAACATGCTTTCTCAAATATATCAATATGATAAACATGGTCATTTATGTACTAATATGCTAAACAAAAGATCAAATTAAGTACAATAATGGATAATTCTTCACATCTGCATCGTTAGTCTTTTATACTAACGACCGTTAGTAAATAGCTTAAAACTTTGTTTTTTTACGTTTTCGTCTGTTTTTACGTTTTCATCAGATTTTTTACGTTTCCGTCCGTTTCTTTACGTTTTCTTCTGTTTTTTTACGTTTACGTCTGTTTTTTACGTTTTCATCTGTTTTTTTACGTTTTCGTCCATTTTTTTACGTTTTCGTGTGATTTTTTACATTTTCGTCCGATTTTTTACGTCGTCGACCTTTTTTTTACGTTTTCGTCTAATTTTTTACGTTTTCATCTGTTTTTTTACGTTTTCGACCCCTTTGTAACGTTTTCGTCCATTTTTTTACGTTCTTGTCCGTTTTTTACGTTTTCTTATGTTTTTTTACATTTTCGTTTGTTATTTTACGTTTTCGTCTGTTTGTTTACGTTTTCGTCTGATTTTTTAAATTTTCGTCCGATTTTTACGTCTTCGACTGTTTTTTTAACATTATCGACCCCTTTGATACGTTTTCATCCGTTTTTTTACGTTTTCGTCTGTTTTTTTAAGTTTTCGTATGTTTTTTTACGTTTTCGTATGTTTTTTACGTTTTCATCCGTTTTTTACATTTTCCTTCGATTTTTTATGTCGTCGAGCATTTTTTTAACGTTTACGTTTTTGTATTTTTATACGTTTTCGTCTGATTTTTTACGTTTTCGTCCGTTTTTTTACGTTTTTGTCTATTTTTTACGTTTTCGTTCGATTTTTTACGTCGTCGACCATTTTTTTACGTTTTCGACCCCTTTGTTACGTTTTCGACCGTGTTTTTAAGTTTTTGTCTTTTTTTTACGTTTTCGTCCCCTTTGTTACGTTTTCACCTATTTTTTTACGTTTTCATCTGTTTTTTACGTTTTCGTCCGGGTTTTACGTTTTTCTCCGATTTATTTATGTAAAAGATCGGACGAAATCGTAAAAAAACAGACAAAAACATAACAAAGGGGTCGAAAACATAAAAAACAGTCGACGACGTAAAAAATCGGTCGAAAACGTAAAAAATCGAACAAAAGCTTAAAAATACGGACGAAAACGTAAAAAAATGGATGAAAACGTAAGAAAAAAGAAGAAAATGTAAAAAATCGTCCGTTTTCATACGTTTTCGTCATTCTTGTTACGTTTTCGTCCGTTTTCTTACGTTTTTGTCAGTTTTCATACGTTTTCGTCCGTTTTCTTACGTTTCATACGTTTTCGTCCGTTTTCATCCGTTTTCTTACGTTTTCTTACATTTTCGTCCGTTTTCATACGTTTTTGTCTGTTTTCTTGCGTTTTCGTTCGTTTTCTTACGTTTTCGTCTGTTTTCTTACCTTTTCTTCTATTTTCTTACGTTTTCGTCCGTTTTCTTATGTTTTTGTCCGTTTTCATACGTTTTTGTCCCTTTTTTTACGTTTTCGGTTGTTTTCTTACATTTTCGTCTGTTTTCCTATGTTTTCATTCGTTTTCGTCAGTTTTCTTACGTTTTTGTCCATTTTCATACCTTTTTGTCTGTTTTCGTCTGTTTTCCTACGTTTTTGTTCTTTTTCTTACGTTTTCATAGGTTTATATACGCTTTCGTCCGGTTTTTTACGTTTTCGTCCATTTTTAGACGTTTTCGTCTGTTTTTAGACGTTTTTGTCCGTTTTCATACGTTTTCGTCCATTTTTATCCGTTTTTATACGTTTTCGTCCATTCTCAGACGCTTTTTTCCGTTTTCATACGCTTTTGTTTTTATATGTTTTTGTCCGTTTTCATTCGTTTTTTGCAGTTTTCATACGTTTTCGTCTATTTTCATATGTTTTCCTGCTTATTATTAAACTTTATTATATTACATGTCTAATATCAATTGTGATATTTATTATAAAAAAGTTAATGTCTAATATCACTTGTGATATTTCATAAACAAACAAGTATGTTTTTCAACCTTTAATATCACCTGAGATATTTCATTTCTCTTTATATTTTTATATATTATCACCTATGTGTTTTCTAATATTTTTATAATTTTCAGTTACAAGATAGTTTTTGTGTCTTTCATCGCAATTGACAAGCGCATATTTTTTTAATGCAACCAATGTTATCTATCACTTGTGATATTATACTGTTAGTAGAAATAAAAGGGTTAAACTCTCTTTAGGTGAATTCTTATTTTGTTCAACAAAATGCTAATTTAATGCAACACTTGTTTGATTTTGAGAATATGTCAATTCTCTATTTTCATAGTTTGCTTTTCTTTTATTCATTTTGATATTTTTAAGTGAACTTATTTATCTCTTGTGATATAACACTGTAAGAAAGATGAATAGTATTACACTCTTCATCATATATGTGTTATCAGTTGTGATACTCAACTAAGAATGTGAAATATTAAATTCATACCAAAGGTGATAAGAATTTAGTATTTTACCAAGTATATATGAAAGAAATGATAATAAACATCACTTATTATATTACTGTGATGATTTTGTTCATTTTTTTTATTTGTGTTTTAGAAAATATTTAGGAAGATTTTTGTGTTTTATGATAATATGAAATATTAGAAAAGGTGTTTAACTGAAAAAAAAAATGTTATAAAACTTTTGTTAGACTTGTGGTGTATTTTTCTATTTAATGGATACATTGTGCATGTTTCGATAGGTTTTATAGCGGAATTTAAAAATATCTATGGTTGAATCAGCAAACTAAAGAAGTTATGATTGAAGAAAGCAAGCATCTTTATAAACAAACTGAGTAAGCTAAAACACCTGTGATATCACACATGATATCACAGGTGATATCACACATGATATCAAAGGTGATATCACCTCACTTGTGATCTCTGTTGTAAAAATCGGCCTAGGCGGTTGATTAATCCTCGCGTAATCGTTGCGCTCACAAAGCACCTTGATTTATCATAATCGGCCTATTTAATCGGTTTGGCCGAATATAGCTAAAAAATTGGTCAACAAACCGATTTATCGGACAAAATCGGTCTAATCGGATTAATCGAACAAAATTGCTTAAAAATAACAAAATTGCTTAAAAATAACAAAATTGCTTAAAAATAACAAAAATAACAAAAATAACAAAATTGCTAAAAGGTGTTATCACACATGATATCACGTGTGATATCATAAGTGAGGTGATATCACCTGTGATATCACAAGGTTTTGAGCTTCCTCAGTTTGTTTATAAAGATGTGTGCTATCTTCAACCATAGCTTATTTATTTTGCTAATTCAACCGTAGATATTTACAAATCCCGCTATAAAACCTATCGAAACATGCACAATGTATCCATTAAATAGAAAAATCCACCACAAGTCTAACAAAAGTATCATAACATCTCTTTTTTTCAGTTGAACAACTTTTCTAATATTTCATAATATCATAAAACACAAAAATCTTCCTAAATATTTTTTAAAAACACAACCATCATATTCTTAGTTGAGTATCATAACTGATAACACATACATGATGAAGAATGTGATACTTTTCATCTTCCTTATAGTGTTCTATCACAAGAGATAAATAAGTGTCACTTACAAATATCAATATGAAAACGTCTGAAAATGGACAAAAACGTATAAAATCGAATGAAAAATGTATGGAAATGGACAAAAACGTCTGAAAAAGGACAAAAAAACCGTATAAAACAGACAAAAACGTATAAAAATAGATGAAAACGGACGAAAACGTATAAAAACGGATGAAAACGTTTGAAAACAGGCGGAAACGTATAAAAATGGATGAAAACGTAAAAAAACGGATGAGAACGTATGAAAACGGACGAAAACGTATAAAAACCGATGAAAAAACATGAAAACGTAAAAATACAGACGAAAACGTCTAAAAACGGACGAAAATACATGAAAACCTAAAAAAAAAGACAAAAACGCATGAAAATTGATGAAAATGACCGAAAACGTAAGAAAACAGACGAAAACGTATGAAAGCGTAAAAACATGTCTGAAAAATGGACGAAAACGAAAGAAAACGGACGAAAACGTATGAAAACGAACGAAAACGTTAGAAAATGGGAAAAAAAACGTATGAAAACAAACGAAAACGTAAGAAAACAGACGAATACGGAAGTAAACGGGCTAAAACGTAAGAAAAGAGACGAAAACGTATGATAACAGACGAAAACGTATAAAAACGGACGAAAACGTCTGAAAACAGACGAAAATGTCTAAAAATGGATGAAAACGTAAACACGGACGAAAACGTGTGAAAACGGACAAAAACGTCTAAAAACAGACGAAAACTTATGTAAACGTATGAAAACGTACAAAAACGTATGAAAACGTCAAAAAACGGATGTAAACGTACGAAAATGGATGAAAACAGACGAAAACGTCTGAAATCAGACGAAAACATAAAAAAAAGGACTAAAACATATGAACATGGACGAAAACGTATAAAAACGAACGAAAACGTATGGATACAAATGAAAACGTTTGAAAGCGAAAAAAAAAAAAAAAAAAAAAAAAAAAAAAAAAAAAAAACGTGATATTAAAATGTAAAAAAAAAAAAAAAAAAAAAAAAAAAAAAAAAAAAAAAATAGACATGAATTTAAAATGAACGTGAATTCCAAAAAGAAAAAAAAGAAAAAAGAAAAAAAAAATGTTAATAAATAAGAAATATAAAAAGACAAATAAAAAGGAGAAAAAAAAACATGGACTTAGGTTTCCATATTAATCTTAGGTTTATCCCCACCATTAGATCATATTAGATGGATGGTGGAAATTTGTCCCTTGGTAAGCACCAAAATAAGAGTAAGCATTTGAAAATTCCTCTGGTATAGAAACGAGAACATAATTGTAGGATACTTTTAATTTAAAAAAAAAGAAAAGAACAAAATGAAAAAAGAAAAGGATCGAATTGCATATATATCTCTTAAAAACTTAATTACGTATATATCCGAATTAAACTTATAATTGCATCTATATCCTTAAAAAAACTAAAAGAATTGCATATATATCCAGCTTAAAATAATAATTGCATATATATATGTCATATATATTAAAATTATTATGCAATCTAATTATAAACTCTAAATTTGGTAATTTTAATTTTAGAAATAGCAATAATAACCACATTTGTTTCAAAAACATGATGTCTCGAGGTTCAAAATGAATTAAATGACCAAAATAATATACCGATACAATATATAACCTCACAAAAAAAGTCACCTTATCTCATGTATAATAAGAATATATGAAATAAACATTTCATAGATATCATTAAGGGTGTCACAAAAACCGGCCCGACCAGAATGCGAACCCGAATATGGCTTTTCGGGTCCGGTTAATCGGATTCAAAATTATATTCGGATCAACCCGAATTGACCCGATTTCTAAACAAAGTCGGTTCGGGTTTAATAAACGTCTCTTAATCGGATTCGGGTCAACCGAGTGACCCAAGTTTTATTTTTTGTCTTTCTAATTTGTATGTAAACACAAAAATTGCATAATTTTTAATACAAAAATATAAAGTTTGAGAAGTCAAAAGTAGTAAAACACAAACATAAAACCATAAAAATTGTCTTTTTCCTATTAATAAAGTGTGTAAAACTGTCAAAAAAAAGTATGAATCATAAAATATAAGGTTTGATAAGTCAAAAGTTGTAAGCGATACAAAATACAAAAAAGCCATTAAAAATTGTCTTGTACCGGGAATAAAATGGGTAATAAGTTCAAGTATGGGTGGCACTATGGCCCCCCTTTACCTTATTCACCCCGTTGATCGACTGTATTGATAGAACAAGAATTCTTTTCGATTTTTTGTTAATATCTTTTTGTCTTTTATAGCTTTTAACTTGTCAAAACTTTATATTTTATGTTCCGTTTTTTTCGTCAGTTTTACTCACTTTATTAACAAAACAATACAGTTTTTAGTGGTTTTGTGCTCGGTGTTTTATTACTTTTGACTTATCAAGCTCTGCATTTTATGTTTCGTTTTTCTATTTCGCAGTTATATAATAAAAATAAAATTATTAAAAATAATTATATATAAATAAATAAATAAATAAATAAAAGAGATAATCAAAGAGATGAAAGTAGTAAACTCTTACATGTTCTTTGGTTCTTTCCCTTTTAAATTAGCAACTTGTGTAAGGGCATGCTTCCATATCTCCATCTTTTGAGCCCATTCATTTTTTATCTCTGCATTTGTTTCGGCCTCCATCTTCTGTTTATGATCAGCCATCGCATCTCCGAAGTTGTTTCGTGGCTTCCTCACATCGCTAGGATCAACATGATAGAATATGGGGATAACTATTGTTAGTCTATTAGTATATGATTAGTATTAGTATTGGCCCATTGTATATTCGGCCCATTATGTACCTTATATAATCTTGATGTACCTCTCATTATTATTCAATCAATATACAAGTTTACACAATCTTACATGGTATCAACCCTAACCGATCCACTTTCTGCTTCCGCAATCTTTTTTATTCGTTTAGTATTATTGTTTCTCGACCTTGTGTGTTGTCGAGGTGTATTTGATTGTTTGTCGACCAAGTGTGTTGTCGACCTTCCTTGTTTCACGATTTCTTAAACCCTTACACATTCGTTTCTGTATTAGTTTGATTACTGGAACCCTTCTTTATTTTTTCTCCGAAAGATTCCCTACACCATAACTCTTGTGTGTTGCTTCGAATTACTAAACCTTATTTATTCCTGTGTTGCTTTATTTGTTCCATTCAATATACAAAACTCCTAAACGTTAACAATAAACGTTTATCACTTTTAATCTTGACATATTTATTGTCGACCCATTATTGTCACATATTTATTGTCGATCCACTGATTATTAAACCCTACAGATTGCTAAACCTCAACCATAAATACTATGACTACGGATACCACTCCTCCCCCACCCGTCCTCACGTTATCGGATAAGCTTATGGCGATGGATCACTTGACTACTTTTGTTCCGATTAAGCTTGATGTTGATGAGATGAATTACTCATCATGGGTATATTATTTTTCTCACCTTTGTCATGGATATGGCATCTTGGATCATCTCGTTGATCCTGAAGCTTCTTCATCCACTACACCTCCTACGGATTCAACCCCTAAGGATGCGGAATGGCTCAAGATCGACTTCATCATTCGGTCTTGGATCTTTTCCACACTTGCCTCGAATCTTCAAAAAAGGCTGGTTGCACTTAATCCTAAATCTGCTAAAGAGGCGTGGGTGTGTCTTGAGGGGATTTTCCAGGACAATAAACGCCCTCGAGCTATGGCTTTGAAGGTGGAGTTACGTAATCTAAAGCTTGGGGACTTAACAATTGATGCTAACTTTCAGAAAATTGAATCCATTGCTTTGGTTTTGAATGGTCTTGGATCTCCTCTTAGTAATGATGACATTGTTACGTTTGCACTTGAAGGCTTACCCTCCACGTATGATGTGATTTCTACAGTTATTGCTAGTCGGGAACCCTTTCCCGATCTCAAGACGGTTCGTTCTTTGTTGACCACGCAAGAGATGCGCATGAAGTCTAAGGTTCAAGATCCGCTTCTGGATGCTACATCCGCTTCTCCTATGGTTTTATTGGCAAATAATACTCCTCGGCGTCCGTCTAATCCATTAGAAAAAGTAATAAAACCTTGTTTTTTGTTTGCTAAAGGTCATTGTCGTTTTGGTGAGACGTGTCGGTATCTTCACAATGGCGTACATGGTAAGTCGACAGTACTTCCTCGTGGTTCCAGTTCTGTGGATATGGATACTTTGCAACAATTATTGGCTAAATTGGGAATTACCACTTCCCACAACAAACCCTCTACCTCTACACCGGTTGCATATCATGCCACAGCCCAATTCCCACCTATTTATAACTCACCGGCCCAGTTACACCCTTATTACTCCTACCCGACACAATCTCAAGGTTCCCAAGCCTTCCTACCGTCTGGCCTGTCACCCGCTCAAGGACTACCATGGGGGTTCAACATCTCCACAACACCGGTTCAGTCTGCAGGTTCATCTCCACAAGGGGCTACCGTACCACCAGGGTTCAATGGCTTGCCGATTCACAACAGCAGTTCACTTTCGCCAGGGGTTCAGTTTGGGAGTTCCACAGGTCCGGTTCACTACGCTGGTCCACTACAGCCTGGGGTTCAATTTTGTGCAGGTTCTTCAGCAGGTCCACAGACGCAAGGGGTTCCGCCAGGGACTTTGACCGGTTCTCCACAGCCGGGGTTTGGTTCAGTTTTTAACCCGGGTCAACTAATAGCGTCGGGTCAACAGGGTTCGGGTCAAGCAACTCTCTTGCCGCATGCTTTTGCTGCTAATACTCTTCAGGACCCGTCTGCTGGAAATTGGAATATGGATACAGGTGCGAGCTCTCATCTTAATGATTCTGTGCATTGTCTTAGTCATATTCTTAATGAGTGCATTTATCCGTCTGTCGCAGTTGGTGATGGGCGTTTCATTCCCGTTACCAACTCCGGTCATAGTATCTTGTCTACACCTTTTCGTCCTCTTTGTTTAAATAATGTTTTAATTACCCCTCATATCGTAAAAAATCTTATTTCTGTGCGTCAGTTTGTTCGTGATAATTATTGCACTGTTGAATTTGATCCTTTTGGTTTTTCTGTAAAGGACTTCATAACTCGACGGGTACTCCTCCGTTGTGATAGCACCGGTGATCTTTACCCTGTTACGAAGCCTTCTCCAATTCCTCAAGCTTATCTTACTAGTCAGTATACGTGGCATCAACGACTTGGACATCCAGGAAGTGAAGTGTTGCGGCGTCTTGTGTCTAGTGATTCTATTTCTTGTAATAAAGAGAAGCTTCCCGTTCTTTGCCATGCTTGTCAGCTTGGTAAACATGTGAAGTTTCCGTTTGTTAGTTCGTCTAGTACTGTTACTTCTTGTTTTGACATTGTTCACTCGGATTTATGGACATCCCCAGTTCCGAGTCTTTCTGGTTTTAAGTATTATGTTTTGTTTCTTGATCATTACTCTCAGTATGTTTGGGTTTATCCATTAATGAATAAATCTGATGTTTTGTCTAAATTTAAGTTGTTTCGTAGTTATGTTCGTACTCAGTTTAAGTGTGAAATTAAGTCGTTTCAGTGTGATCATGGTGGTGAGTTTGATAATACCGCCTTTCATAAATTATTTTCAACCAATGGCATCCAATTTAGATTTTCTTGCCATTTCAAGTTTGGCCTCCAGCAACCTTACTCTTGTCTCTAGCACATGTTTTTGTGTTTCCAGCAAGCTTATCCTAAGATCTTTTTCATGGCAGCTCGAGCACTCTGTTTGTGCAGAGATTGTTCTTAAGTACTCGTCAAATGCATCCTTCCACATAAAATATCCGCACCCATTATCTTTTCTGGACTGTTACATAATAAGAAAATTATAAGAGATTACAACCCAATTATTTGTATATTTACATAAATAAGAAATGTATGATTGTTCACCTTTGACAGAGGACATGAATAATATTGTCGTCCAGATGAATATTCTCTATGCGATGTTCTTAATTTTATATTTCCTGCTCCACAAGAACACATAAAAGGATTAAATGGCTCCATTAGGTTTTGAAATTTGTGAGAAGATAAGAGGTTGTGAGGTCGAGTGGTTTTGAGGATAAGATCTGGTGGCTTTTGGTGGGATAGGATCTCAAGTTTTCTTTATGTGATATAGAGAGAAGATCTGGTAGATTTTGGTGGGAAGTTTTGGCGCCAGTATTTTTGGAGGGAAGTTTTGGCGCCATTATTTTTGGAGGGAAGTTTTGGTTGGATGTTTTGATGAGATAAAGAGTTATAGACTACCCAGTTTTGATGATATCACCTTGACTTGTTAGTATAACGATATCATCTTTACTCGTTCGTTTAACATTGTCATGTATAACGATATCACCTAGACTCGTTAGTGTTACATATCATGTATCACGATACTATCTCGATTCATCCATTTTAAAATGTCATGTATAACGACATTATGTTGACTCGTTCGTTTAACATAGCACCTATATTTTATAACTCGTTCGTTTAAATTATTGATGTATAAAAGAACTATATAATAATAATAATAATAATAATAATAATAATAATAATAATAATAACAATAATAATAATAATAATAATAATAATGTATTGATGTATAACATAGCACCTATATTTTATAACTAATTTAATTTTTTTTATAACTAATTTAAATTATTTAAATTTTTTATAACTAATTTAAATTATTTTAAATTTATTTAAACTTTTTATAACTAATTAATTAATTTTTAAATTATTTAAAAAGTTTATAACAAATTTAATTTATTTAGTATTAATTAAATAATTTAAACACATTATATTATACATAAAATAAAGGAAAAAAAAAAGGACGACAATGTCGTACCCTTTTTTTTACCAAAAAATTTCACGAAAAGTCAAATAACCCGTTAAATAATTCGAAAAAAAAAATAAAAAAAATGGTACAACATTGTCGTCCCTATTTGTGTCGTCCCAAAATTTCATCAATAATTGACACCAGATCTATCTCCATCCTTCTCTCTTTCAACACTTAAACAAAAAAAAAACTGCTACAAAACCACTCGTTAAAAACGAAAAAAATTCCATAAAAATCCAAAAAAAACGCATTTTTCTTCAATTCGACACTATCACTCGTAACCATCAATTACACACGCACCACTGTGCACAATTTGTATAATTTTTGTTATTTTGTTTTGTTTAAAGGTATTTTTTTTTTGTTAAAATTTTGTTTGTTAATTTAATTTCTTTAATTATGGTTTGTTTACAATGGTTTTATGTTGTGTTTGTGTTGGTTAGATGGTCCACCGCAGCAGCTCACTACCACCGTGAACCACCGCCGCAGCTCCACCACCAACAACCGAAGCAGTTGCAGCTCCACCACCACCACCTTTTGTGTTGGTTAGTGATTTTTTTTTTAATTTTGTTAATGTTTTTTGGTACGACAATGTCGTCCTAAAAAGTTTTTATTAATTAATTTGGTACGACAATGTGTTTTGGGACGACAATAGTTTGTTTAATTATGGTTTTATGTGTAGTGTTTGGGACAGCCGGGACCGTCGGAGTGTTTGGGACAGCCGGGACAGCCGTGTCAGGCCGGGTCGAGCGACCACCTCTTTTTATCTTTCTCTTTTCTTCACTTCCTGTATTTCAGCCGCGAAATAGGTGTATATATATATATACTTTTATTACTTTGTCGATAATGTTATTAATTGTTACTTATAAACTTAAAGTGACCATGTTAAAATGAAAATGATATGTGATATCGGAAAAAATGTCATGTGATATGTTATTAATTGTCGATAATGAAAATGATACTTTGGTTAGTAATATTGTGATTGTTAAACTTGTGTTACTGTTTTTAGGATTTTAGCGATTAATTTTGGAAATTCCTTGTCCGAAGTTAATCATCCTATAGAAAACCCATCCGAAATTAATTTCGGAAAGTCCCCTATTTCGGAGTGCTTTTTGAATGTTTTGTCTCATTTAGGATATGGATGCGTATAACTGTTTTACTATTTGAGAGAAATTCGACAGTATTTCCCTTTCACTCCTACGAATATGTCTTTAATGCACATATTTGGGGAGTTGAGGGGAAATGCTGCCGATTTTTTTCCAAATAGTAAATCAGTTATACGCATTCATATATGAGACGACACATTCAAAGAGTGGGTTATGATTGCCTTCCATAGTTGCACTAGGTAAACAGAACAACTCATAATTACGCCTTTTCATGTTTGAATATGTATGTATATATACAAATTAATTTTTTTGATCTATGTTTTTTTACAACGCAGTCATGACAATTAATAATAGTTGGACCACAGTATCCAACCGTAATTCCCCAGAATTTTTAAATGGTCTTTTTGCATTCATCGCGCATTGTAAGCCATTGGTAAACCCCATCACAAAAATGATTCATTGCCCATGTGTTCGTAGTGGTAACGCTCCAACTAAATTGGGTACGCTCAAAACTCTTGAGTCACACATATCTAAATACGGGTTTGACACACTTTATACCGCTTGGAAATATCACGGTGAACCACTTCCTCCACCTGTAGTACACAACACACCACAACCACCTTCACCTGAACACATGAACATGGATGCATTCTTCCAAGATATTTTTACTGATAATGTCCCAACTCCACCATCTCAAACAACAGTTTCTCAACCAGATCAAACAACAGGTCCTCAACCAGCTCAAACCAGTGATCATAACATTACTAACAAGTACGAAGAGTTACTTGCTAGGTCCACCCAAAAGTTGTACCCAGGTTGTGATATGACTACATTGGGCTTTACGTCAGAGCTTTCGCACATCAAGGTCTTACATAAAATAACTGATGTAGGGGTTTAACAAGATTCTAGCTCTTTTGCAAAAGGCATGTCCCCCTAGTAAACGATTCAATTTCCCACCGTCATACTATGAAATCAAGAAGACATACAAAGATATCGGGTTAGGATACGAATCAATCCATGCTTGTATAAATGATTGTTTTTTATTTTGGGGATCAGATGAGAACAAAAGTCTCAATAATTGTCCAATATGCAACGAGAGTAGATGGAAAAACCAAAAGACAAAGGGGAAGAAAGTTTCCAACAAGGTGTTGCGTTACTTTTCATTAAAACCTAGACTACAACGTATGTTCAACACAAAAGACATCGCAAAGTGGATGACTTGGCATGCTACTGGACAGTCTAAGGAAAACGGTATGATGAATCACCTGTGTGATGGTCAAGCATGGAAAATTTTTGACATAATGAAACATGAGTTTTCTCGTGACCCTAGAAACGTCCGATTAGGGTTGGCTGCTGATGGTTTCAATCCGTTTGGCAACATGAGTCAAGGTTACAGCATGTGGCAGGTGATATTGACAACATACAACACCCCCCCTTGGATGTGTATGAAAGAGACTTCTTTAATGTTGACGATGTTAATTCCTGGCCCTAAATCAGCTGCAAAGGACATTGATGTTTTCTTGCAGCCTTTGATCAAAGAGTTATGGATAGGAGAGTGGACTTTAGACGCTGCTACGGATACTCATTTCAAAATGAAAGCGGCGGTTTTATGACAATTATTGTTTTTAAATTGTAATTTGAATGAAATTGTTACTATATGTTTATATGAATGTGTATATTAGTGTTAATTGGTCCACGAAATTATGTGTTCTTTTACTTGTACTTTTACAGATGGCGTGTGTACAGCCTAGATCACACGGCGGCGATGCTGGCGGTGATCCACCAAGACGGCCCTCATTTACTTTGCCGGGCTATTGCGCAGGTAACAAATTGTGATTTTTTTTTATTATTTTATTTTTTATTTTTATATAATTTTTATTGATAAAACTAATTTTTTTTTACATGTATTTTCACAACTTAATAACTTATATTTGTAGGTTCAATGATCACCGGTGAGACGGTAAATCAGGCCTTAAGGAAGGCTTTTAGGGAGAATAACGGACAACCTTTGCCTATAGGCTTTGATACCGATGATCAAGGCACCTTCTCAGCGGTAGGCACTTATGCACCGCAGTTAAGTAGTTTGTTGGGGAACAAGTGAGGCCACTTCCCCTTGATTGCGATTGGGAAGAAATTCCTGATTCTTATAAGGCGCATATAATGCCGGCACTACAGGTTATATTTATTGTTTATTTTATTTCTATTCTTATTGTTATTGACCGTTTAGATATGCTTGTTATATTTAAATTGTGTGTTTGTTTAAATGTGTATACTTTTTTGCAGACCTATTTCAACCTGGCACCTTGGTTGAATAATGAGAACAGATTCCAGGTTGGAGAGAATCTTTATACGGTGGGGGAAAGGGTAGGACTTGGGCTATGGTTACTGCAGAGGACGCTATACCGAAAATACAAACACAAGATCAAGTCTAAATACTTTGATATCCACGAGACGCCCGCGGCGGCAAGGGCACATCCGCCACCCCAGAAAGCCTAGGGGAACAGAACCCAAGAGGAATGGGAGATGTTGGTTGACTGGTGGTTAGACCCGAAACGGATGGCAAGATCGACCACAAATGCAGAAAATCAATCTAAAAACAAGATTTTAACTCACCAAGGTCGACAGTCGTTCGTTCAGGGACGCAACCATCATGTAAGACTCGTTATAATTTTTGTGACTTTTATATTGTTTATATTTACCTCGTTATCAATTTATTTTATATTGTATGTATAGAGGGTCAACAATAACAATAAAAATGAAGACCTGATTGAAACTTGGAGGAAGGGCCATTCAAAAAAAGATGGCACATTTAAGACGAGAGAGAAAAGAGAGAACGAGTGTAGCCAATTATGGTGTCATGTGTCATGAGGAGTCATTCAAAGTTCTGACAAACCATGGAAGCGTAGCCGACATGTCGTATGTGTCATCTTTTTTTTATATGTGTCATCTTAAATGTGTCGTATGTGACAAACCATTCAAAGTTCTCTCTTTTCTCTCTCGTCTTAAATGTGTCATCTTTTTTTGAATGACCCTTCCTCCAAGTTTCAATCAGGTCTTCATTTTGATTGTTATTGTTGACCCTCTATACATACAATATAAAATAAATTGATAACGAGGTAAATATAAACAATATAAAAACCTTTAAAAATCACAAAAATTATAACGAGTCTTACATGATGGTTGCGTCCTTGAACGAAAGACTGTCGACCTTGGTGAGTTAAAATCTTGTTTTTAGATCAATTTTCTGCATTTGTGGTCGATCTTGCCATCCGTTTCGGGTCTAACCACCAGTCAACCAACATCTCCCATTCCTCTTTGGTTCTATTCCCCCAGGCTTTCTGGGGTGGCGGATGTGCCCTTGCCGCCGCGGGCGTCTCGTGGATATCAAAGTATTTAGACTTGAGCCTGTGTTTGTATTTTCGGTATAGCGTCCTCTACTGTAACCATAGCCCAAGTCCTACCCTTTCCCCCACCGTATAAAGATTCTCTCCAACCTAGAATCTGTTCTCATTATTCAACCAAGGCGCCAGGTTGAAATAGGTCTGCAAAACAGTATACGCATTTAGACAAACACACAATTTAAATATAACAAGCATATCTAAACGGTCAATAACAATAAGAATAGAAATAAAATAAACAATAAATATAACCTGTAGTGCCGGCATTAGATGCGCCTTATAAGAATCAGGAATTTCTTCCCAATCGCAATCAAGGGGAAGTGGCCTCACTTGTTCCCCAATAAGACTACTTAACTGCGGTGCATAAGTGCCTACCGCTGAGAAGGTGCCTTGATCATCGGTATCAAAGCCTATAGGCAAAGGCTGTCCGTTATTCTCCCTAAAAGCCTTCCTTAAGGCCCGATTTGCCGTCTCACCGGTGATCATTGAACCTACAAATATAAGTTATTAAGTTGTGAAAATACATGTAAAAAAAATAGTTTTATCAATAAAAATTATATAAAAAAAAATTAAAATAATAAAAAAAATCACAATTTGTTACCTGCGCAATAGCCCCGCAAAGTAAATGAGGGCAGTCTTGGTGGATCACCGCCAGCATCCCCGCCGTGTGATCTAGGCTGTACACACGTCATCTGTAAAAGTACAAGTAAAAGAGCACATAATTTCATGGACTAATTAACACTAATATACACATTCATATAAATATACACATTCATATAAACATATAGTAACAATTTCATTCAAATTACAATTTAAAAACAATAATTGTCATAATCAAATTACAATTCAAAAACAATTTGTAGGATATTGGATTTCACATACATATCATAACATTAACACTTTAAGCATAGAGATGGTTTTAGAGAGAGAGAAAGTGGGATATTCTAGTAAGAGAAACTTGTGGAATATTAGATTACCAAAGAACATCCAACCCTCTACCTTGCAAGGTAGAGGGTATTCATAGGTTACAAACTAAACGACCTCCTGACGGCCTGTGGATCAGGTATACAGTGGGTAAAGACCTGTCCTTCCTCCACGGTGTTGCACAAAACTATACTATGCTACAAATTAACTACTAAATAACGTAAATAACGACAAGTCTGCGAGCTAACTTTGGCTAGATAATATTTGGGGTGACCGACTCTTTAATACCTGGAATTTTCAATTCCTAACAATCTCCCCCTAAGGGAGGTCACCCCATAAATTACATTGTGAATACTAGCCTTCAAGTAAATCTTCATTCTTGAGCTCGTAGACTTCTTTTCAACAAAGTAATCAAACTAAGTGCATCTGTGGAGAGTACATCATTGAACAACTGAAATGATTAATTCGTGGAGGTTGAGTGTCTGATCCACTATGATAACCTTTGAGCATTATAAGAGATCATCAGGCACAGTAAAGCTCAACATTATACATTGAAGTGTTGCCAGCATATGTTAAAATGACAAATTGGACCAACATGCTCACATTCTGGATCATGAAATCTTCTCATTAGAGTAGCGGAAGCTTTCGTTGATTCATGGTATTGGCAGCAGCGTAGCAGATGCATGGGGTGAAAATATCAGAGTCATTGATGCACTAATCATGATTTCTTTCGAGATGAATGTGTTGAGTGAGCATGCGGCTATGGATTGACCGCTTCATTCTGGTCAGCTACAAACGTAGGGAGTACCTGCATAAAACATTTAGCAATAAAGCGCACGAAAGTGTCTTTGATCACTTTCGTTGAATTGAGGTACACGGCCCACGGTTCCCCGTTGATCAGTACAAGTACTGCCTGTGATCAGGTATAATTCCGAAGAATTTCCTTGACAGGGTTTCGCAGCTGCTCTAGCTGTTCTCAAACCGGAACGTCTCAAAGAAGACAACACGGAGTGAGTGAACCAACGAATAGAGATTCACTGATTGATGAAAAGAGATTTGAAAAACAATCGCGTATTGCTCAATAGAAATTGTTTTTGCAATACAACGAAGGTTTTAATGAAAATCAATTATCAATCATAAAATACCTTTTAATTTGAAATATTCGTACACGGTCGATGTACTAATGAAAAGAGTTTTTAAGCATAACGACCGGTTTTTCAAAGGTATCCGTCAATCCGTAACCTGAACCAGGATTGATTCAATAATTGAATCGCCCCATTGTTTCTGTTCAATTGTCACATGGTTGATCTAATGAGTAGATCTCACATGCCACCTACCATGAGCTTGTTTGATGTTGGCTCCAGAAGGCTTTCCATCTTCATTGTGAATATGTATGCATATCACTCAGATGTTCTGGCAATACCACAAGGATAATGCATAGGACTCAAGATATAATCTCTCTTTCCACATTGTGTGAAAAAGAGAGTCTTCAATGAAGGTGTCCTAATGAGATTTATTGATGATCTCGAGGCTCTAGACTCAATCTTGTGCATATTTGGATCCTATATCAGAGACTAGGGAGAGGGTCTCCTTCTTCAATATCAACAATCTCTAAGAGAAAGTCGATAGATAATGTCGGTTCCCCGTGAGAATGAAACAAGTCCTTTTAAGAGGAGCTTGAGTGGTTTGGAAAGTTGAAGTGCAGTGCGTCACTGGGTCCATGACGTCTTGTCTTCAATACCGGTGTTACCTTGGTAACCGCCAGTAGCAAATGAATTGAACCCGGTTTCTGCCCTAAGGTTGAATCAATGGAGGGCTATTTGTTTTCACCCTTTTCTCATTCAATTCTTTTTAATTCTTCAACCCCTTCAGTGCTTACCGAAACTTCATAGCTAGAACCTTGTTGAGTTTATTCCAGTACTAGCTCAGTCTCAGTCCGCACTCTTCCCATATCTCATTTTTCTCCTTTTATCATCATACCTAAGAACTCTACACTAACTAGTGGATAGTCCCTGGGTAGATCCCTCCGGTTCTGGCGGATCATGGGAACAAATACCTAACCTTATCATCCTTATATCACCGTACATAAAGTAAAGTTGGTCGGTCAATTTGGTATTGTTCATCTGCCATTTGGAACCAATTGAAAACCATTTGAAAATCAATCCAGATACTTATGATATATTATCAAAGCATTTTGTACCTGAATTGTTTTTGATATTTTTAGAACGAGAACTCCCCCTCAACATGTGCATCAAGTATTTGAAATCGTTTTGCACATGGAGGTAAGAGAAAGAATTAACTTATTTAATAACCATTTTCTAAAAGATATCAACATCACTTCCCTAATCGAATCAAGTAGATAAAGCATTTTGGAGAAGGATGAGGTTTTCATGATTTTGCTCCCCCTCAATATGTGCCTCAAGGTTTGAAAAGAGTTTTGTACATACTAGAGGGAACCTTTTTGAAGTGCAGACATGATCACCAAACGATTAGAAGCCATTTAACACACAATCAAGGTACCTTAAAAAAATGGAAAATGTGTACCTTGAAGGCTTGAATTTGTTAAAAAAAATGCTCCCCCTTAATATATGCTTCGAGATTCAAAAATTGTTTAGCACATATTAGAGAGCAGTATGCACTTAAAAGTGGTCATCTTTTAACATCTTTCATATTTATATCACATTTTCTCCCCCGATCAAAAATTTCAAATCCTTTGAGATTTTGGATCTCAAGTGATTTAAATATGTATGAGACAAAATATTTGTTGGAGAAAAATGTGTCCAGTTTTATATGATCAGGAGTGGACAACACTGAAGTTCCCCTTTTTGATACAAGGGGAAACCACAGTACATAACCTAACACTATTACATGCATTACAGTTGTTCAAAGTTTGTACACCACATTTTACACAAATTTAATACATAACAGAAACTACTTCCCGAAGATGTCTTCATTCAGTTCTTTGAAGAAGTTTGTAATGACCATCACGAAGTCTACCACCAACAAAACTTTCAAGGCTGCGGAAGATCCTTCGAGTCTTGAGTCTTCGCCTGATTGCAGCAATGAAATCTTCACACCGCTTTAAGTCATCATCAGTCCAAAAAGCAGTCTTTACCCATGATTTCATATCAATTTTGATTTCTTTCACTCTAGAGTCTAGTTCTTCTTCAACCAATTTGAGAGTTCCGTCACTAAACTTGTAGAGCTCACATAGTCGCATAAGCATGCGAGTCCCATATCTTTCGGTGAAGATGACGGCTCTAGGGGTGTCAAGGACTTTGTATTCGCGATGAAATTCATGCCCTGTTGCATTCCATTGTGGACTTGTAAGGTTGATCCTGGTTTGGTAGCTTTCCATGCCAAGCTGAAAGTCCTCAACTCGTTTTCGAATGACTAAGCCCCTGATCCAAAGAGTGACAACAGCAGAGAGGGCCTTTTTCTCACGGACAGGCAAATGCTCAAGGTGTCCTTGGAGATTCAAGAGATAGAGATCTTCGAAATCATTTGGCAGAAGATGTTTGAAGTCGTTTTCTTCAATAGTATACTCTTTCAAGTCTGCCCTTTTAAGGACTATCTTCTTCAAATACTCATATCCATAGATTGGGAAGATCTCTACATGAACCACACTTAAGATTTGCAGCTTGGATCGAACATTATTGCGTCTTTTATCAGCACCATGTCTTTCGATGTAGAAGTTCTTCTTTTTGTACCACCAGTGAGAAATACCATATGATGCGGCAATGTCATACTTACGTTCTTCATTGGCCCAGAATTGATCAGGAACCATCTCTTCAAGCCCCTGATCAGAGTAGGTTGCAACTTTCATCTTTGATATTGATAGAGCTGGTCTTCTTTCAGCAGAGCGAGCACAAAGATAGTCCAAGTCATGATTGAAGAAGAATTCAGCCTGAATGGTCATCTGACCAGGTTCACCACCAAGAGGAAGAGATTTGTTAACATTGAAGCGACTAATTTGCTCACTAACTTGGTCATTAAGCATCTTATGGCATTCTTCCATCTGGTATTGAAGTTGATTGGCATCTGAGTGGAAGACCTTGACAATTTCATAAGCTTGTCCTTCAAGATCTCTTGGAGTTATGGATGAGTTACTCTTCCATTCACAAAACCATCTAATGAAGCTTCCCATATCACCAGTGAAGTGCAGAAGAGAGTCTTCAGCTAGTACTTCATAATTATTGGTGATAGTTGATACCCAATTGTTGTCAGGAATAATCGAGTCAGACTCTGGGATGGACCATGTAGGTTCTAGAGTAGGAGGTCTATCTTCAACAATACAACTTTGAATTGTGTCCCTTGAAAGTGCTACTCTGGATGTGCTAGTGCGATTACCTGCCATGTAAGCATCAAACCAATCTTCTTCTGATGGCTTAGGAATATGCTTGGTTGATGCATCATCTTCATCAGATTCCGACTCTGCCATGACATGCGACTCTTCATGAACCATTTGATCATCAGGAATAGAGGTGGATGTGGATGTGAACCTTGGGTCAACCGTCGTCCAAGCAGCAAATTTCTTCTAAGTACCCTGTTCTCTTGTAGGACTTGATTGATTGGAAGGTTTTGGCAGTGATGATGGTGGTTGTGGTGGAGGTGTGTTGGTTGTCATAGAAGATTCACCAGCTCCAGACGTTCCAGCACCCCCCATTGGAGGTGGAGGTGGAGGAGGATCTTTACGATCTTTCCGCAATGTTTCCAACACTATGGCCCTCCTTTTATTCTTAGCTTCCTTTTCCCTGATGTCAATCAAGTACTGTTCATAATTGTCGTACTTAATTGATTCTTCAAGTGCCTCATATAGCTTCTTGTGGACCTCATGCTTGTGCTCTTCAGTATCATACATCTTTTCTAAAAGAGCAGCTCTCATATCGGCAATAGGTAGGTCCTTGAACCGTCTAAGAAGTGGAGCTTCCATTGCCCATTCCACAACATCCTTAACTTCCCCTTCAATGGCGGCTGCAACCCCTTCATCGAAGTTGAGGTGCTCCAATCTATAGACACGATCCACAAGGGAATCAACAGATTTTGGAAGTTGCCTTTCAAGAGCTTCTATCCTTTTTACTGCTTTGTCAAGTAGTTGATCTGAAGTAAGGATTTGAGGTGGTGAAGCAGGTGGAGCATCCATATCAGCAACTGTAATGACTGGTTCAGGAGATAGTGAAGATGTAGGTGGTGTTAGTACGGTTGATTGAGCAGGTATGGGAGGTGGAAGTGCAGTTGTGAGTGAAGATGCTGACATCGGAGGAATGGTTGATGTATCTTGCAGAATGTTGACAGTAAACATGGATTGTGCTATATCTATGGGTTTGTCATTTAAGAATTGATCTCCGAAGGTGAAATCTGTATCAAGATTCTTTAGTGAAGATAGAGAGCCGGTAGACAGATTTGGTTCATCCAGGTGCATGGTCTCATCAGATCTTGACTCAAGATTCTCCTGCGAGTCTTTATGCAACAAAGTATCAACATTCTGATCAGACTGGGTCTCACTTAGTGTAAGAGATTCTTTTAACATTTCAGGCACTTTTTCCAACTTAGATTGTTCTTTAGCTGAAGATGATTCAGTTATTCTCTTCAGTTCATATTGATTGGTGGTACTTGATGGAGAGGATGAGATTGTTAGAAGCATGTGAGCGGCTTGTTCAGTTTCAACACTAACAACCCCTTTTCCTTTGTCTTTCGTGATAAATGTGGTTTGTCGAGGCAATTGATCAGGCTCTCTTAACACTACTCCTCCAACTAGGGCTTTCATATTCTGATTATCTAGGCTTTGCTGGATTCCAATTTGCAGAACAGCATCATCTTCATCAATTACCTTTGTGTTATCCCTTGACCCCTCAGTATCTTTAACAATTTCCTTTTCCACCTTCTTCTTCTTTCCTTTATGCTTTTTGGATGTGGGGTCTGACTGTTGTGATCTTTCGTGTCTCTTTTTAGGAAGAGATGCATAAGACGCTTGTGAGTCTGAAACGGGTTTGGGAGCATTGGGTTGTGAGAGAGTGGGTGTGACATTATCAGATGATCTGGCAGCAATTTTCTTGAACTGTTTGAAGTAGTCCTTCTTCTTGATATCTTCCGTGAGTAGAATATCATGAATTGGCAATCCAAAAATTTCTTTATCCATACCTCTAGGAACATATTTAAGGTTTCCTAAAACAAATTCATCTTCTGCTTTATGTAGAGTTGAATCAATCCTAGGGTTGAAGTTGTGAGTTTGTTGCAAGTACTGGATAACAAGCTTTGAAAATATGATGCTGGGAATCACAAGCTTGTTCAGTTTCTTTCGACCTTGAGCTTTATTCTGAAAGTTTGTTCTATCAGATATGAATGTGTTCATTGATAAAGAAAATTCTTCCCAAATACGATCTAAGACATTCACATCAACCCTATTGACAATACCCCATAGGATTTGCAAGATGGGAATTCTCACTTTATCGAACCCTGATGTTTTGCCAGATAAACACAAGTTGAGAATAGTTGTAATAGCTCTCCAGGGTTGATACATGTGTCCAGTGATGATGTCGAAAGCCCTTAAAAAGCTAGTCTGATAACCCAAACCAATTAGAAAAACAATTAGATCGTCAGCACCAGGTGGAGATTCAGAACGTAGGTTGGGGTTACATGGGGTGAATCCAAGGGCCTTGCTAAGAATGTCTGAATCAATCAAAAATTCCCTATCATCCAGTTTGCAAGAGTATTGAGCTGTGATTTTGTCCCATTGAATGGTGTTCCAGAATTGTTGAATGTAAATGGTGGGAATTGAGCATTGCTTGGTAATGGCACCGAAGAAGTTTGTGTTTTTGAGGATATCAATAGACACTTTGAGTATAGGGTTTTGTTGCAAATTTTGTAGGTCCACATAACAGTTACTTTTTCCAATTTCTGCCCATTGACTCCTAGGAAGGATTTCTTCGTCTGAGAGAACTTTGGGTGATGCCGAAGAAGTAACGTTCTTAGCAGAGATTGAACTTGCCATTGAAGATCTGAGTATAAATACAACCAACAGTAATGATTGGGAACAAGTTAGATTATAAATGATTATTGAGACAGCATTGAGAACACCCTTATGACATAGACACTCAGACTTAGTAACTCAGACGGGGTTCCTATAAGAATATAGAGAATGATTGAGTGGCATTAGTGAGACATTTAAAGATACAGATTCCTTTTGATACAGTTTTCACAAGACGAGTTGTTTTGGAATTAAAAGGTTAAAACGTGCATTGCAAAGGAATAATGTCATGAATCAGGATACAAATGTAGAAATGATATAACAGATTTGTATGAAACAAGTTGTAACATTTGGTTGCCACGAGGGAAACCAAGTACAACTTGCTCAAACAGAAATGTTATAGCAAGTTACATAGAATAAGATGACAATACACGTTGCTTCAGGAGATCCTGAGTCAAGATTGTAAGCATGAGATCATCCTAGCAAATTGCCTTTAAACATTTTAATAACCCTAGACGCCGAATGAAAAACAAACCAAACAAGTCTCTAGTCATAAATGGACAAGTCGCTAACCAAGACTAATTCGCTACATGAAAGCAAACTATGTCGCTAACTTGTAAAGACAAGTCGCCATCATCAGTGTCACAGCCAAGTCGCTACAAATTTGGTTCACTAAGTCGCTACATTTGTTAAGTCGCTAACTTGTAAAGACAAGTCGCCATAAACAGTAACACAGCCAAGTTGCTACAAATCTGTTTACTAAGTCGCTACCATTACTAATTCGCTAACTTGTAAAGACAAGTCGCCATTAATAGTGATACAACTAAGTCGCTACCAAAGTCGCTAATAATTAGTTCACTAAGTCGCCACCGCAACTTAGTCGCTAACTTGAGCAGACTTAAAAGTAATAACTCGCCACGATGATGATACTTAACTACCAAGATTAAACAAGGGGGTGTTGAAAGTGGGCGATGAGTTTTGTGTTGGGGGTAAAGATTTTGTTTAGTTTAAGGTGAGGGAAGTTGATGGGGAAAGTTTAGGGGGTGAAATTGATGAGATTGGAAGTTTAGGGGGTGGAAGTGAAAGTTTAGGGGGTGGTGATGTTGTTACAGATGTTGATGATCCTGTTAAAGGTTTGATTTTTAGTTTTCATGTATTTTTATACAATGTTTAATCTTGGTAGTTAAGTAACATAAACGTCGTGTTTTTACAAGTTCAGCGATTTTTTCGTATATGTTAAATGTTGAATTTAATGTTTGGTGAGGAGCTTTGGAGCGTTTAGATTAGGGGTGTTTGTTTCGGCTTATATAGATGGCTTATGACTTATTTGGTTTTCAGCTTATGTTTCATAAGCCCGGTTTTTGTGGCTTAGTTTGAAACATTTCGGCTTCTATAAGCTTATTATGACATGATAAGCTTATATAAGCCAAAATGTTTCAAAGCCACAAAAGGTGAGCTTATGAAACATAAGCCCAAAACCAAATAAGCGATAAGCAAAACAAACACCCCCTAAAGGGGGTATTTGTTTCGGCTTATATTGCGGGCTTATGGCTTATGTGGTTTTTGGCACAGTTTTTGTGGCTTATTTTGAAACTTTGCGGCTTATATAAGTTTATTATGACATGATAAGCTTATGTAAGCCGAAATGTTTCGAAATAAGCCACAAAAAGCGAGCTTATGAAACATAAGCCAAAAACCAAATAAGCCATAATCCCGCTATATAAGCCGAAACAAACACCCCCTTAGTATATCTTGTGTTTGGTGATGAGTTCAGCATTCACGAGTATTTTTTTGGCAAAACTAGGATTAGTTGTTATGTGTAGTATCATTTAGCAGTTAGCAATTAAGTTATATATAGTTAGCTACTAGTAGGTGTTAGAGTGTATGTTTGTTTTATAAAAGTGTTGGTAACGTAGCTGTATACTTATTAAGTGTAAAATGATGAAAAACTAGGAACAATAGTTAGCAGTAGTTGCTAGCATGTTTTATAAAAGTGTTTGGTAACGTAGTTGGTATTTGTGTGTGTATTTATTAAGTGTAAAATGACGAAAAAGCTAAACGCAGACGGTAAATGCTTCTTCAAGTAGCATTTAGAAAAGATAAATTCTCGTTGCCAAATGATTTTTGAATTAAAAACGCTATGGCTTACCAAAATATAAGATAGAGTCATTCTATGGCTTACCTTGGACATACCCAAGGCCACATAGAAGACCAACTTAAATTCATACAGAAAAACACCTAAACAAAGACGCTAAAGCTAATACAAGCATACCACAGCCAACTTTACTAGCTAAACTTCCGGACCATGCTCCCACACCTTTCAACTTTTATTCTTCACAGCATACAATACATGAGAAGTAGAATCCCAGTAGCTAAGAAAGCATTCCCAATGTACAAAGGTATTTGCTATTCATAATCAAAGTGAATAAAAGCAATATCCAAACACTCGTCTTCCAGTTTTTCTGCTGCAATTTTAAACAGAACATCTACCATCCTTAACATTTCCAGACCTTTCCTTTTGGAGTGAACAACTTAAAACTGCACAGAACAATCCCATTCCGAGTATAGTGTTGCTCCATCTTTCATAGCACACAAATACTAGGAACAAGACGTTTAGTGCATATAAGGATCAAGTCCAAGGTACAAACCATCGGCAAAAATATACACCCTCCAATACCATAAAACTCATATCCAAACACCCTTCTGAGAGACAAACCATAGAATACTTGCTTCTACTTTAAACTGTAGACCTCTTCATGACATTTACCAGGTCATTAATTTGTATATTATATAGTCAATAAACCTTCAGGATAGGAAACTTGATCACAATAGTTAAATTTCCTTTAACTATCTTGAGATCCACATTCAAAAAGAAGTTGTCCCGTCTTTCATGACACACTAACTTTTTTCATTATTTATACTGTTTTTCATTTCCTCCCATGCTATTTTCACTGAGAATTTTGCAATCATTCCATTTGACCACCATATCCTCCTCATTTGGGTTAAGATTAGGCATAGGAATGCAACTACTGCTAGTTATGCCAGCCTGTATATAAAAATCTTTAAATTCGTATGAAAGTGTTGTTTTTATCTAAGAACATTGATTTTTCAGCTTAAATATCAAAGTTGTAATGACTTATAAATGAAATAGAGTGACTAAAATGACATGTATTTAGTATCCAGGGATTTATGGGAAAACTTGAAAATCGACTACAGCATTATAGTTTCTTACATGTTTCTTTAGATTCACTTATTTTGATTTTAAAGTATTAGAAAATAACATTACAGTTGTCGAACAGTCTCAGCTTAAATTTTGCTGAGATTTTAGATGAAAGGGTGTTTGGATGTAATTCTGGTTTTCGCATTTCAAGTCAAAATGATCAGATTTAGAAGCACACACTTATCAAATCATAAGTGGAAATAAGTTTAAAAGTATCGAGCTTTAGCTAGAATTAATCGACTGAAAGTTTCGTTTTACTGCATTTTGCTTATATATTATATTGATTTGATGGTAAATTGCAGAGTTCGGTTTTGTTGTTATGGGACACGAGTTTGATAACTACCCGAAGAAAATGATCCGTGACATACGGGTTTGGGATTGGTTTCTTGAAGAACATAAAGAAGTCAGTGATGAAGACGAAGATGAAGTTAGTAATAAAAAAGCAAAAAAGGGAAAAAGACGAAAGAGGAAGAAAGGTGCAGCAAATGATGACGAGGACGATGATGTTTGGACGGGTGAGAGTGAAGAAGACGCTGAATTGATTAAGAAACTAAAAAATGACCCAAAACCGAAGTATAAGACTAGGTCAAAAGACCAAAAGAAAAACAGAAAAGGTGCGAGTACAAGTAGAAGTGGTACCTGATACTACAAAGAGTTCTGTGATGGACGTTGATGTTGAAGATGATGACGATGAAGATGAAAATGATGAAACGTTGGGTGGTTTCATAGTTGATGACGAGGACGTGGGTGAAGGAATTGACAAGGATGTGGATGAAGAAACCGACAATGATGATGACGAAGAAGAATTTGAAGAAGATGAAGATGACGAGTAGTTGTTGGTTTTAAGGTCACTTTAGATGTTTAGTGTTTCTAGTTAATTTGTTGTATTGTTGTATGATACTACTAACGTGTACATTTGCACAAGACTCTGCGAGGCTCGTGATCTTTGTTAACATCCTGTATGAAATCGTTGGTTTGTTTCATACTTCCATTTTTGTATCGAGTTATCACACTATATATATTATCTGAACTTATGATATCTGACTTCACAGTTCGAAATATTCAAGTATACAAACAGTATAAAATCGTTTTCTTTAGTGAGTTAGCAGTAGACATAACTACTCTACGTGGTAAATCTATATGTTAACAATGCTGTCAGTTATGATCTGTATTATTCTTTTGTGACCGTAACGGGTACCTTTGATCCAAATGTTCCAAGACAATCCACCTACGAGAAGACAGGATTGCTTGTTCATAAATCACTGTCAATACAAAGTTTAGAGTTCAGATACTGTTAAAGTTATGATCTATGAACTGAATATTTGGTTGACTATTAGTGATCAAATTGATGTTGTCGTTCTCGTTTCTAGTTTGCATTATCAGATGATTCGGATCCCAATTTTGATCAAGTTTCGGGTCAAAATACTCTCTCATGAATGATGGTAGAAGAGGAGGAAAATCAACTTCGTTTTCCGTTTCTTGGTCATGTTTGACCAATGGCAATGGTGCATCAACACGACGCGCTTGATCATTGACCGTTTGCAGTTGGAACTGAAGAACTTTCTTTTTCGTATTGGAGTTCCAGAAGTTTTTTACAGCACTATCGGTTCTTCCTGGCAAGTAACTTGCTGCTATTTGTGCCCATCTGTTGTTAAAGAAAATAACAAAAGAAATTAAACATCTTTAACGAAAGTATACAAAGAAATTGCGCGTAAAGTAGCTCGTGGTCTTTTATGCTTGTTTCGTAACATGTTGTGTAGCTCGATTATGAGTGCGGCTTCTTGCAACGAAAAGCTTCCTATTTTTAAACCTGGTCGCAGATAATTATTCCATCGTAACCTCCAACTTTTGCCGCATCTTTGTAATCCTGCTTAGCATAAAAACGTAAATGTATTAATAATAAGTTTTGCAGATTTGGATGGTGTACATGCATCATTTGGTGTTTGATTTTTGCAAGCGGGTCATATGGCGTATCAAGTGTTTGGTTTGCAGGTTCGGAATCACTAAGTCTTTGTGGAGTGACCTCTTAGAGGATTTTTAGGAGGTTATAGGAATACTCGATTATGCATAACGAGTAAATAAGGAGAAATACCGGCAAGATTAGGAATGGAGCTCCAACAACCATGGAGGCCGTAGGTAGTATGTCTGAAGAAGGAAAGAGTGATGCTATATCTTCTTATATAAGAGAGATTTTCGACATTGTTATCATATATGTAAGATGATGATATTGAAATGTCGGGAATCCAAAATATATTTGTAGGTCACAAATGAACGAGATAATTTAGGGGGTCTGACAGTTCTGGTCCTACTTTAGCTTATTTGGCGACATGTAGCAGTAGCAGTAAGCAGTAAGCAGTAAGCAGTAAGCAGTAAGCTGTAGTTGTTTGTTTAAAAAATGTGTTTGGTAACGTAGCTGTAGCAGTAATTATAAATTGTAAAATTACGAAAAAGGTCATATACATATTAAAATAAAATAAATGATTAAACAAATGAGGGTATATATGTAATTTCATAAACTAAACGCTTGGAGCAACTGTGGAATGCTTAATCAAGAAGCATTTAGATTGGAGCGGTAAGACAATATTCTAACGCTTGTTGAGGTGTTGCCAAACAAGCTTTTCATCTATAATGCTTACCGCTTGTCGCTCCTAAATGCTTCCAAATGCTTGTTGCCAAACATGACCTAAGTGCTAAATTCTTCATTGAGTTTGCTAACCTCTTAGATTGCGGTAGCTTATTTGACAGCGGTTATGGCTTGAAAATAGCTGATCCGAGCTCATACTAGACGACTTTAGCCTATTCTCCAACTTGAATCGCCAGCTTCACAAGTCTTTAAAATTGGGCTTAAGCTCGATTAATTCAATGAAAGCTATGACTTACTTGCATGCCTATATATAAACCTGCATATTACATAAAGTTTTTTTTAACAAACTATATAAGCTCATAAGCTGGCTAAACAAGTTTGTTATTTCCACTTTTTGTGCTTTTTCTCAAGTAACTCGACAAAGACTCAACTTGTTTAATCTATGCAGGTATGACTGTGCTTTTTATTAAGTAACTCGAAAAAATGTATTTGGATGATCACGGCAAATACAAGTTCATCAAGACCATAACAACAATATCTACTGATTTTACTTCATGTTCTCTTTTGATTATAAGCGTATGACACATATGTTTCAGTTTTACAAAGTTTCTTTTGCCAACGAATAATTATATAACATACAATTTATTGTCTAACTTTTTACATCTTCCTAAAATACCCGTGAATTTCACGGGTCTTTTAGCTAGTGATTCGATATGAAAGGATATGTGTGGCCTCATCTATAAGATTAAGTGTAATAGTAAAGCTTCAAGATCGCATTCATCACCGACACTTCAGTGCCAACTCAACTTTTCTCTCTACAACCAACTTCACCACAACTTAGTGTAATAAGACAACCAAGTTCACAACAAAAATATACCGCAGTTAAACATATATATACCCCACTAAAACACACACAAAAAAAAAAACACAAAAACACATATTAGACGACTTGGTCTTGCAATCGACCGAGTCTTCCCATTTTTCCCTTAAAGACGTGTTGTGTGAGGTGACCATAATAGGGAAGACACGACCTCGGGTGCCCAAAACTCAGTCTTAGTCTTTCTATTATGGGTGGTAGGGTTGTAAGCGATCTAAATGTTCAGTGAACATTTCATGAATCGTTCAGTAAAAGTGCGTTTATGTTCGTTTACTTATTAAATGAACGAACATGAGTAATAATTTATGATCGTTTAGTTTAATGAACGAACATGAACAAAAGTCTTACTCGCACATTTATGTTCATGAGTGTCCGATTACGTATTCGTAACCTTCGTTTATATTCGTATATAGTATTTTTTTTATTCACTTTAAAATTAGTTTACTTAAACAAAACAACACTTATAATACACATTATTATGTATATTTTTAAAATTTTATTGTTTATTCTTCAAAATGTGAAGATCGGTGAGATCACCTTGGTCCCATGCATGCATCCTAAGGATGCCAACCGTTTTATTGTTTATTAGTCTACGTTCATGTATGTTCGTTTAATATCTTATTGAACGAACATAAGTGAACATGAACAATCTTAGTTTCTTAATAAACAAACATGAAAAAGAAAATTCGTCCACTTAAATAACTGTGTTTGTTTATTTGTCTGATTAAAATTAATCGAATGAACATGAATAATACAATGGCTATGCTCACCAAATTCATTTACAGCCCTAATGGGTGTTCTAAGGGAAGTGAAATAATGCATGAAAATTAATGAATAAAATGAAGTAAATGTGGCCTATCTAAAACAAAAAATTGCGTGGCTTATCTAAAACCAAAGAAACGCATCGATTTCATTCAGTGTAATGTATGCCGGCATAAATAATTGATGCGTAACAAGACCATTTGTTTCTTTGATTCTTTAAGTTGATTTTTAATGGTGAAATCTTTGTCAAGCAAAAAAAATCATATACATTTTTAGCTCAAATGGACCTCCCTTGTTATATTCATGACATAATCAACAAATATGAGTGCTCAAAAATATAACCAACTATTACCAACTAAAAATGAATATGACAACAACTAATTAATTACTATATTTTTAAAAATTTTGTAGCATTTTCTACAACTGATTATGTATGAAATATTATTTTTAAACTTTTTAAGTATATATAAGACAACAAATGTAAGAAAACAAGTCAAGCATTTTTATGTGAGAAAGTAAAAGAAATTTCAAATTTTAGGTATTTACACCTTACTCATTTTTATTTTATTAAGGTGTTTTTAAAAACAAGTCAAGCATTTTTATGTATTATAGATTAGCAGACGAATACTCGCACAAAGCGATAGTGCATAACGGCAAATAATTATGCTTATGAAATTGTGATTCCGATTTGACCCTTGATGCAAAACTTACGAGTTCAATTCGTAGTTATTACGAGAAAAAAGTTTAAAAAAATAGAAATAAAATATGACAAAAGTTTATGAATTAAATATTATTTAAAAATATTAATATAGTTGTAGATGATGTTACTATTCTTAATCAAAGGTATTAACATTACTCAAATTTTAAACATATTAAATTTAAAAAGGGTTTGTCTAACATGTGCCCTAAGGTCACAAGTTAAGCACATTAAAAGGACACATGATCTCACAGAAAAGGATACAGGGATCCACAAAAAATATACTTTTCTGTGGATTCATGTGTCCTTTTCTGTAGAACCCGGTGTCCTTTTAGTGTGCTTAACTTGTGCCCATAGGGCACAAGTTGGAAAATTACATTTAAAAAATACATATGCATAGAATCTAAGTAGTAGATAGATTATAGACTTAACACCACTCGGTTTAAGTCTACTATGAGTTTTTGAGATAGTGTATTATAATTTGAAGCAGCGCCTCAACCAAATGTGAGAAGACCATGCATCATGTAACAGTATATTTAGTAACCTAATAATTATGAAATCTGAAAACATGTAAACATTTTATTGATACTTAAATAAGTCAATACAAGCATGGAAAATAAGTGACTTTGTGAACAATATGAATAAAGAAAAGCAGACACTCAAATTTATTAGTTGCTTCCATCAGCGATAGTAATCCAGGACGGCAAAAATGGTCGCAACCACGGTAGCAAGAGACACAATGGTTGCAGCAACTAGTGCAATAAAACTCCATGGATTACTGAAATATACGCGTCTCAGCCATGCAATATTCCTGGGCCAAGAACGATTGTAGTACTCATCCATTTTTTTGAACTGTTCGGCGTAACAGAACTTTTTAACCAAAACGTTTTTGCATATCTTGTTGATCATATCTGCAGCCTCTTGGTTTGAGCCGAGTCTGTGGACAAGGACTTTTGATTCTACCAGTTTAGCAATATCCTCTTTAGTATCAATAAGCATATCCATGGCATATGCATATGAAGTAAAGTAACAATGATCTTGAGGGAACGATTGCTCGTAAGCAATAAAGTTCCTTAAAATTAGCTCAGTGGAATCTTCAATAACCAGGGTTGGCATTAGAAGAGTAGGCTTCCAAAAAAAGGGTAACCATGCAAAAGGAGATGATTGAAATTTAATGGTCATTGACCATTCATCCTCTTGGTGAGGCTTAAAGTTCACCCCAGATCTATCCAGTTCTTCTGTCGAGTGGAATGCTGTAATCTCTATTCGCTCTTCATTTACAGGATTTGATGCCTGATCATGCAGGGACGGAGCCAGGACACAATTTGACCAGGTGCATTTACGAAAATTTCTACAAAATGAGGAACACAGTTGTTTTGGACCGGGTGCATTTAGCAAAATTCGAGGTTTTTTACAAAAATTAACACTACACCACAAAATTCCAGCGTGTATAGGATTCGATGACTTGGCAGCTTGCTCTTCATCTACAGGCTTTGATGCCTCAGCGTCAGCGGGTATAGGATTCGATGCCTCAGCGTGTATACGATTCGATGACTCGGCAACTACAGGCTGGTAGTGTTTGTGCAGATAGCCAAGAACATGATCATGAGTTGAATCTGACTCAACATCTGTGGTTGGAGTTTTTTCAGGCAACAGATCAGAATGGAATAGCTGAATGTAGGGTGCCAAATGTTTATCGAGAACACTGCTAAGAGTGGAAGGGTACACTTCCCCTATGGAGCAGTCAAACAAAGCTTGAAGAACAGAGAAAGGGACTTGGTTTTCTAGCAACATCAGATCAATGGCAATACGAACGTCTTGCATATTATTTGGAAAATCGGAATCTTCTTCTTCATGCTTGAAACAGAATTCAAGTATGAAACAACCATCCATAACCATCATCCTGGAAAGCTCAACGACACTATAGTTCTCGATCACAGCAGCATAAGATTCTCTGATTTGGGGTATTAAAGTGTTTACCTCAAGCAGAAATGCTTCTAATGTTTTCTTTGGGGAATCTTCACAACGACTTAATAGGTCATCAAGATAACATTCTTTCAGCCATTCAAATTCTTTCAACTTCGGAACTTCTCTATGTATAGGTCCTATAGAGACCAGCTGAGGGTCGAATGGACTTTCGCTAGGTTCTCTAAGAATTCTAGAAACCTTGCAAATAGATGGTGGAAGTTGTTTGCCACAATTTTGTCCTCTTGTTGCACAAATTACCTAAACATCATTCGCTTATTAAATTAGCTAATAAACACCAACACAGTTACACACACAGTTACACTGGGTAATAATATAATTTAACCAAATTGCACATAACTAAACACTCGCAGATAAACATAACTGATAATCATAGTTACACAGTAAAAACTATATTGTAACCTAATTACAAAACTGAGTATTATTCGCATATAAAATTAGAGAAGTGATTGGCATACCTAAAAGTTATGCCTAATTTTGTGCCTAAACATGTGTGTCAACAATTCATTGGTTGTATCAACCAGACCCACTTCTTCACAATTCAATGAGGTAATGACACATAAGTTAGGCACAAAATTAGTCATGTCTTTTAGGTCTCCCAATCTTTTTCCATAAAATTAACTACTACTAATCACTAACACACACAGTAAAATTAAATTAAAACCTGAATAAAAAATTACGAGTAAACACTAATAGATAAAACTAACCGAAAATCACTACCTAAACACACAGTAAAAACAAAATTTTAAGCTAATTAAAAAATTAAACAAAATTAGAATGAGTAAAAATTAAATATACCTCGAGTAATTCTTTGACTAGTCCATCAAGCTCCTCCTTACTCAAACCTGCATAAAACGACAATATTATATTTTTAAAAAATGAGAAAAAAATTAGTTAGGGTTTGAAGATGAGATGTGACTGACGGTACCTTGGGTGGCTACCGGTTGTTTGTTGTTGTTGTTGTTGTTCCTCCTCATTGTGTGTGTGTTTTTAGTGTGTGTGAGAGATGTGTGTTGAGTTCAAGTAAAACTATCTGTTATATAGTAAAAATGATCACAGGACACCATAAAAGCTTGCCATGTGCCCAACCGTATGATGGTGACATCCGAATTTTTATGGTGGTTAACATTTTCTGCAATGTGAAATGAATGGTAGGCTGAAAAAATTAAATGCATTAAAAAGCTGACGTTGGCAATATGACGTTTGAAGGTGTCCTTTAATTTTTTTCATTTATTAAATGTATAGATATAGATGAAAGAGTAAACTACACCGTTCGTTCTTGTGGTTTGCGTTGACCGATAAGTTTCGTCCTTTGACTGAAAAAAATGTACCGTTCGTCCCTAAATACGAAACGTTATCTACCGTTAGTCCTTTGCTTTAAAGAGACACACTAACGCTTGTTAAATGTCCACACATGATATCCACATAAAGGTATTTTGGTCTTTTATCATAAACTTCATCTTCTTTTATTATCTCATCATCTTCGTCTTCAAACCATCACCACCTATCATTTTTATATTCATCCACAACCACTACCTACATCACCACTCTCACCACATCCAACTACCTTCACATCCTTAATCATCATATTCATAAAAAAAAATCCAGAAAAACCAATCACTATATACATAAAACTCAAACTTATGAAAAAAATTCCCTGATTTTCTTTAATTACAAACCCCACACAAATCCAAAACAATCATAAAAACATCATTAAACATAAATACATAACCACATTACAAAACACCTCTATTAATTCACATCTCCATCTGTCCAATGAAATCTTAGTTGGCTTTTTTTTTTTTCCTTCAAAATATTTTCTTCTATACCAACTTGTTGTCATCTTGTTTGTTTATTCGTGTCCAACACCACATATATTATCCATTGTTGTCCTCTTGCTTCTTTTTACCATAATCAAAGAAATTATCAAAAAACTTTGTAAGATCCGGCCACTAACTAAGATCGGACCACCAACTAACACACGGGCTACAACATCAGCAGCGTCACCACCATCATATCATCGTCGCCATTGCCTACACCACCAGCCACCTCCGCCTACAACATATGCGTCACCGGATACAGATGTTGTTCGCACTCTGAGCTGCTGCTTGTGACCATTGTTTTCGGACCATACAATAAATCTTCTCTAACTAACCAACCAATCCAGATAACAAACCAACACTACTGTGTGTTTCATTCATATTTATTTTTTTCTTTTTTTAATGGCTTTTGAGGACTCCATACTCTATCTAGAACCCAGCCTATTTTATACAGATTGATCGGTTATTTTATAATAGACTAAAAGAATTTTTAATGCAGAAAACATTTTAGGAAACGAATTATTCCTTTTTTTCACATGATTTTCTTTTTTTCGTTTATACAGATTTATTGTATTTTAATTTTGGAATTCAAATGATTAATTATTGCAAAAAAAAAAAAAAAAAAAAAAAAAAAAAAAAAAAAAAAGGAAAATATCAAATGAATGGTTGTGGTAAAACGAGATCTAAAAATTTACATTTAAACAACTTCGTAAACAAAAACTGGGGAATTTGATAACCATAAATAACATCAAAAATTTACTTCATATTAGTGGGAATCTGATAACCATAAACAACTTCATAAGCCGATTAAAGTTATAAAAAAAGTGGGGATTGTGTTGATTATGATTGTGGTTTATGGTTTTGGGATTGGATTTGATATGAAGTTGTTAACGGTTTTTCATGAGGTGGTGAATGGAAGAGATGGTAGAAGATAAAGATGTATAAAGGAAGATGATGTTAAAAGGAGATGGTAAAAAGACTAAAATGCCCTCGCGTAGATATCACTTGGAGAGACTTAACAGCTGTTAGATATGTCCGTTAGAGTCAAAGGACGAACGGTGTAGTTTACTCTAGATGAAAAGACACCATAAAAGCTTGCCACCTGCCCACCTCTAAAAGGTAAAATGGTCATATCCATGGTTGTTTACATTTTACGAATCGTTGATAAGTTTTTGAAAATAAATGTTGCGTGGTTGTATACGAAAGCTTTCACATATAATCGACTCATACATATTAACATATACGTACATATTAACATATACGTAAAGAATGCACAACGTTCACATTTATGTGTGTACATGGTCCCTTTTGTGATCTCCTTGTCGACTCATACATATAGACATGCATATGATATGAGCAAAATAGTCACGAGTCATGCACGTGTTTAGCTTACAAATTAAATTTAGCAAGAAAAATAGTTGTTAGTCAATATTCGTCAATTCCTATTTTGTATTAAATAACATAGTTCTAATAGGCACACTGATGACGTATAGCACGTACAACGGGCTTGTTGGGCTCAACCCGTGCAATACGCACTTTGGGCCCCGACCCAACAAAGTAAAACAGCAGAACACCTAGCGGATCAGACACATGACGCGGAAGGTGATCTGTGTCCGCAACTACAATGACTGCAGAACCTTGCCCGACAAGGGTCCCACTCCGGCCACTAACAATTATAAGCGAAATCCTAGGAAACTCAAGCATTGGACTGGCCTATAAAAAGAACTCTTCAATTCTCTTACAAGGTATGACTTTGTCACACATACTAATACAAACTCTTATATATTCTCTGACAGATATGAGTACTTACTCTCACGTCGAAGCTTAATCGTGGGGTCCTTCCCCACAGTAAGGCTAACATTTTACTTTTATTTATGCAGGGGATCAATTCATTACTTGGCTTAGTACAGATTCAGTCTACTAATAGCTTGTTGGCCCGACCCAACGCACATTCTCAACCCATATCCTAACCCGTCACACTTTTGGTACTAACAAGTTGGCGCCATTCGTGGGACCAGTACACAACTGCGTTCTTAACAATACTCACTATGAGCACTCAGTCCAGACCTACTACTCCGTGGCCACGCCTTTCATGCAGAACACTACAGGAAAAAGGAAAAGGCGGATCACTGGATGATCATGAGGGATCCGCGTCTGATGCAGCCCTCAGAGAGTACTGTGACAAACTTTACCACTAGTTGCTGCCAATCATATCTGAGAAAGTTCATCAAGAAAAGAAGCAACATGAAAAGCTCAAAGCAATCAAAGCAATAAAAAACCAACTAAACTTCCATGAAGCTTCGCAACATTCCGAATCAGGAACACCAGACAGAAGAAAAGATTTGAGGAAAAAACTCGAACCTAAAAGACACCGAAGCGAATACAAAAACTTTGACCGAAGAAATGACTGATCCAGGTCGCCTAATATATACTAACAAGCTTTGAATACTACCGAAACTAGTGATCTATGAATAGGCAAAGAAGATATCTATATAAAGGAAGAAAAGAGAATAAACAATGCAACTAAAACTTGAATTAACAAAATGAATTCATCGTATAATTACTATAAAAACATAAAAAATTCAAACTTGAATACAATGAAAGTAGTAGACAAGAACTTCATGCTTTCGACCTCCTAAGCCTTCGTTCTTCTTCTGTGGTTTAGTTCAGGTTTGAGAAAGGGCAGATGATTTTAAAATGATAAATTTGTGTGGTATTTATATGCCTAGAGAGCCCCACAAAGCTACGGCATAACCCTTTGTATTGGTTACGCCGTAACCTTTAGAAAACGGATAACATTTAGGGTTTATCCATACTTACGGCGTAACCTATAATGTGGTTAGGCCGTAATCTTCAACGGCGGCATGTTACGTCGTAATCTTCATGCTTGTTGCGACGAAATATTTACACATCATTCTGAGACACTTCTACGTTGTAACCTTATTAGTTGGTTACAACATAATCTTCATTTCGTGGTGCACTCGTCTTCAATAAGTTACGGCGTTACACCATCATATAGTTACGCCGTAGTCTTTAATAAATTATCGCGTAACATCAGTACTTAGTTATGCCGTAGTCTTCATGGTAGTGTAATGATTAGGCCTTGATTTGTCCAATCACCATTCCATACTCCATTAATAATCCTGAAACAAAATATGAAGATATAAGGCATAACTTATACTAATGTTATTATAATTTGTTAATATAAATTGGAAATTCATGCTAAGAAAATCAGGATTATTTGATGTTATCAAATATCTCAACACTTAAACTGTACTTGCCTTCAAGTAGACCTTTTAAGAATAATTAAAAAGATGTTCCCCCAATATAAATAAGAATATAAAACTTTCCTATGCTAGAAAATTCAAAGTCGAACACCTCACGAAATGTGGAACGAAACACTCTCACACTCAATCCTATTCTAAGCGTTAAATTTCGAGGTGATCTCTCAATTGCATAGTCATAGCATGTATTCTATCATAGGCTTGTGTAACACCCCTATTTTTTACAGATCGCATTGGAATTTGATTTGGGGTATTACTTCATGGATCAAAGTCACGATAATAGACAATGACTCAAAAAGAGACGTTTTTAAAAATTAAGTTATCATTCATTTTATTTATCAGAGTTTTATAGTAAAAGAAATACTTTTACCAAAGTGAAGTCCTAAAATCTATGTGAAACACAGAGTTTGGAATGATACCTATTTTAAAAATCCCCAAGTCCAGTGCCACACCATGCCATGAATCAGTAATCTGCTCAGTTACCTAGGATGACAGGCTTAAAGGTCAACACTAGGGTTGAGGTAGTGAATACAAGCTCCACTGAGGACAGTGGAAGGTGTTTTGTAAAGGTCATAGTGTTATTCCACTAAGCTCATGACATCGCACGTTAACAATCCGTATCACGTTGGCTGCAGACCAATCATAACCGGTGTAATAAGGTTAACTTGCCAAAGTTAACCTTTCAAGGTGTTTTCAAGTATAGTGCTAATTCGTGCCCGGCTGAGGCAAACCAACGAGAGTTGTCAAACCTTAAGTGGATCTACTCACTATACTCGCGTTCACTCGCAAGTGATTATGGTTCATGAAATTTGGGGGAAATAGTGGCATAGAAGGTACTCGTGCAATAACCAAAGAAAAAGACTTGTATTCTGTTTAAAGCATGTATCCTCCTCACGGGTTTAGAAAACATTTAAAAAGTGAGGCTATGAACTCACCTGGGATTAGGTAGATGTGTGTAATACCCTACCCCATTTCACCCAGGTTACCCATACTTATGCCTTACATAGTATCATTTTTACTGGTATAAAATGTTTGCTTTATCTCATCACTACTACTTACATAACCCCCTAGACCTGCCCACATATCCACCCATGCCAAATATCCTTAATTTTACATCATGTAAACCCCTGGTATGTCAAGTCTAAGTTTTAAATATCATTTTATTAAGTAATCTATCAATCTAGTATACTATACCTATCATAACACAAAAACAAGACTTATTCGGTTACGGTTAGTTCTAAAACCCTAATTTCAAAATGAAACTAATTTAATTGTGTTCAAGGCTTATGTATAAGTTACCCTAGCAAACTTAGAGTGTCTTAGCCTCCCATAAAACCTATTACAACCCTTTAGAGCCAAGGTACAAGTCCTTTAAGCACAAAACACTAAATAGGTCATTTAGGCCCCTAAACTAGGTCTAAACCTTCCCATTTCTTTATGTCATTGTAAACAGCCGAGGACATCACGTTGATGGACGAGTCTATCTCTACGTAAGCGTGCTCAACATTCCTATATCCAATCATACAAGGGATCTTAACGTTCCAAGGACTACCTCTCCTAATCTTTGGGCATATTCTAACGATGGGTGATCGAGGATTTTCGATTATGTACTTGTGGAATGCAATTTCTTCCTTAGTGGGATAATGGTTAAAATAGGCACTAGTTTCTTCATCATCAATCTCATTTACTATCTTGGTGACCTTAACGTCACATCCTCCTAAGTCATCACCCGAACTATTGCTAACCATGGAATCAACACCCGATGCGCTTGTCGCTTTTTCACTTGCATCCTTAATTGTACTCTCAAATAACCTATGCAATTCTTTAAACACATCGATTTTACTAGTGATTTGATTGCGAAGAAGGTTGAAGGAATGTTGATCAAGTGGTTGATTTAGATTTGGGGGGACGTGTGGTGGCGAGTTTGGTTGTAGTGGGTAATATGGTGGATCGTTGTTTGGTGGGTTAGCACATTCCATGATGAAAAGTGATGAGACTACGAACAAAAACATGAAGAATGGGGATAGACTACAAGGAAGCTAATTATAAAGAGATAAAAAGCTCACTTGATAGGAATCAAGCGAGTGGACCTAAACAAGATGGAAACCTAACTAGCTATTCTATTCCCCGGCAACGGCGCCAAAAACTTGATGCATGAGTTCGGGGTCGAGAAAACCTCCTTTTCTACGAGCAAGTATTTCAACCCTCTAGGCAGTGAACCTAATCTTTGTAGTGTAGTATGTGATAAGCCCAAGGGTTTGATTTCGTTCTGTAGGGGAATAAGAATGCTAGAAAGAGATATACGACGAGAAAGTGGGGCTGAGGATATTCTTTTTAGTCTTACTTATGGTTTTTTAGAAAGCTAAGGTAAATATCTCGGGGTATAAGATTGGGGGTGGATTATGCTAATTGAGGTGTGCTCGTATGATGATTTAAGATGTGTTCACTTAGATGCTATTACTCCCTAGTTATCTCTTATTGGTCAATTGAATTGTTACTTTCTTTATCTTAATTGGTGCGTTTATTCCGTTTGGTCATAGGGTGGGGCCTAATTCCCTAGTTCTATGATTTGCAACTCTCCTCTAGACTACCCGGGATCGTCAAGTGCAATGGCATCTCCCCCGAATATTCTACTATCCTAAAGCTACAATTCACGCAATAAACACAACGAATGGCACAATGTGCACTCAAAGGCTTTTTTTTGTTATTTAGGACGTTCAAGCTCGCAACAATGAAAGAAGAAGCCAGTTTTCCTTAATCTAGCATCTACCAATTAAGACAAGAGACAACCTAACAGCAATTAATAACTTGGTTTCATAGATCTAAGCAAACACAAGAATAATTTAGCTACTCATATTAAACAAGCAAGCATACACACATACAATTGAACATAGGGTAGACATAATGATAAATTGGATAAACAAAGTTATCTTGTGATGTAAAATAGGGTATGGGACCCTAGACTACTCTCCAAGTCGGACTACAACTGTATTAGGGTTTGCTCTCCAAAATTCTACCTCCTAAAATACAGAAAAATCGAATTCTATATATAGATTTACAATCCTGACGGCGTCACCTTTTGCTAGTGACGCCGTCAGGTCGCCATCATTAGGGTTTCGTTTGGGCCAAGTCATCGTTGGGACGGCGTCAGTTGAGATGTGTGACGTCATCAGTCTTCATGCAGGACGTCGTCTGAATCTTGGTTCTTGGGCGTCTGGTGTAGATTTTGTGAGTGACGCCTTTCAGAGTTTAGGCGTGATGCCGTCAGGCTTTAGGACCAGAATTTTCACTGAGCCGTCGCGTGCACTTTTTATCAAGTCTTTTATAGAGGGACGGCGTTGCCCTTTGGTTGGGACTCCGTTAGGCGTGCTAGAGTTCTTTTGATATTGTCTTTGCCATTTTCTTTATGTTTTCGCTCCTTTTCGTTCAAATATGCTTCATTCCAGCATTTTGCTTCCAAAAGACCTAAAACGTGAAAAGGAACGATTTTTAGTAGCAACGGATATAAAATGTGTCGATTTAGGGATTAAATGACCCCCTAAAAATGTATGTTTTAAATCCTTATCAGTGGTGAAGGTCGTTATAAGTACAAAAAGTGCAATTTGCTATAGTATGTTACAGTGTCTAGTACAGTGGAAATCACAGAGGAAAAGGACAAAAAAAAAGTGTTCGAACAAAAGTACCCTCGTATGATTTTCATGTGAGATCCGAGATAACGAGAAAAGCTAACTAAGTTAGGAAAATTGGACCACCCACGTTATTTTCAAAATAATGTACTAACAGTGCAAGATTTCGCATTTTTAGATGTCGTATGAAATCTGGCACTACTAGGAACTAACGGTGTAATTTGCTCTACATCTTTTGGTTTCCATTTTACCATTAGACTACCTTTATCAGTCATATCAAAATACCATCACTCATCTTTCATTTCAGCTTCACCTCAACTTTTTTTCTCCCTTTACGCCCTCACTTTTCACCCATATTGGTCACACCACCCTCAATTTTCATTAAAATACCCTATACACACCCACAAACTAAATATTTAATAATAAATACTCAAGTTTTGCACGAATGCCGATTGGTGACTCAACCACCTTTATGAGTCTTTTTTTCTTGTACCTCACATGTGAATAAGGGTACCCATAGTGAGGATGGTTCATGAGTGAGAGCCTCACTGGTGCTCACCGGTGATTGATGTGGGTAATCTTAGATACTATGATTTGACTAAATGGCAATCAGTCAAAATATAAGAAATTGTCCAATTTTAGGTGAGGAAGACGAAAATTTTAATTGATTAGCATTTTCATTAGGGTTTTTCTAACTTGTACTCTAAGACCACAAGTTAAGCACACCAAAAGGACATAGGGACCCGCGAAAAAGGAGTAAGGATCCATTTCTTTTATTCGAAAAGTGTACTTTTGTGTGGGCCTGAGTTCTTTTTGTAGGATCCTTTTATCCTTTTGTTTGCTTAACTTGTGCCCTAAGGCACAAGTTAGAAAAATCCTTTTCATTATTACAATTTATAGTATTGTTTATTTCTCTTATTGTGCTTACTTACAGATTCGAATTTTTCGCATTTACAATTTAAGGTAACATCAATATTTGGTTATTGTGTTTGAAACCTGGTCTTTCAAGGATTTTGGTTTCCTTAAACCCTTCACTCAACTATTGTGCAGCACCCAATTTTGGCTGATTTGGAGAAGGCGTTCGTTCAGTAGTTTCAGCCATTATTCTAACATCTCCACGCACTAGTTTAGAATTGCCATCGCCGTGTTTGCTTTCAAAAACAACATTGTTCATTGAATTTTTATCCTGTTTCTTCTTTTTTCTACTTGGTGCAATACCCAATTTTGGCTGATTTGGAGAAGGCATTCGTTCAGTAGTGTCAGCCATTAGTCTAACATCTCCACGCACTAGTTTATAATTGCGATCGCTGTGTTTGCTTTCAAAAACAACATTGTTCATTGACGGTTGGAGCACTAGTGGATGCTTCAGCTGATTAAACCCTAGTAGTGGACGGAGCATGTAGCTCATTATGTGTGTGTTTTTAGAGTGTGTGTGTGTGTGATGAGGGTTAAGTTCAAGTAAAACTATCTCTTATATATTTAAATGATCACAGGACACCATAAAAGCTTGCCATATGCCCAACTGTGCGATGGTGACATCCGAATTTTAATGGTGGTTAACATTTTTTTGAAAATAAATGTTGCTGGGTACTATACATATTAAAGCTGAAATGAATGGTAGGCAGAAAAATTAAATGCATCAAAAAGCTGACGTTGTCAATATGACGTTTGAAGATGTCATTTATTTTTTTTGAGAAATGATACATGGGACCTAAACTTGGGTCTAAACTTATACCTTAAATCATTTGGCATCATCTTGATGACACTTGGTTTTAAGTCTAAGTTTAGGCCTAAGCTTAAGTCCATGTATCATTTCTCTTTTTTTTTTCTTTTTTTTTTAAATAAAAAATATTTTAATTAACATTTTATAAATTCACATTCACAAATTAATTGAATTTGTCAAGTTCATTGTTATTGAATAATTAAAAAAGTTAGTTTCGTTGGAACAAGTTCTAATTACGTATGACCTTAATTGATTATTTGAATTTGTACAAGCTTCAATTAAGCATGGCATTTACGGGTTCAAAAAAATTATTATGTTATTATATTATCAATTAAGGTCGTTGTACTGGTCCTAAGTTGGGGCTGGACAAATTATTAATTTTATCGAGTTTATTAGTTTATCGAATATTAATTTATAGAGGTTTTAGTGTAGATGACAAAAACATACCATAAAAGCTTGCCACCTACCCACCTCTAAAAGGTAAAGTGGGAGTTGTTTTTTTTTTTTTTTTTTCTTTTTTTTTTGAAATTCTGCTTGTAAACATGGGCCAATTTTCGCTTCCTATGTAAATATGAGTTATTTATTCTAAAGTACATTTGCGTGATATTAACAAAAGCCTTTTATACCCTAAGTAATCAAGGCATGATCTTAGAGGGCTATGTATCGTTTGGTGTATCGTTTGGTGTCAAAAGGTAATAGGGATGAGCATTTGAAACCGAATACCGAACTCGAACTGGAACCGTACCGGTACCGTACCGAAACGGTACCAATTCTTGAAATACGGTACGGTACCGGGACTAAGAAATAAGGTGATAAAAAGTCGGGACCACTAATTCGGTACGGGACCGGTACCAAATCGAGAAATTCCCGTAAAAAGCGGGAAAAACCTGATTTCCCGGTACCGGTACCGATATCAAAATCCCTTTCGGTACGGTACCGGTACCACTAATTTATGCTCGGGAAAAAGTCGGTACCACTATTCGGTACGGGATCGGTACGGGACCGGTACCGTGCTCATCCCTAAAAGGTAATGTCATAGGAAAAGTGGTGTCACCTTAACATTTTTTCTCAACGATTAGATTTGGCTATAACACCAAAACCTCCCTCCCTCGCATAACATTAGTTTTCTGGTGCCATTATGCTTATTATTATTATTTTTTTAATTTATTTTAAATATATAAAACATTATATTTAAACCAAAATTTATAAACTTTAGCAGATAATGTGACAAGTTAAACAATATTAGAAATATTCAGTATATATGATCAACACTAAGGTTAAACTGATAGTCCACATAGAGACGGATCTTGTCTATTAGCTATAGGAACACGAACTCTAATACTAAGGACTAAACTTGTAAAGACCAAAATATTAAGGACCGGCTACATAAAAAGTAATAACCACATGATTTAAAGTGAAAAAAGTATAAAAAGGTTGATAGTCTTTTTCTTCCTTTCGTTTGGTACCTTTGACGGAAAAAAAAAGAAAAAAAAGAAAAAAAGAAAAGAAACCACACACAAACAAACCACAAATAACAAAAAAGCACAAACACTAACCACAAACTTGTAAAGAAAAAAAATGCCTATCGTGTGAGCGGCTACAGCACCACATCCTACGAGCCAAGCTCCGGTGTGGTTCCTTGTGCCAACAACTCGCACCATCGCTGATGGCTTGAGCCATCAGCCACCGTACCTTACTCTCTTAAAGAAATCCACATATCCGACAAAAATTGCAAAGCAACAAAAAACTGTGAGGCGGCACAAACACTGAAATCTAAGTAAACTAAAAGAACAAAAACATAAACAAACTTGCACAGCTTAACACTTCTTTCATTATCATCATAACATACATTCATCGAACAGTCAATATTGTTCAATGGGAAAAATGGTTTAAATGAAACAGTGTACAAAGGATCATAACAATTTTCATACAAACCATTAACTCACTAGATCTCTTCATTTTTTTTAGTGCTTAATACTTGGATATCCATAAGCTTGCACTATTTTTACGTGTTCTTTAAGTGACGTATTTAGGGAAGGAACTAAAACACAATTTTTTTAGACTAGTTCCATTTATAAAATAATCAATGTTATTTAAACAAAACTAACATTTTCACACAAAAATCCATAAGTAACATTGGACTAAAGGTTTAAATTGACCCACATTTTACATGACAATAAAAGATAGACCCATATTTACAAGTAAATATCAAAATAGAACCATTTCTCTAATAAACTCGTAAAATAGTCCCATCCGAATTTTAATAGTTGTTAAAATTTTATGCATTGCCTTGTTTTTTAAAATAAATGTTGTGGGGTACTATAGCTTTCACATATAGTCGACTCGTACATATTAACATATACGTCAAACGCACAACATTCACATTTATGTGTAGGGGATATGTAGTAATAACGAACACTGTGGATATGCTTAAATCTCTGAAAGGCGTGTGAACACTTTCAGATCAAATCAATTCGGTGGTTCTACCAAATTATTTAATCGGATACAATTCAGAGAATGAGAATTTTCTGTATGTGTTTGTATATGAGATTTTATGAACCAGTAGCAAATATATGACCAAATAAACCGTATATATCTATGATACGGGATAACTGCCAAAGGCAGTTTTAGGGTTTCCAAGTTGTCAAATTTTGTCCCTCAATTTCCGAAAGTTAATTTCTGAGGAACATAACTTCAGCAGAATCAAAGCTTCAGCAGAATCATAGCTTTAGCAGATTCTTAACTTCAGCAGAATCCTTCAGCAGGAATTTAAGCAGAAGTTTTTTACACAGCTCGACCCCAGCCAGGGGCTCTGCCCCTTGGACCCTGCCAGGGGCTGCCGCCCCTTGGACCCTGCTACCAGGGGCGCTGCCCCCGGACCCCCGTCCCTTAGGGGCTAACATCATAATAAATTCAAGTAGGTGTGCACTCCGCACCTCCAAACCTAAATGATGTATTATCATGATAAAATTAGTCAAAACAAGTTAATCCAATTACACTAAAATATCCAACATTATGTGTGTACATGCATGGTCCCTCTTGCGACCTCATTGTCGACTCATACATATAGACATATGATATGATCCAAAATAGTCACGAGTCATGTACGTGTTGAGCTTACAATTTTAGCTAGAAAAGTAGTTGTTAGTCAATATTTGTCAATTCCTATTTTGCATTAAATAGTGATTTGTAATTCATCTGTTAGCTACACTTAGCATTAGACAGTTGTACATAATCCAAATTAATTCTAAAGTTTAAATTCTTTGGTTAGAAATAATCTTTTTTCATGACAATGTGAAACAAGTGAAGGTTAAGTTATATTCTGTGTTCACACATAGTGTTTACACACCGAGTTTCACACAGTTGTACATAATCCATCTAAGCGTTTTTTTTTAATCTAATGGTCATTTAAAGTGTATTGATATGGTTGAGCATAAAACCATGACTGTTTGCGTATTTTATAAGCTCGGTAGAATACGCAATAACATATGTAATTGTTTCCCATAGACTTCATTTGTAGTTTTATGTAGGCTTTTTTTGGCTTGCTTTCGTGTATATTTTTTTTATTGATATAGTTGATTTCTTCGGAAAAAGGGTATGCAATTGATAATTGGTGTCTAAATTGGTTTTATAGGCATTTAATATAAATTTGAAGATTGTTTGATTGATGTAGTTGATTCCTTCCGGAAAAAATGTATAAAATAGATAATTGGTGTCTAACTATAAATTTGAAGAGTATGTACTTGTAAAAAGTTATGTTTTAGGTACTTGTACAACTTGCTTTAGAATATACATGCATCATGCAAATTCTAGTTTGTGAAATTTTAAAAAACATAGTGAAAAGAGAGACAAATCTTGTATGTATGTTGAAAAAGTTGTCCACCACGGAATAAATTCAATGATGGAAGTTGACGATATACGGTAATAAACTAATCATAAGGAAGGAGGAGGTAGTGATGTACGAAAAGAAATAAACATGTTTTGATGATTTGGTTGTGTTTCTTATGCGAGGATGTAACAAATTAACCACATAATACTCCTTTGAACTAACATATAGATCACAATATATACACTTACATGATTGTTAGATTTTGGTTAACTTTTTTATTTGTATGCCTTAAATTGTTGCTTTTGTGGTTGATTGGTATGTACAACATGCTTTAGGTTGCTGTATTACTTGATTTTTTTTAATTCTGAATTAGTCTCATTTAATGAACAAAATGGCATTACTCAATTATATGTAGTTAAGATAAAATAACGTTCACTTGTTTTCAGATTCTTTCAGTTGTTCCGAATAAACTTGCAAGACAATAAATGAAAAAAATGACGCCACTTTAATTATCAAAATATTACAATGTAAATTGATTGTCTTTGTAACAACCTAAAAAAAACTATTATCAATGACCTAATCAACAACATTCGATTAACTAAAATGATACTTTTTTATAAAAGACAACAATATTATACAACCCTAATTAATCAAACAAATTAAGTAAAGGATGTGACCCAAGAGTACAAAACAAAAATACAAAACATACACTAACCTGACCTCATTTTATCCGAATCTTGACCTAAAATAACTAAAACTAGGCTGACACAATGGGATACTTGAAACATGGTACTTAACAAAACTCTTGCTAACCAAAATGATAACATAGTATAATATGTACTCCTATTAACCATGAGGAGGTATTTTATTTTCATGAATAAGAGCTTCATATACTGTAATACTTGTAGATGTGCCAACATTTCATGAATAGATTAATGTTTTTGGCTTAATGGTCGTTTTAAAAAAGTATCCAACCTCGTTTCTTGCATATTCAAACGTTAAATCCATCTTTTCTTTCAAACAGAGTATTGCAAATCAGACATAAAACACGTAAAACAACATCTAAAGATAAAAGGGAACACAATTGAAAATGTTTTAACTCATTAAAGACCATAACCTATAATTTTAAGTAAACAACATAAAGCAGTCACATGTGACTCAAACGGCAAACCATATACCATTGTGTTTTTCATTTCTCCATAAACTACTACTAGTGGTGGAAACGAGCCAAAACAAGTTCGAGCTTGTAAGATCATGCTTGGTTCGTTTATAATTATTAAATCGGTTTAAGCCTTTTATTTTTAGCTCAAGCTTGGTTTGGGCTCGACTCATATTTTTGACAAGTTAAACGAAATGAAATCTAGAATTGGTATGCACACACTCAAGCTCGTTTATTTAATTTAAGCTCATCAATATATACTTATACGCACACAAGCACACATCCACCCCCACACATTCACTTGTCGGAGGTCTTTATGTAAGCAGCCTCCCTATTCTAGTGTTTAACTTAGTGTTGGGGTATGATTTGTCTACACTTCACCTTCACCTCCGTACCTTTCTCAGAAGGGATTGAGTATCGTTGTCATTGTTTTTAGGCTTGCAAGTTTAGTCAATGTCTAGTCATATAGCTCGGGTTCGTTTAATCTCCGCTCATTAGAAGATTTTACCAAGTAATCTCAATTAAGTAGCGCTGAGCACGATCCGAAAACCATACCGGACCGACAAAAATTGAACTGAACCAAAAACTGATTTGGCCCAAAGTATAGGACCGAAATGTCTTTGGATCGGGTCGGTCGGTCCGGATTGACAGGTTTTGCGAAAAAATGACCGAAACGAACCGGACTAAGGACCGAAAGTGATGAAAAGGATGCACCGAGGTTTGGGCCAGTTTTTTGATTCGGTCTGATCCGTGATCTATTATGCTCGGCCATTATCTCAAGTAGCTCACAAACAGCTCGACTCGTAACAAGGGACCATTCGTGCCCACTCCCAAAACTAACACAACCACCTAGGGCAGTTCTATAACCAAAAACCGTTAAAGTTTTCCGATAAACCAGCAATGACGATATCACATCCGTACACTCCAGTATACTATGTTATCCCCTCTCTTGAATACAATGATACAAACGCGATAAGCACGTTTTTTGTTTCCAGATTACTGGCCGATGTGAAAGCGCGTGAGATTCACAACTTGTTTAAAGGAGACAAGGTTTTTATTATTGTCAAATCAAGTCTACTGGTAGAGGAAATCAGGTGGTTAAGTTTGTTGAAATGTCTTAATTTGGTGTGAAATATTAGGTTTTTAAGTTTGTAGTTGTTTATTTTATAAAAGCGTTTAGTTGTTTTCGGCAAGTAGCTGTTTGTTTTATAGTTTTTAGTTTGTTTTGTAAAAGCATTTGGGAGCAAGAGGTTAGGAGCATTTTGAAGTAACTAGCGGCTAGCGGTTAGAAGTTAACGTTTTGCACAAACAAACAACTCATGCTTCTTGCTACCGCTATCTTCGCCAAACATACCCTAAGTTTGGCGGCAAGCGTCTAGGAGCCTTGTGAAGCAACTAACATTTAGGTAGCGTTTAAAAGCTCAATTTCCACGTGTCTTCATGCTTGATAATGATAAAAGTTGTTACGTTGCAAATAGGCTAAGTCTCACTGATTGGTCTACTGTTTTAAGAAGGCAGCCGAGAGGAGGTATAGAATCTTCCCAATTTTCTGATTTGCAGCAATTAATAGGGGCTATCGAGCTAAATGATCATAAGGATACATGGCAATGGTCGCTTGACGTTTCAAATGGATTCTCTGTTGCGTCTGTATGTTCCTTGGTTGATTCCCATACCCTAGTCGTGGGTTCTTCCGCTACTCGTTGGAACAATAATATTCCTATAAAAGTAAACGTCTTCTTGTGGAGGTTATCGCTTAACAAGCTCCCTTCTAGGATGAATTTGGATAGGAAAGGTATTGAAGTTGATTCGCTTATTTGCCCAACTTGTCATGAAGACGTTGAAACGGTCAATCACACCTTTTATAAATGTGAGATGGCTAAGGATTTGTGGGCTTTGTTGGCTAGATGGTGGGAGCTTGATATTCCTTTTTGTGAGAGCTTTTCAGAGTGGATCACGTGGTTAGATTCTTCATCCCTCTCTAGTAAAGCTCGTTTGTTCCTCGATGGTGTGGGAGGGGCTCTTTTATGGTCTATTTGGAATTTCCGGAAGAGATTAGTTTTCTCTAATTCTCCTCCTAAGAAAGCGGTGCTTTGGGATAATATTGTTTCGCAATCATTTTTATGGATTTCTTCTAGAAATCCTAAACTCAAACTTAGCTGGGTAGGTTGGTTGAAAAACCCTTTAGCAACTATAGCTATCTTGTAATTTGTTCTAGCTTTTGCTAGTTTTTATATAAAGTCGCCGTTCAAAAAAAGCATTTAGGTAGCGTTTGGTTTGCTCGATGAAATTACTATGGGTATATGTTTCATAATAAGGTGGAATGGATATGGAAATGATTGTTTTAAAAACATTCTTTGGTTTGTAAACCATCAACTCACCGGATCTCTTCATTTTCTTTAGTATTTAATACTTGGACATCCATGATCTAGCATTATTTTTACGTGTTCTTTAAGTGACGTATTTAGGGAAGGAACTAAAACACAATTTTTCTAGACTAGTTCCATTTATAAAATAATCAATGTTTTTTTTAACAAAACTAACATTTTCACATAAAAATCCATGAGTAAATGGGACTAAGGAGAAGGATTCTCTCAAGTTATTTTTACAACTTGAGTAAAGTTGTCGAGTCATTAGAATTTGATCCAATGGCTCAAATCAAAACAATTTTGATTTGAGCTCCTGGGACTAAAGATTAAATTTGAAAATTTCAAATAATGTAAAAGGATCTTATGCGTCCACAAACACAAATATAACCATATTTACATGACAATGAAAGATAGACCCGTATTTACAAGTAAATATCAAAATAGAACCATTTCTCTAATAAACTCGTAAAATGGACACCTCCGAATTTTAATAGTTGTTAACATTTTATGCATCACCTTGTTTTTTAAAATAAATGTTGTGGGGTACTATATCTTTCACATGTAGTCGACACGTACATATTAACATATATGTACAAACGCACAACATTCACATTTATGTGTGTACATGGCCCCTCTTGCGGCCTCATTGTCGACTCATACATATATACATATGATATGATATGTTTTTGGTTGGTTTTTTCTCAAAAGCTGCTAAACTGGGCATCTGCAAAAACATGTCATAGGTAAAAATAAGATTGAAGGTAACCTGAACAAAAGTGACAAAGGGTTTTCAAAAGTTATTTTGTTGCTTATTAATCATTCCAGTGTTATTAAATGAAGCTGTTTTGTTTTTGTAATTGTTTGGTAAATTAGTTGAGATGAATATATTACAGGAGCTTGTTCTGAAAACGAAAACAATGTAACCAAAACTCCTATATTGGAAAGTGACACAACAGGAAGACAAGGTTCATGTATTATTTTGTAATTTTCTTTTTTTAGTGGATTTGTTTTATTTCAATTCATACAAATTTTTTTCCTTATATTTTTAACAACAGCTGATAAAAGTCGCAGTAATAAATCAATTGGTATGGGTAAAACTGTGTTTGAAAGTAATCCATTAGGAAGGAACTCTCAAAGCCGTTCGCGGAATGTGCAAACAGTATGTGAGGGTAATATCTTTTTATTATTGTGTAATTTATACTGTTATTTAAATATTACTTTAGCTACCAAAGGCGTATGTTTAATTTAGATTTATTAGTTTGCCGTGCTATACTTTTGTATTTGGAATCCTGTATTGTTCGGTTATAAACGCTAGATGCTTCAATCAGTAATAAGACGTTACAACAGCGTTCTTCATCTTCTACAACATGTTCAACGGGAAACACTCGATCGACACTTTTGGGTATGCCAATGGTAGAAAGCGACACACCTCGGAATCAGTCTCTAAAATATGGGAAGGAGTTGGAAGGCATTGTCATTTTAATTGTGTTTGTTATGGCAACGGTTTAGCATGTATTATATGATTTCCCACTGCCTAATCATGTGTAGGAAGAAACAGAAACTAAAAAATGAGTTTTGGTAACCAAACATCTTCTTTACGTCCCAAATCAAGTTCTGGGAAGACTAGAAGCACCATTCATTATTCTAATTTCAAGTATCAAGGTAATTTTTCCAAACTATTTAACTCATGATTAAATAATTGTTTTTATTTAAAGTTATATAATGTTGTTTATACATTGATATTTATTAAATCTACTTCTAATATTTTATGTTTTAAATGTTCTAAAAGTTAAGCAAGACTGCCACAAAAGTTCTAGAGTGAATAACTCTATTCTAGGGAGATCTCCATTTGGTGAAAGATTTACCAAAAAATATATGTCTAAATCTTTACAGGAGTAAACATACATGAACAACAAATAACTCCTTTAGAAAATGTTGACCCAATGAATACTAGCATGGTAATAAAAAGGATATGTATATCTATTTGGCATTCTCACAAGTTGAATGAAGAACATGATCCATATAGTTTGGATTTTGTTTTGCAAGATGCAGAGCTAATTTGAATTTAAACGCGCATAATTTATACATATTGAAAAGTATTGATCATAGACTCTAAAATTTATAAACGTCTAAACAGTCCAATCGAATCCAAGTCTACATCAAAAAAGAGCTGATGTTTAAATTTGAACCACTTTTACAAGAGGGCCAATGTTATATCATCTCAAAATTTGGAGTGGCCGAAAATGGTGATAGATTACTGTTGTTACCACACAGGTATAAAATTTGATTCTACAAAGGGACGGAAGTGACCAGAGTTGAGTACATAGACGATTATTACGTTGGTTTCTATAATGAGCCATTCACACATATCTTGAACATAGATAATGAGTATCATGAACATGATTGTGTAGGCATGTGTTGTTTGCTATAAAAATTTGTAATTTTATATTCAAAAGGTGATGTTTTAATGTTCTTTATTTTCGTTATTGTTGGCAGACGTTATAGGAACAGTAGTAGCTATTGGAAAGATTGTACATGTCAATAGCCACGGTGGCCAGAAGATCCGCAGGAGTGTTGTGATTGAAGATGCTCAGTATGTGTTATTCGTATTTATTTTCACAAAATTTTATTTTAATGGTGTTGTTAAAATTTAACTAAACACATATCTATTTCACTCCACACAGATCTTTCTGGCTTGATTGTACCTTTTGGGATAATTGGGCATTATTGTAGAATGATTACGAAGAGAAAATTGATCAACTTAGACATAAGACTTTCTATTGGTGTTGGGGAAAGTCAGATATTGGGATAGTAAGTTTTTTTATTTGTTTGCTTAATTTAACGCACCATAACCGCCATTAAAATATTTTTTTTTCATTCATATGATTTCATTAAACTTACACATAACGCAGATACGTCATCTATACATAACACTTTATTTGGCACGAAGATTTTTATTAACAGGGATCTGCCACCATTAGTTTCATTCCGGAAAAGGTAACGTAAAGAATACAAGTTTATATAAATAAGTACGTAATTTGTTTAAAGTTACTAAAATTCATACATACTACAGCTACGAAGCGCAAGAGGGATATGACCCTAGGGAATTCAAGATTGAATCCTACGACCAGGTCAGCCATGTAGTTACACCAGCGGAATTCATGCAAGGATGTGTGAAAAGATTGGTAAGCATGATTCGCAGCATTGATCTGGTAAGTCTAGAAATTTTACTCTGATTATTGATGTAGGTGTTTCCAATTGAAACGTGGCATTCTTTAAACATCAACAATGTTTATCTAACATTAATAACACAGGCAGGATACATGTTGCGTTGTTTACGAGACATTTCACAACATACAGTATGAGAGTGGTTAAACTTACATTGGTTGCAAAGTATGCAATACAAAAGTAACACCAATAACGGGAAAAGGAAGCTCCAATTCAAAGAATAAGAATCAATTGTGGAATTGCAGAACCCACAGAGAAACATATGCAGTTGCATCCATGTATGAAATACACTGTGTTGAAATATATTGTTGAGGCTATAAGATGTTTTCAATTATCGTATTTTAAAAACAAAACAACTTAATCATCAATACATGTGCAGGTTCAAAATCATTGTTCGAATATTCGATGAAAGAGGCTCCGCACAAGTAATTATTTTTTACAAGCATTTCCATAGGATGATTGGGTTTTCAGCATGGGAAATTATAGAACAACAAGGCATTGATACATATGAATATTTTCCAAATGAGCTCAACGTAATAATAGGGAAACCGTATTTGTTCAAAATCAAATACACCAAATTTAACCACAACAATAACATGCATATATATTGAAGTAAAAAAGTCACGGAAGATGCAGAAATAATCAATCGCTTTAAAGATGGTTTCCTAAGTGACGAGGTTTAACATATTCTTTGTAACCATAAACTCATGGAAATGGTTATAATTACAAAATAATTGTCACTTTTGGAATATTATTTAAAAAATAACATTGTTTCATATGTTACAAAATAGGATTCTGGCGATGAGTTACAAGGAGTTGAAAATAAATTAGAAGATTCAGAATCAGAAAATGAAGATGCAACAGAGGACTCTCATGTATTAGTGAAGAAAAGGCCGCATGTGAAGAAGATGTAGTAGATGAAGATGATATTGCTAATAAAAATGTGGATTACAACAACAAAGAAGCATTAGACGATTTATATGATTTTCAAGACGACGTGGAGACACACGAGTTTGCGACAAAAGAAGCAGAAGATGAATTTACAACAACATTTTCAAATGAAATGAGGTATGATACATTATGTTTTATAAAAAACTATGACACAAAGAATTACCATGAATTTAAATCTAAATTTTTGAATCTGTTCACTAATATTGTTACAGGATGGAAAAAATCATAATGCAAGTCCTGTCAAGAAAAGACCACACTCAGCGATAGGTCCATTAGAAATTGGGATAGAAAATGAGCATGAAGAAAACAACCTAGCAAAAAGAATTGTACCAAACATTTTGGAGTAGTGTATTTAATTATCTTCAACAAAACAGGTTTTGAATATTGTTTAAACGCTTTTCCCATGAATTATTTTTTAATATTGGATATTGTTTGGTTCTGGATTTACTATGAAAACATGTTTTTAAAAGTTTATCTCATATATATTTATTGTTGTTGTTGGTGTAGATGGTGTTGTTGTGTCATTCCAACAATATTGCGAGCTGTATTTACAATCCTACTATATGAAATTAACAACTTCAAAGGATACCATTCAGTTTGGAAAAATGATACAACTTATCGACTATGTGTATATATACAAACATCATATTTGAATATTAAACAAAACACAATATAACACACCATAAAATAAAACACAAATTACAACTTAAACATCAAAATTTGACATAAGATTAACAAAAACGTATTTAAGTCGCATAATATCACACCTAAAATACATTCTTAATAGAATTCATAACTATATATACACCCACTACTAAAAGTGTCCTCATGTCACCAAACATAAGCGTCTAACCAAAAAGACAACCATAAAATGTCATTCATGAAACGTATACATTTTTCTACCAGACATGGAAGACATGATACTGATAATGCTACACGCGTTGTTCGGGGTCAAAGGAACTTCCTTTTCATCGAGCAAGTTTTTCAACACCCTAGGCAGTGAACCTAATCGTTGTAGTGTAGTATTAAGTAAGCCACGGGAATTGATATCGTTCTCTAGGGGAATAGGAATGCTAGTGAGAAGTTGCTACGCTAAGGTTGGGTTGAGGAAGATTATTTTTTATCTTTTTATGTTTTTTAGGAAATGGAAAGGTACGAATCTCGGGGTTGGAATTGGGGGTTGGTATTTCTACCGATTACTCTACTCGTCTAATTATCTAAACTAAGGTGTATGTAGTCTATGTCTAATTATTGTGTGCTCGTATGATGATTTAAAGATGTGTTTACTTAGGTTTTATTACTCCTTAATTATCTCCTATTGATGGTTGAATTGTCACGTCCTTATTCTTAATCGCGTTGTGTGTCTAAGGTCGTGGGGTATGCGTTTATCCCTAACTCTTTGAAACTACCAAAGGTTAATGCCTACAAAATCTCTAGGATTTATAAACTTAACTCAAAGGTACTCTTCAGATGTTTTAGCCTACAATGACTCTATGTATTATAAGCTAAGGTTCACAAAGATTAATCAATCATTAATTACACAACGGATGACCTATTGCAATACTAGATCATTAACAATTAAGATAAGAGACAACTAATCAATATTCAATAATTAAGTTTCATATTCCCTAAGCAAACACACAAGTAAATTAGCCGGACATGAGAAACATGCAAGCATACACACAAGTAATTGAAGACATAATTGAATTAATGAAGTAAAACACTTATCTTGATGTAAGATAGGGTATGGAACCCTAAAATACTGTACAAGACAGCCTTGGTTCGGTTTAGGTTTTTACTCCAAAAGACTACACACTGAAAACTAAAAAATTCGGATTCTATATATAAGATTACATATGCGACGGCGTCACCCTCTGATTTGTGACGCCGTCGATTCGCCGTCATTAGGGTTTCGTCTTAGCCATGTTAGTCTTGCGACGGCGTCACCTTATGCTTGTGACGCCGTCCCCTTCAGTCTCTGACGTCGTCCGGATCAAATCTAGGTCGTCTGAGTTGCGACGACCTACTCTTTTAAAACCTGAAGCCGTCACTTGTAAATAAGCAATTTGGCTACTGAACCGTCACAAAAGTGGTCCGACGGCGTCGCATATAACACCTGACGCCGTCCCCTTAAGTTCCAACATCCTGAGTGTCTCGATTCTTGACTTTGGCCATTTTCTTCGTATATTCGCGCCTTTTCGTCCGAATAACTGTCATTCCAGCATTTTGCCTTCAAGATACCCAAAAAGTGAAAAGGAACGATGTTAAGTAATAACGGATACAAAAGTGATCAAATAAGGGCTTAAACAACCCCTCAAAAAGGTACATTTTAAAACCTTATCAAATATCCCTACACTTGGTATTTGCTTGTCCTCAAGCAAATGTGCTTTCAGCCAATTTATTTATAAGTTAGGGGTTATGAAGCATTGGTTTAAATAATCGACAACACATATAAGCCCCGCAAAAGTCATAACAAGCACGGAAATTACATACTAGCACCTCACATGGGGTGTTTGGATACTCACATCTCTCGGGTGTATATGAAATATAACAAGTTGGAAATAGAAGATAAACACTCATTAACCGGTCCTAGTACATAGATTACCATAGGCTTGAGACAAGATCAAACCTCCATCGCTTTGGCGTAAGCACCTAGGAAAGACTATCAAAGAGGTCTTTTAAAGGGTTGTAATGTTAGGCTTACGGTAGGGAAACAAAGGGTTTGGTGGGATAGACTATTTAGTGGTGGAAAGTCAAAAATCCTTATGTTACAAGCATGCGAAGAATGGCATTGCTAAGCCAAGACTCGACACTCTAGACTCTAGATAACTAAAACAAACAAACATAATTTTAAAGATAGATGTAGGATGGTAGACCTTTTTTTTCATTCTATTTTTTTTCTCTTTTTTTTATATTTTATTATTATTTTTTTCGATTTTTTTTTGCATACACTTTTACTCTACCATCCTCTACGATAACATCAAAATGATACGGATTTATAGGCACATCCCTACACTTGAGTTTTTATTACTCTAACACTAATTTGACCCGAATTGAAAAGATCAAAACACTTGGAGTACATTATTACGCAAATAAAGGGAATTTAAATTTAACGTTCCCTTCCCCGTCATTTCATAAACTTGAACTTTTCCCATGAGTCCCAATCGTCCCAAAACTGTGTACAAAGGATATGACTCGACTTAGCAACTTATGCAAGCAACTAGATAATTGAACTAAGGGTTTTAGGGTGATAACAATAATGCACTAAAAGTGAGTGCATACAAGGTAGGCTAAGGTGATTTGGGTGTACATTTGGGGGTGGGGTGTAAACGATATTCCGAAAAACCAAAACATCACGAGAACCGCGAAAAGGATAGGCTCTGAGGGGTTAACTAGGGGTATCGTGTACTAAAGATGAGTACAACGCAAAGGTGTGGGGGAATTACTCAACCGATGTGGAAGAAGTAATTATATTACTGGTATCAAACAAGGGTTATCTTAATGCCTCTTATCATTTAGTTGTTCCTAACTACACAAGTGTAGTCTTACTAGCGATCTCGGGATGCATCACAAAACAAGTTCTAGAATCTATTATACTACCGGTTCACACACTAAGCATTAAAGATTAATGCTTTAATTCCTACTAATCTAAGGGCGATCCTCACATTTTGGGTGAAATTTAAGTGGTAAAGGGTTTTTGTGCTAGTCATATAACTTCCTATCCATGAGACGCTTTATTAAGACTAATGGCCCACTCCTATATGTCATGAAAAATTTTAAATTTGGTGCCAAAATTACCCTAACCGACATTTTCTCATGGTTTATTACACAAATGCCATTGGACAAAGCAAATAATCAAGGATAAGCATAGTTTCAAAGTTCTCGTTTTATTTTCCCTCCCTACACTTAAACTGAACATTGTCCCCAATGTTCCCCGAAAGTATCAAAGTTATGATAATGGAAGGTAATAAAAGATGAAAGAAACTATTACTCCCCTGATTAGCTCGGTAGGATCCGTGTAAAGTGGTGGTTACATCTTTCTTCAAGAAGAACGTTTGCGTTAAAAGCTCCTTCTCATCTTATGTATCTTCTTCTTGGTAAATTAAACTAGCACACTTGAAGAGAACAAAAGAAACCTTCTCGTAAAATCGGCAGTAATAATATATAGGACTCTACTAAACTAGGATATAATACTTGTGGAATGGATGTTTACAGAATTTCTGAAAGATTAAGACCTGGAAATTCCAAAAAATTATAAGTAGCTCAGAAAACGAGAAAAAGTAATTAGTTTTCTTTGCTCCTTCCTGACGCCGTCAGGTTGCGATCCTGACACCGTCAGGTTATCCTGACAAAAACTGGTCTGCGATTTTCTGGAAAAAAATTCTGGAAAATTTACATCTTTAGAATCTGGAAAAATTTCCTACAAAACATCCATTATGACTCGATACAAGCATTTGACTCGAACAAACACACATGTATATCTTTTAATTAATTGAAATTCTCATGTTTACGTTTCTTTTGAAAACGTATGTAATCCTCCCTACACTTATCTCTTATGTAAAATACCTTTATATGTAATTAAGACGATGTTAAAGACAAAATAAAGCATTTTTACAAATTTAAACATGAGACTAAACAAACCATGAAAAGATATATGACACACAAACAAGCAAACAATTATCACAAGTAATAGATAAATGCACCATATGCAAATATACATACACGTCAAATTATTCAAAGTTCACCACAAAGTCAAGATAGCCTAGATTATTACATGCCCAAATAAAATAGTTTCGACAACCAACCATACTAATCCATAAACAATCCATGAATAAATACAAGAGCCACTGGGGAGGGGGTCCAGAACGGTAGTCATAACCAGGAGGAAGAGGGCCCAAATACCCATAAGGTGGGTAATCCTCCTCCCACCCTGGGAATGGATCGATCTGCAGGTGTGGGTCGAGCTGATCACGCATGGGCAGATGCTGCATCTGTATGATAGTATGATCGTAGGTCCAGCTAGCCCTCTGATCCTGCTGTGCCATCCACGTGTCCATGCGGCCCATCCACGCTCCTTAGTAGGCCTGCCAGTCTCCACTGGACATGTGTCGGTATGCGTCAGCGGAGCCTCCTACTTCAACCCCGTGCTGTTGTACAGGCATCTGTGGCTCGTCATCATCACCACCCTGAATGTTGGGCTGAGCACGAAACCACGCGTAGCCCCTACCATAGTCCATGATGACCTCCATAGCTTTTAGGTATTTAGCTTTGACCACCCTTGGTGCCACCACATTAAGGTATGCGGGTGCCTCCCCTGCCAAAATGCCAAAGGACTGGGTCAACCGGGTGATAAACATGCCTCCATACACCTTATCCTCAAATATCATCCCACTAGTAGTCCTCAAGTAATCGCCTAGCCAGAATGGGATGTTACAGTGCACACCCTCAGCCAACATGCAGTAGAGATAGAATAGATCTGGTAAAGTGACACGATGACTCGTGCTCTGGCGCCCTGTGATAGAGAAAGTGAGGCAACGGTGCACGAGCCTAATCCGTGAATCCCGGATATGAGATGCGAGAGTACTCCCAGTAATGTACTCTCCGTTAGCTATTGTGTTCCAGAACTGAATACCCAGCATGTCGTCCCTATGGGTAATCCCAACTGCCAATCTGGCCTTAAAAACATCGCTCTCAGCATTCCCAGCATCATACAACCCCAATCTCCATCTAAACTCAAGTACCGACATAGCCCTCCATTCTCCACCTAACCTAAATCGGACCCCCTGAAACTCAATGTTATCTCGACATGAATTGATATCCATCAGATAAGATGCGTTAAATTCATGCACCAGCTCACCATACACGGGCCCACGCATCCTAAACAGCCTTTCCCACTGGGGATCAGTGAACTTGCCCCTCCTAAAACTGTTTGAGAACTCTCTAGCCAGATCATGCTCCTCAAGAAAACCTCAGTCCAAATAAGTGCCATTCCAGCATTTTGCCTTCAAGAGACCTAAAAAGTGAAAAGGAACGATATTAAGCAATAATGGATACAAAAGTGATCAAATAAGGACTAAAACGACCCCTCAAAATGGTACCTTTTAAAACCTTATCAAATATCCCTACACTTGTTATTTGCTTGTCCTCAAGCAAATGTGCTTTTAACCAATTAATTTATAAGTTAGGGGTCATGAAGCATTAATTCAAAACGGTCCACAACACATATAATCCCCGCAAAAGTCATAACAAGCACAGAAATTACATACTAGCACCTCACATGGGGTGTTTGGATACTCACATCTCTCTCGGGTGTATATATGAAATATAACAAATAGGAAATGGAAGATAAACACTCATTAACCGGTCCTAGTATATAGATTACCATAGGCTTGAGAATAGATCAAACCTCCATCGCTTTGGCGTAAGCACCTAGGAAAGACTATCAAAGAGGTCTTTTAAAGGGTTGTAATGTTAGGCTTACGGTAGGGAAACAAGGGTTTGGTGGGATAGGCTATTTAGTGGTGGCAAGTCAAAAATCTCTATGTTAAATGCATATGAAGAATGGCGTTGCTAAGCCAAGACTCGACACTCTAAAACTCTAGGTAACGGAAATAAACAAACATAACTTTAAAGGATAGATGTAGGATGGTAGCCCGTATATATATATATATATATATATATATATATATATATATATATATATATATATATATATATATAATTTTTTTTTTTTTTTTTTACACTTTTACTCTACCATCCTCTACGATAACATCAAAATACTAGAGATTTATAGGCATATCCCTACACTTGAGTTTTTATTACTCTAACACTAATTTGACCCGATTTGAAAAGATCAAAACACTTGGGGTACATTATTATGCAAACAAAGGGAATTTGAATTTTTAACGTTCCCTTTCCGTCATTTCATAAACTTTAACTTTTCCCATGAATCCCAATCGTCCCAAAACTGTATACAAAGGATATGACTCGACTTAGCAACTTATGCAAGCAACTAGATAATTGAACTAAGGGTTTAGGGTGATAACAAACATTTGCACTAAAAGTGAGTGCATAAGGGGTATGCTAAGACGATTTGGGTGTATATTTGGGGGTGGGGTGTAAACAATGCTCTTCATTGATATTCTGGAAAAACCGAAACATCACGAGAACCGCGAAAAGGATAGGCTCTGAGGGGTTAACTAGGGGTATCGTATACTAAAGATGAGTACAACGCAAAGGGTGTGGGGGAATTACTCAACCGATATGGAAGAAGTAATTATATTACAGGTATCATACAAGGGTTATCCTAATGCCTCTTATCATTTAGTTATTCCTAACTACACAAGTGTAGCCTCACTTGCGATCTCGGAATGCATCACAAAACAAGTTCTAGAATCTAATATACTACCGGTTCACACTCTAAGCATTGAAGATGAATGCTTTAATTCCTACTAATCTAAGGGCGATCCTCACATTTTGGTGGAATTTGGGTGGTAAAGGGTTTTTGTGCTAGTCATGCAACTTCCTATCCATGAGACGCTTTTGTTAAGACTAATGGCCCACTCTTATATGTCATGAAAAATTTTAAATTTGGTACCAAAATTACCCTAACCGACATTTTCTCATGGTTTATTACACAATCACAATTGGACAAAGCAAATAGTCAAGGATAAGCATAGTTTCAAAGTTCCCGTTTTATTTTCCCTCCCTATACTTAAACTGAACATTGTCCCCAATGTTCCCCGAAAGTATCAAAGTTATGATAATGGAAGGTAATTAAAAACAAAAGAAACTAATACTCCCCTGATTAGCTTGGTAGGATCCGTGTAAAGTGGTGGTTAAATCCTTTTCAAGAAGAATTATTGCGTGAACAGCTCCTTCCAATCTTATGTAACTTCTTCTTGACAAACTAAACCTGCACACTTGAAGAAAACAAACGAAACCTTCGCGTAAAATCGGCGATAATAATATATATAAGACTCGATTTAAACTAGGATATAATAATGCTTGTGGAATGGATGTTTACAGAATTTCTAAGAAAATTAAGACCTGGAAAATTCCAAATATTTATAAGTAGCTCAGAAAACGAGAAAAAAGTAATCTGATGTTTTTACTCCTTCCTGACGCCGTCAGGTTGCAATCCTGACGCCGTCAGGTTATCCTGACAAAAACTGGTCTGCGATTTTCTGGAAAAAATTCTGGAAAATTTATATCTTTAGAATCTGGAAAAATTTCTGCAAAACATCCATTATGACTCGATACAAGCATTTGACTCGAACAAACAAACATAAATATCTTTTAGTTAATTGTTATTCTCATGTTTACGTTTCTTTTGAAAACGTGTGTAATCCTCCCTACACTTATCCTTTATGTAAAATACCTTTATATGCAATTAAGACGAGGTTAAAAACAAAATAAAACATTTTTACAAATTTAAACATGAGGATAAACAATTAATAAAAGGTATATGACACTAACAAGCAAACAGTTAAGCATGGGTTGCCTCCCACGAAGCGCTTTTCTTTATTTAAGAGTCTTGTAGCTAGACTCATAGTCGTACTCCTACGTTTCCTCACCACCGGCCTCTTGACGGTCTCTAATGGGGGATTCCATGTTGTAGAAGTGCCCTAAAATGCACTTCTCTAAGAGTTCATCCTCTCCCCAATCGGTCCTATATTCCGGTCCTAGGCTCAAGCAATCCTTATAGAATCCGAAAATCTTAGCCATAACATAATCAACACCTTTTCCCCTGTCCTGATCATTCCTAAAATAGACCGACAGTTTAAGTTCCTTTTCATCATTAGAGAGTGATGAAAACTTCTCAATCTTAAACGGCATTTGGTAAGCTATGTCATCGGTCTCATTCTTGAATCGCACTACTCCTAACGAGGGGTCATAGGTCATCCCGGTGCTTTCTATGAAAGGTTTTCCTAGAATAACATGGGATAAGCTAGGGTCTATGGCCGTGCTAATATCATCCACAATTATGAAGTCCGTAGGAAACGTGAAACTACCTACATAAACGGGCAATCCCTTAATTCTTCCGAGAAAATTGCAACTAACATTAGGATCATTGGGGTCTTGCCTAGTTGGAATAGGCTTCTTCAATATCCAATTGTAGTAGGTGCTAGTCATTATGTTGATTGGGGACTTGCGATCAATGTAGGCTTTTGCCACAAAAAAGGTGTCCTATGAAACATGGCATGTTAAGATTCCAAGGGTTCCCAAACTTGATTCGAGGACTTTTCCTAACATACATGTGACGAAGGTCACGCACTAAGTGAGGGTGGCGAGATAGTTCTTCTTCCGTAGGAAATTTGTTGAAATAGTCAATGTCTACTTCATCTACCTTCTCGGGTGTTTCATCATCCACAAGTGTATAGTCCTCTTCGTCATTTGTTTCATTAGGTTCAACTAAGGCGATGGTATTGACGAATTGGACATGCTTAGTTAGCTTGCTTGGATCCTTAATCTCTATACCTGAAGGCTCGGGAGTAGAGATAGCACTAACCTTCTTATCACTATTAGTTATGGCTTTCAAAAGGTTATCTATTTTCCTATCCATCTCAGCTTGTTGATGGTTAAAGTGGTCCGAGAGCTTAGCCATTTGGGTTTCTTGGGATGCAACTAGGTTTTGCAACATCCCTTCGACGTTTTGTTGGTTAGGACCGTTAGGTGGGGGCCATGAGAAATCATTGGAGGTGAATTCTTTGTTTTGTCGCCAGTAGAAGTCGGGCTTGCCTTTCCATGCCTCTCGGGTTTCATTTAAATTCCTAGGTCCAGGTATTGTAGGGAATCTTCCTCCCGTTCCATTAATACGTGAGGATGCGTAGTCAACGGAAGCATGTTCTGGGGATCGAGTGCTAGTGCACGTGTTATGAGGATCACAAAACGGCTCACACGAGGAAGAAACTTTATTCACATGGTGTGAAGATTTAGGATTTTCGTAGGAGCTCATGAGGAATCTAACTTGATCTTCAAGTTCGATCATCCTTCGGTCGGAAGGGGGCAAGGAGATTGCCTTAACGGTTTTGGGCAGCTCACGGGGGTCATCCCAACTTTTGTTGTCATAGAGGGCGAGGTCCTCTATTATACCCCATGATTCTTCTGCGGTGAGATCACTAAGTTTTCCACCGGCCGCTTGGTCAATGGATCGCTTAGTGGGGAAGTTGACATGATCATAAAAGATTTGGACTTGGAGCCAAAGATCAATGCCGTGATGAGGGAATTTATGAAGTAAGTCCTTGAATCGGGTCCATGCTTCGTAGAGAGATTCACCTTGACATTGTTGGAACATCAAGATGTCATTCCTAAGCTTAGTGGTTCTCCCTGGTGGGAAAAATTGAGCAAGGAAGCGAGAGGTAAGATCATCCCAACTTGAGATGGAGCCGGCGGGAAGTCGCTCAAGCCAATTACTAGCTTGGTCCCGTAGAGAGAATTGGAAGAGACGCAGGCGCGTGGTCTCCCGAGTAGTAGCATCAAGGTCGATGGAATCGATGATTTTGAGGAAATCCCTCAGATGCTGATTTGGATCTTCGGAACGAAGTCCATGGAATGCACATCCGTTTTGCACCAACCGGATGGTGTCGGATCGCAGGGCCGTAGCTTGGGCTTGGTCGGGAAGCTCAATGGTGTTCCTATAGCCTAGGTGGCTTGGTCTCGAGTATTCACCAAGAGTACGGGCTCTTGGCGGGTCATTTGGTGGTGGGTTGATGAGTGTTGGTTGGTTATCACCTTCCATGATGAAAAGTGATGGGATTACGAACAAGGTCACGAAGAAGGGGGATAGACTAAGAAGAAAGCTAAAAATGAGAAAAATTTACTTGATAGGAATCAAGCAAAGAACCTAAACGAGGTGGACTACTAACTAGCTATTCTATTCCCGGCAGCGGCGCCAAAAACTTGATAACGCTACACGCGTCGTTCGGGGTCAAGGAAACTTCCTTTTCTTCGAGCAAGTTTTATAACACCCTAGGCAGTGAACCTAATCGTTGTAGTGTAGTAATTAGGGTAAGCCACGGGTATTGATATCGTTCTCTAGGGGAATAGGAATGCTAGTAAGGAGTTACTACGCTAAGGTTAAGGTTGAGGAAGATTATTTTTGTATTTTTTATATTTTATGAAATGGAAAGATACGAATCTCGGGTATTGGATTTGGGGGGTTGGTATTTCTACCGATTACTCTACTATTATCTAATTATCTAAACTAAGGTTGTGGGAGTCTATGTCTAATTAATGTGTGCTCGTATGATAGTTTAAAGATGTGTTTACTTAGGTTGTATACTCTCTTAATTATCTCCTATTGATGGTTGAGTTGTCACGTCCTTATTCTTAGTTGCGTTGTGTGTCTAAAGTTGTAGGGTATGCGTTCTCCCTAACTCTTTGAACTTACCAAAGGGTCTCGTCTACAAACACCACTAGGATAATAAAATCTTACTCTAAGGCACTCTTTGGATGGTTTAGCTTACAACTACTCAGGTAATTATATTCTAAGGTTCACAAAGATGAATCAAGCATTAAGTACACAACGAATGACCTATCGCATTACTAGATCATTAATCAACTAAGATAAGAAACAACCAATCAATATTCAATAATTAAGTTTCATACTTCCTAAGCAAACACACAAATAAATTAGCCGGACATGGAGAACATGCAAGCATAACCCAAATAATCAAAGACATATTGAATTAATGAAGTAAATACTTATCTTGATGTAAGATAGGGTTTAAAACCCTAAAATACTGTACAAGACACCTTAGGTTCGGTTTAGGTTTTCACTCCAAAAGACTCTCCCTAAAACAGAAAAATTCGGATTCTATATATAAGATTACATATGCGACGGCGTCACCTTATGTTTCGTGACACCGTCCTCTTCAGCTTCTGACGTCGTCTGGATTGCATCTAGGCCGTCTGAGTAGCGACGGCCTACTCTGTTACAACTGGACGTCGTCACTTGAAAATACGAGTTTTGGGTTCTGAACCGTCACAAAAATCCTCGGACGGCGTCGCAATTAGCACCTGACGCGCCGTGCCTTCTATTTTCAGCAGCTGTGAGTGTCTCGATTTTGACTTTGGCCATATTCTTCATATATTCGCGCCTTTTCATCCAATAAGTGCCATTCCAGCATTTTGCCTTTAAGAGACCTAAAAAGTGTCGGGACCTACAGTCTTTGGCCATATGTCCTACCTTAGAGCACTTCCAACACGCATTCGGACAAGGTCCATGGTGGTATCAGTTACAACGACCACATACAGGCTTACTACCCTTATAATCATTCCTACCTCCATTTCCTATGGCGAACACTCTGGTTGTCTCTTGCCGTTTGTTGCCACTCCCTTTAGCAACTTCGTTCCTCTTCCTCTTATCACTCATATCACTCTTACTCTTGCTTCCTACATCTAATACATATGAGTCCATCAAACTCTGAGCCACAGCAATTGCCTCTTGCAAATTGACTGGCTTTAGAGCGATGACATCATTACGAGTAGCTAAAGGCAATCCATCAGTATACCTTTCAATCTTAAGTTCTTTGGTACGAACCATCTCAGGGCAAAGCAAGGATAACTTTTGGAAACGACGAGTATAAGTTGCCATGTCAGTACCCTTAACTTTGTGGTTCCAGAACTCACTCTCTAACTTCTTAACTTCATTCCTAGGACAGTAAGTCTTAATCAGAAGAGCCTTAAATTGAGTTCAAGTCATACCATAAGCTACATCAATCCCTACTGATCTATGGTAATTTTTCCACCAGGTCAACGCCTCGTCCTTCAAGGTGAAGGTTGCATACTTGACCTTACAATCCTCCTCACAATTACTCACAGCAAACACAGATTCAGTTTTCTCCAACCACCTAGTTAGGTAAACTACTCCCTCAGTTCCTCCAAAATCAATGGGACCACAGAATCGGAACTCTTTATAGGTACAACCTCGAGTTCGATTCATCACTGGGGTTCCACTAGAAGTGTTATAGAGATTAGCCTCAGCTAGCAGTTCAGCGACACGCTGCGACACTAGCTAGTCAATGTGGGTTGGGTTCACTAGTGGAGGATTTTGTGGAACAGGACCATTCTCAGCACGGTCGTCCACATTCGGGTTCCCTACAGCTGGGTTATCAACGTTCGGGTTCTCAACATGTGGTACGGTCGGGGGCGGACGACGACCTCGACGACCAGGGGCAACAACAGCAGCAGGAGCTGCTCGGTTTTTCCTAAGCGGGTTTCGTCTTATAGCCATCATTCTATAGGCAACAAGAACAGTTTCATAAGTTTACAATTCACGCTCTAAGGACAGAGTTAGGTTCCAAGGATCACTAAATAACGCCTGAATACATACTCAAGGCTAACAAGGATAACGCTATACCAAAGCGAAACAATCAAATACCGAATCATAACTAAGGATGCACGTTCCAATAACCATAACTCATAGGTTTCAAAAGTGGAAATACATAGAAGGATACGGAGAAATCAAAAACGATCCTAACGACGATACTAGTAAGACAACTAGGATAATCCTACGTCTCGAACCAAGTATTACTTAGTTTCCAAGACGGTACAAAACCATGAATCTAGTACAATCTAGCCACGTCTACGAATACCACTCCTAAAATATCTCCAAACATCATCCATCACTCTCCATAGTGACAAAATCCCAAACGCTGAGAGTCGCAATCCTTCCTAAGATTTACGACCTCCTTCTCCAAACCGTCGACCTTGCGCTGGAGCGCCTGGTTTGCCTGCAAGGCTGTCAGGCAATCTGTATGCCGGTCACTAAACTGCTCATAGAGTCCCGACAGACCTTCTCTCAAGGCCATCGACTTCTTCCCTTCCATAGTCAAATCTATCCTCAAATCCTCTACACCAGCCCTTGTCACTCCATCTAATCGATCTGATAACCTACTGAGACTAATATTCTGGGATATAATCCTCCTCCAGATCTGACCCGTACCCCCATACTCCTTGGGCTTAGAAGCAATCTCCGATGGCATCTCCGATCCTAACGGGCTACCTATATAAGGTGGGTAAGGTGGCGAGTCTATATCTAAAGGCTGTCCAGGGGACTCAGGCTCATACAAAGGAGAACCTGGTCCAGGAGAATGTCCAGGACTCTGCAATGGAGGAGTATCCCCTTCTGGGATATCCTCACCATCCTCCTCCTGAGGATCCTCATCCACATCAACATACTGCTCCTCAATCTCATCCTCCTCGACCTCATGCTCCTCCTCGCCCTCATCCATAGGGGGAGAGTCCATGAGTCGGAGTCTATGTGCAGGTAAATCCTGAGGTGGTACACTAGGAGATCTAGGCCTCCTAATACATGGTGATGCTGCTAAACGGATTGGTGATGATGGTGGTCTCACGGACATGCGGGCAGTGCTATAAGCAAGCCTAGGAGACTGTGCTCTTGCTAAAACCTGATGTAAAGTGAGCTGCCTAGATGAGCTAGGACGATCTGATGATGAACTAGTGTGATGGGCAATCTCATAAGGATCACCCTGCGCAACCGTCATGAGAGTTAATGTTGGCGAACTAGCAACAGCAAGGACCTCCTCAGACACATCAAAAGCTAGTGAAGGCATAGTCTGTGACAACGGCATAAGGTAGGTATAAATGTTCGAAACAACTATGTTTTTTAATAAGCGCAACAACTTAACCAAAACACATATCACATAATGAAAGCTTTAAAAGTAGAGGTACCGCATTACTCAAAACATGCCTTTAAATAAAACACATAAGTTCTGTTCCATCACATAATCCCATATCAAATCAATCGAGTTCAAAATTTCCAAAATCATAATATACCGTTTACTCAAATCCAGTTTCCGCAATTCCTCAATAATCACATCTCATTTTCCCAAAACCAATAATCATATCTCATTTCCAAAATCAATAACCATAATCAGTTCACAATATCCCTTAACAATTCATCTCATAATTCAAATCACAGTTCATACCATAATCAAATAAGAAGCTTCGGCTTGGCAAACGGGCATGCGTCGGTCGAGGATCAATTTTCTCAAAAAGTGGTTATAGTTTAGGGTTTATAAAATACCTAGTTCTCTATAACCTGGCTCTGATACCAATCTGTAACACCCCCAAATCTCGGTACAGCGGAAGACTTAATCAAGTTTTCGGGGCGTTACTATTGGATTGGTATCGAACACAAGTAAAATAAAATATAACCATTTAACCATTCAAAACCAATCCCAAATTTAGATATTCAAACATTTAATCCAAAATGTAATTATTAGGCCCAAAACGTAGTTTATAAAATAGGTCCCCATAGTTTATCAGAGTCAGAAATGATCCTTGAACCCCGCCTTCTTGTCAAGCTTCCACAATCCACATATTCCAAACATCGTTCAAATACCTGAGAAATCATGCTAAAAGGTCAGCTAATGCTGGTGAGTTCATAGGTTTAAGTTCAACAAAATCATAGTGGACCAATAAGAGTTGATTTGCTATGCAATGACCTAAGATAGACAAACACCGTTTTCACACCGATCCATGCCGGATCACCAATCATAACACACGTCCCGCATCCAGGGACAACTCGAGCTCGCGACTCTAGTCTAGCACTGTCGTGGGAAAATCTAGAATAATTGCCAACCCCAGACTAGGTCGATGTAGAAGTATATTCTTAGTTAGGCACGGCTAACCTAAACTAAGGCAACAACTACCACACGTCTATCTAAACAGTCAAGCATATAAGCAAATCCAAAATAGTTTTCACGGTCCAAAAACAGCAGCGTGATTCTCACCCCAAAGTAGTTCAAAACGTAGATAAAACGTATATAAAAGTGGGGCTATGAAACTCACCTCAAGTAATCAACGCACAATCAACGCACAAATATCACTAGCAGAAGATAACAGAAATCACAGCACAACAACTATTGACTCGGCACAACCTATTAATGTGGACCAACTTTAATACACATATTCCTCGAAATCAACGTTATCTACCCCAATATATTCCATTTTTTTATTTCCAAAAACGTCTAGTTTCACCATTAATCCTAGTGTTTGGTATCCTCATGTGGGTGTATCGACTCAATATGATGCCATGAATGCACTCAAACAACCAATATGTAACTCAATGCAACACAATGAGACATCTAAACGATAAGTTCCACAGTTCAATAAGTTTCGGAATAAATGGTAGACCTTATCGAATTCGTCAATTCGATAAACTCATTTATTTATTCGTGTCGCTTATTATCCCATAAATCAATCGTATTCTTAAAGAGTCATAAGGATAATTCACCCATTAATAAGGTTATCCAACGTACCTAGCGGGCTCTTATTAGATTCGTCAACCTAATAAGTCCGCTACCTACGTGGATCAACACTATTTACGTTAAGTTATCCGTAACCCATGCACACATAACGCAAATAAATAACTACTTATCCAAAATTAAATGTCCACAATTGACATTTATTGATAAACGTGTACTCGAAACCGTAATTACTTATTTATTACAAAGCCTTTCCAATTTAGTCGTTAGTTTCCGTTTAAAATAGTAAATAACAAGATAAATCTTGTTATAGATATTTTTGGTAGAAAAGCCCATTATTATTTATATTTCATAGTTTTATTATCATTTTTGTATATATATATATATTTTGTCAAATTCCATTATTAATCTCATATCGTTATTCGTTTCGAGTCCACAAGCACGAGTCATAACTTCTCGGCTTTTAATCAATCAATTGTCCAAATTATACTAAAGTCCATGTTACGGCTTTGTTGGAGTCAACTATTGACTAAAAAGTCAAAGTGACGCCGACATAGCTAAAAGTCAACAATATATATATAAAGTCCAAGTTAAACGTCACAATATCGCAATTTAATCCCAAACCAACTCAAAACAATCTCGCCAACCAATCAATCAACCAAACATACCCGAAACCAATGTTATGACCCTAATGGTCATGACACGGTCGCGGTCAAGACCACGTGAACCAAACATGCTTCTAAAAGCTTTTCGGCTCCACGCGTCTCATCCAAACCTCAACAAAACCAATCAATAAGCTACCAAATCGACCCGACTCAATCCCATGACCAACATAAGCCACGTACACCAACCATGGGTTACGTACGTGACCTAGGTGGTGCGTACGCCTCTCCAATCCCATCCAAACACAACAAAATCCAATCCTCAACACTCAAATCCAATCATTCAAGCCATCATCTACCTCAATCATTCAAGCCACGTACACCAACCATGGGTCACGTACGTGACCTAGGTGGTCACGTTTTTCCATGAGTTTTGACTATTTATTTGTCAATTTTCGAGTTACGGTCTAAAAGTTACAATAACTCTTGTTTTAGGCTTTTCTAGTGCCGAATCGAATAGTGCCTACCAAATAGAGTTAAAACGCATATGATTACTCATTTAATAATGAAATAAACCGTAAAAACCAATCGACGATATAAAATCAAGTCACGGTTTATAAAATAGTAATAAAGGCAAATCTCAGTTTAATTTAACGTAATGCGGTTACCAAAAATATACTCCCTAAATTGCCGGTTGTCACAATTCATGAAGCAGCCACTGATCTAAGATTATCCAACAAACATTGGCTAAGTAGACAATAATCTAAAGAAACTGCAACATGAATTCCAAAAACAAAAAAGGTTGCTCTATGTCATTTCAATCTTTAAATCCAAAGCGCACATCCTAACTTTTATTATTTCATTTTATCTACAGAAATCATCTACATTTCAAGCAGCCATTCAAACTCGGAAGGCCCTGATCTTCCTATACAATGGAAATCCTACTTTCCGGTAAACAGCTCTGGGTCAGATTCTAAAAAATAACACGTGGGGAAGCTCAAAACTTCCTGCATTTCCGGATGGCTACTACGGTGAGTGGCTTTTATCTATAACCTGGTCACACTGCTGCCATTAATCACTAAATCTATTTTTATACTTCCTTTTGCTATATGGCTATGACCAAAATTCATGAGATTATGTGATACTTACTTATGGATTTCAATACATGTATTGCTAATTACACTTTTAATATTTTGCATGTCATGACGAACGACGTATGTTCTACTGCATCAAGAATAAGGTTTGTTCTCTGTTACATGCTACTTGATGCTTTATTTTTATATGCCAGTTAGATAAAATCAGTTTCTAAGAATGGCGGTGTTTATGTGGCAGCACGGGAATGACTCTATCCCAGTTTCTCACCATCGCTTGACGACCGAGTGGGATAAATTTAAAAGTTAAAATGAACAAAAGCAAAGGGGCCATAGATGTATTAAAGTAGCCATTGTTGCAGTTTGCGACCTTAACAACGGTGCTTACAGGTTTATACACCCATTATGGTTGTAAAATCTGATTTAGAATTATGAATTTGTCTTCAGGTTTTGGTTTCTTTTCGTCGCAGCCTTATACAGCAACTGGAAATCATCTAGGAAAGGTCAACATTGCTAACATTGCAATTAAGGTAATCACTACCACCACTCACATGTGCCAGCTGTTGTTTTAAGTAAAATAAAAAACTATAGTTCACTATTTTTTTCTTCACCCATAGGCTGCACATCTATGCATGTTTCAGTTTCATAATATGCAGACACAAAAAACTGAAATATAAATTGTATGTTCTATGCTTTGGTGACATGAACAGCCTATATATTGTCTACTTTAATCAAGTATGTAGCTTTTGAAGCTTACACATTGGCTGCACATATTCCACTCATAAACCATATTTTCATTTAAAATTACAGCTATAAAAAACATCTCCAATAAACATTGATTCACCAGACAATAGTCTAAAAGGAACCACAACATGGATTGTGGCAGCGAAAAGGGTTTTTCTTTTTTATCAGAATCTTGATATCAAAAAGACATACCATAACCAGATATGCTGACTTTTTCATGTTTTTTTATGTGCAGGGACCATGCACAATTCAAGCACTGAATCAAGCTCAGAAGCCGATGACCTTCCTATGCCATGGAGCAGCTACTTTCCACCTGGTTATTGCAATCCAAAAAAGAAGATGTTAGGAGGGTTAAAACTGCAAAGCAGCCTGCCAAAGTAACTGATGCCGCCATGGACAAAACTGCAAAGCAGATTGCAAAAGAAGCTTTTTAATCCAGGATCAATGTGCTCGGCCTTCCCAATGCTTATTTTAGAAAGAGATAGGTATGAAGCCATTTGCCAAAGATGGGTCAAAAGGAAAAGGGAAAAAAAATAGCCCTTAATCAAATATGATGTGTGTTGGTCGTTTCTCGGTGCTTAAATACGTTTGAATAAAAGTATGTGTTTGGTGCAATAACTTATGTGGTGCTAATTTGCATATGTGAACTCGATCAAGCATTGCTAATATTGCCTGTCGTGGGCAGGTTTGTCGACAATTTTTTTGGCTGCACATTGTTGCAGGAACTATCCTTCCAGTGTTATGACTTTGCAGCTGCAAATATTTCTGCAGCCACATTGTATTTTTTTTTTTAGGCTCAAAACAAAAGCTATACCATGTTTGTATAGCAAGATACTCCTATTTTATGGTATGCGATAGTATAAAAAACTGCTCCTCTTATACCAATGAGCGCATATGAATCTGATGTATGGTTTACAAAGTTGACCGAGGTTATTATGCTACAGATTCTTGCAAGAACCATCCTTGCAATATTAATACTTTCGCCGTTCCCATGTTCGAGAAAATGTAAAAACACTTTAACCACCTATGTACGTTTATATCCATGTTTAATAGAACATACCACGGTAACGCGCAGGCACACATCCTCGTATATGCTATATTATAATTGTGCATGCCAACATTTTGCAGTTTTGTCGTTTGTATGAGTAATTTTGATGACAAGTTGATTGAGATATATATAATATATTGGTTTTGGTCTAGAACTTTAATACACGATTATTTAATCCATAAGTTTATATCACAATATCTTAAACTAAGCACATACCGATATTCTTAAAAAGAGGCTTATTTAGCCTTATAATTAATTAGCTAACAAGTAAATGTAACACTCCAAATGGTTAGCGTGTTAAAACGAAAGACATGACCCGATAAAAAAAGTTGATTTTTACAGCATAGAAAATTGTAAGACACTATCAATGGTCTACAATGGAAGTTAACTCGGTCATTAAAGTTAATAGACAAAAAGAGCTAACTATAATCTCAGACTAACATGATTAACAAAAACAAAAAGTAAGATTTGAAACTTTTCACGAAAATCAGATATTTAATTAATATTTTGTTAAAAAAAAGACTATAAAAACAACGTGCTGTTATGTATTATACTAATATTTTTCATAGAATAATTTGATTAATTGGGTTAGGTGTTAAAAGTCACGACTAGAAAGTTCCTTTCAACCAAATAAATTATCATATATACTATTAGGTAGGGCTGTAAACGAACTGAACGTTCAGCGAACATTTCATGAACCGTTCGGTAAAAAGTTCGTTTTTGTTCGTTTATTTATTAAATGAACGAACATGAACAATATTTTACGTTCGTTTAGTTAAATGAACGAACATGAACAATGGTCGCGTCCGTTCATTTATGTTCGTGAACGTTCGATTATGTGTTCGTTTATGTTCATTTATTTATTTATGTTCGTATATCATATCTTTTAATTCTATAATTTTAAAATTCGCTTGTTTAAACAAAACGACACTTGTAAAACAATATACTGTGCATATATTAAGAAATTTTATGTTTGATTGCATATGCTCATTTATGTTCGATCGTTTATGTTCGTTTAACATTCATTTAATTTCTTAATAAACGAATATAAACGAACATGAACAACTAATTTTCTTAATAAACGAACGTGAACAAGAAAATTCGTTCGTTTAAGCGTTCGTGTTCGTTTATTTGTCCGGTTAAAGTTAAACGAACGAACATGAACAAGGCTCCGTTCGTGTTCGTCCGGTTCGTTTACAGCCCTACTATTAGGCAAGACACACTTTCCTCACACGCCAAGTGTCAAAAGCTCATTTGCTGAACATTAAATGAAAACTTTCACAAGTTGGCAAAAATAACCCATAAAGTTTAGGTGTCGTTGCAAAATACGTCCTTTAGCATTAATTGATATCTATAGCAATTTGGCACAAATAGTCCCTAAGGTTTAAGTGTTGCTGCGAAGTAAGTCCTGTAGAATTAATTGGTATCTATAGCAATTTGGCAAAAATAGTCCCTTTCCAAATTCACGTCTACAAAAGCAATCCCGCTGCATCGCGCGGGTTTCCACACTCGTTAGTCGTATCTCGTATGTGTGTGTCCCACTGTAAAATTATGTTATTTTTAAAACGTTTTTTGTTCACTACTTTTTGAACATATAGATTTTTTGTTAGGCTGTATAAAGTCATGGAGAGAACCAAATTTAATGTCCTATATCAACCATTTAGTCAAGACAAGCAACCTCTTAGGATGGACGCATTCGATACTTTAACATCGGTTGGGCACTAATTTTTTTCCTCCTCAACCGATTTGAACATCGGTCCTCTCGATTGGGACACTCGGCTGCCACATCGGTCGAATGTCAAGAATTTGCAATATCGAGTGCAAATTCACTCGATGTTAAAAGCTTCGTTTGGTCAAAAATTGACCGTTTGGTCATTGAACTAAAAAAAAAAAAAAAAAAAAAAAAAAAAAAAAAAAAACTTTTTTTTTAAAACAATTTTACCACACTATAAATACCAACTTCACCTCAAACACACTTTTTAACACACAATTTCAAACACAATTCAACCTCAAAATACTTCTCAACACAAGATTTAATATGGCTTGCCGTCTCCCCTATTCCGTTGAAGATATGCAAGTGTACGTTCAAAATCAATGCCATAACGACGATGAGGCTCGAAAAAACGCTATTATAAGCGTCATCGAATTGTTTGACCAGGCGAAGGCGGAGAAGGAACACATGAGAGAAAACTACAAGAGTTGCAACGACATTACACCTGAACGAAAAGCTGTGATCGACAAATTTTTGAAAGATCAAGCCCGCAAAAATCGCGAGGTTGCTGACAAGTTGTGGCGGTGTGTTCAGAAGATAACGGACAACGTCAGCACCAAAATCAATTGGAGCTATCGGGAGAACAAAAACGATGGTGTAGGTGAATCAACTTCGACTACCAACTTCGTACTCCCTCGTATGACTCTGCATGCGGAGAGCATTCAGATTAGATTTATAATTTATGTATTTCGTATTGTTTTTATTTAGTATTGTAACATTTTAATTATTAATAAAATTTTAGTTTATGTTAAAAAAAACAAAAAAAAAAAACAAAAAAAAAACTCGGGTCATCGACTGGGCATCCGGGTCATGTCAGGTCGCTGGAAAGAGAAAGCTGACGTGGCGCTGGATGACCCAGGTCGTCCCAGGTCATGACTGGGACCAGCCTTAGAGGAGAGGGAGTGGGCATCGGGTACCAAATCGGGTAGGTGAACCCGATCGGTAACACCGCCCCCAGTGTGTAGGGTAGGCCAAATCGGGTAGCAAATCGGGCTTGGAAGCCGATTGAAGCCAATGGTTGTGTGTGTTAGTGTATGTGTTTTTTATGGGGTTAGGTAGAATTGGGTTGGAGGGTTTTTATTGGATAAAGGTGATGTGACAATTTGGGTAGTATTGGGTACTAGGTGACCATTTCCTCCCCCTTAACTATGGTAAATGGTTGTGTCCAAATGAAAGAATTTAAACATGTAGTAGTGTAGTACAAGTTGGATGTGATCATCATGAAATGAATAGTAAGAAGCAACTTTAATTTGAGGAATTGATTTGCACACTTTGTAAATTGATTGGGACACTCAATTTCTGCATTAAATACTTGTATAATATTAAATATTCTGCTTCAACTGTTTGTACCTTAAGTGTGCAAATAAATTTTAAGAGTGTGCAAATCATTAGCCTTTAATTTGAACATATACATCTAAACGTTCTAAGAGCATGGGGTGTGGAAAAATCGTTTCTCGCCGTTTCCTACGTGGCGGCCTCGCCAGTTCATGTCGGCCCTCGCCACGACACCATGTCCTCTCGCCGATTGGGTGCCCGTCGTTACAACGACATGGTAAACGACAAAGAACATTTCAAAAGTAATAAAACTATTTTATACAAAAAAAAACCCACAACATTCAGCTAAAAACCCTCCTCATCCCCTTCACCAAACTTCCAATTCTAAAATTGTAAAAAAAAATAACCCAAAAAGGTTAATTTTTCGGCGAGTATGAGTCTACCGGAGAAGCATTCCGGTGACCAAAATGTCGCCGTACTCGTCGGAGTAAACATGATAATGATGGCAGAGGCTAAGATTTGAAACACAGGATTGCAATTTGGTAATGGAAATGGGTTTTGGAAATCTTGGAAAATTATTGATTGGGTTTTTTGAGATATGGATAAGTGAATGATTTGAGCAAGATGTGGTTTGGTGTGTTATTTAAACAGGCTAGATTTTTTTTTTTTTTTTTTTTTTTTTTTTTTTTTTTTTTTTTGTATAAAATAGTTTTTATTGTAGTTGTATTTTTATTTAAGTGAATGAATAAAATTTATTTTGTTTGGAAAATATGGAAAAGAAATAAAATGAGGGTGGGTGGGACTGGGGGCCAAATGAAGAGAAGTGGGTAAGTTGTGATTGTGTGTTGGAGTGATGTGAAAGTGATGTGGCACACGAGAGGCCCAAATGAAGAGAATTGAGCAACCCACGACACCCTTTGCTCTAAGTTCTATAGGTTTTTGTTGGCTTGCTGGTAAGTGGTAACCAGTGGAAAGGTGCTAGTAAACAATATACATAAAAACAAACCAAAATAAACCTACATATATAACACTATAAGTAAGTGTGGGCAACAATTACATATGTTATTGCTTATTCTACCCAACTTATAAAATATGCAAAAACAATGGTCATGTTTTTATGCTCACCATATCAGTACACTTTAAATGACCATGAGATTCGAAGAACACTTATTTGAATTATGTACAACTGTGTGAAACTCGGCGTGTGAACACAGAAAAAAAAGTTTAATTTTAACCATTGAATTCAACCGTTAGAAGTATCTAGATAATGTACAAAATAGTATTTAATGCAAAATATGAATTGACTAATATCGTCTAACTAACCGAGTCGGCTATATGTGAAAGCTATAATACCCCGCAACATTTATTTTCCAAAACTTATCAATGATGCATAAAATGTTAACGACCATTAAAATTCAGATGTGACCATTTTTACCTTTTAGAGATGGGCAAGTGGCAAACTTGTATGATGTCTTTCATCTATATCTATATTTTTAATAAATAAAAAAAATTACGTCATATTGTCAACGTCAGCTTTTTAATGCATTTAATTTTTGTCACCTTTAACACGTAGAGTAGCCCCGCAGCATTATTTTCAAAAACTTGTCAATAATGCAGCAGAAAATGTTAACCAACATTAAAATTCGGATGTTTCCCGTCATAGAGTTGGGCACATGGCAAGCTTTTATAGTGTCTTAAGATCATTATTAATATAACTATTGAGCGGGCAACAGTACCCCCAAAACACTGTAGCACAATAAATGCCAACTTTCGCAAGTTGGCAAAAATAGCCCCTGAGGTTTAGGTGTCGTTGCAAAGTAAGTCCAAGTTGGCAAAAATAGTCCCTAAGGTTTAAGTGTCGCTGCAAAGTAAGTCCTTTATAGCAATTTGGCAAACAAAAGCAATCCCGCTGCATCGCGCGGGTTTCCACACTCGTTTTTACTATAAGGAAGTAGTTTTACTGAACTCAACAACAACAAACTACTTGGTGCATTAATTCTGTTTTGTCTTACCGTGACTCAGACCATTTTTACTATAATTGTATACTCGCGTTGAGCTGATGGAAGCAACCAATAAATTTGAGTGTCTGCTTTTCTTTATTCATTGTTCACAAAAGTCACTTATTTTCCATGCTTATATTGCCTTGTTTAAGTATCAATAAAATGTTTACATGTTTTCAGATTTTATAATTATTAAGAATAGGTTAGTGAATATACTGTTAAATGATGGTCTCCTCAGATTTTATAATACACTCAAACCGAGTGGTGTTAAATGGTATTGAATATAATAAGTGAATAGGAATGAATGAACTACATTATTTGAGAAACTAGTGTGGCTGTATATAGCCTTAACGTGAAAACAAACCCACGTCTTAGGGTGTGTTTGGGAGAGGGCTTACGGGGGCTTAAATTTTTAAATTAAGCCGGTTGTATAACAAGTATTGTTTCGCGTCGAGGCTTATGGAGGCTTTTAAAACTCTAAGCCCTAGCCCAATAAAAAGGGCTAAAAATTTTAGACCGGGGCTTTTAAACTGTTTTTTACTTATTTACCTACAAAAATATCAAATATATACTATAAGTTTATTTAATTATGTCATTTTTAGTAATTTAGCGATAATAAGCTTAAGCCTAAGCTAATTTGCCAAACAAATTTATGAAAATACAAATTTAATATAAGCCTCAGCCTCAGCTTTAGCTCAACCCATTTCGCCAAACATACCCTAAGTGAGTGGAAATAGTAAACAAATACTTCCCGAGGAAAAGGAATACCGAGTAACAAGCAAAATCAAACCTACGACTAAAACAAACTAAGGTGAAAAATTCTAGTATCAACTGTTAAAAAACTGTTTCACCAATTTTGAACCTAAAATATTGTGTTACGGAATACGACTTAGCGAGCAAAGCAAGTTTGCTTGACCTTTTATTTGAGCGTGTTCAATAAGACTTTTACACGTATCCATTTTTTTCAAGACTATATATGATTGTGACACATGTAAGTGCAATCAAAATACTTTGCTCGTTAAGATTATTTATGGATTTCACCGGGTCTTGACACGTGTATGTGCAAGCAAAATACTTTAATTTACTCGCCATCCCATTTTGCTCGCTTTGATTATTTTGTGGAATGTAACGAGTGACAAAAATAACAAGATGCAATTTACTCACAAACCATAGGCAATAATTTTTCCAATCCATTATCCTGTTTTGGACTCTCTCAACAAGAATTAAAAGATTCATCTACCTAGCTAATTGGATTTTTAATTTTATAGATAGCCTTACTTATTGCTTTGGGTTTTTTCGGAGCTCATGTGTATCTTGAATGTTTTTTCACTTTTCATTAGAGCTTGAATCATAGGTTAGTCGATCATAGTTCTTCATACTATTTTTTCATGCATCGGGTGTGGTAAGTGTTTGCCGTATTCCCAATGACATAGCTATATAGGTGCAAAGGTGAGCCATGGCCCACCCACAATGCTTTAATAATTATATATAGTTATCAAATCAGAATAAACCCTAAACCCTAATATGCTAAATTGTATGTTGTATTCACTTTGAGTCTGTCTAAAATATTGGCATTATTTATTAGTACATTTAAAAATTATGTAAGAACTATAATTGTGTTACAATTGTCCATCATTCTATATTTATTCTTATATAAATGAGCAAATTTAATGTAACATTTTTACATAGATATATATTATGATGTTATTTTAGCACTTACTAACGTACTTTAAGTTTTTTTGCCCCCTCATAAACAAATTCCTGACTACGCCCCTGCATATTCCTGTTTTATATTCTTTATTGATCGCTTACGAAAAAGAGGCATTGTATAGCCTATATATTTATCATATTTCTTAGAGCTTTTCTTACAATCCTATACGGTCCTACACACTTACAACCATATAACGAATGTATAAATTCAAAACTCTATATCGTTGATCCTACTGCTCAAATTAAAAAATATTGGTTAGGTATTCAATATCCATCAACGTGGTAGGTTTGAAACTGTATTAGTATTTATTACACAAAACCATCACCTTACAGCTTAAAACGTGTTAGTACATAGAGGTACGTATTATATTTTCAATACGATTATTGTAATATAGGACACGATACAATAAGCGCTAAATTCAGGTTGAAACAGGTGACGTACGATGACCCGTTATGAATGCCTTGGATGATTATTGACTAATACGAGGGCTTGTAAGCTGTGTTGGTAATACCTTAACAATTAAGTAGTTATCATTTACAGCAACTATACCAACGAAATATGTGAAGTTGTGAACTCAATTTTTTGATTTATCAAAATCACCAAATCATTGGTAGATTCGGGAGTATTTTGAAGGGAAAACCTCCCCACTTTTCCAAATGTCGAACATGCGATCATATATATCCTCACCCCTTATAAGGCCGGATGTCAATTTTTTCCTTTTGGTAGAACTTAAAACAGCCTCTTTATCTTAAGTATGAGTAAGGCTGTCTACATCTCAACCTCTCTCACTGACAGAACCAGAAGACAAAGTCACCAGGTGCATTCATGAGAAATCAAACAAGACTACATGCACAACTTTTTGGGACTGGGTGCATTTAAAGAAAAATAGAGGTTTTATAACAAAATTAACACTACGAGACAATTCATGGGTGTCCCGGGACCCCCCATGGTTCTGGCCCTGACCTCTCTAATACATCATGAAAGACGGTATTAAAACCTATAATCTGTGAAAGACTGTATTAGAGTTAATTTTTCTTTACTTGAACAATATGTGAAAACAAGGTATGTTGTATCCGGCGGTTGATTTTCTAATAGATAACTACATATAAAACTAGATAGTGAGTTTTCAATATTTAGCTCATGAATTATTAACTATTGGAATTTTCTAACAACTTTATGGGTCTTAACCCGACCATATTTAGCATTTTAGTTACTCAGGTTGCCCGAATAATCCGAATAAAATTAGTGACCCCATTAACCCGACCCAAACAAGTTTAATCGTGTCGGGTCGAGTTTTTTGTCACCCCAACTTGTAACCAAGTAGTATTTAAAAAGATTATTGGGCTTACAGACCGGCCCAAAAGGATTATTGTAGTTGTCGACTTCATTTCAAAAGAAAAAAAATGTAAGTTTCTTTGAAGTGATAAATAAAAATGGCTGACACAAGATTATCTACAAAATCACAAACCGGTAAACACTTTTATAAAAATATATATGTTATATTTTGAAACCTTGTTCGACTCAGCCGGGTCAACCGGTCGAACCGGTTTACGTTTATCTAATAATTGAAACTTAGTGCGAACTGCCGAATTTTTTGCAGAATCAGTGTTTAGAAAGCTGGAAGAAACATGAGTGTCTGGACATGCGTATAAGCTGTTAGTTTTTTGCACAAACCGGGTTGACCCGGTAACCGCGCCAAGTCTATGACATACCCGGTTTTGAAAACATTAGAGATGGGACCTTAAAAAAGTAAGAAGATAACAAGCCCAAAAAAGCTTATTGGAGAGCTTATTAAGGGAGATGTTTTATTAGGCTTGTGGACTTAATCAATGGGGTTATTAGGATCGAGTTAAAATATGTTAATAAAAGTATTTGCTTATTTATTAAGCACCTAAAAAAGTTGCTTATGTGCTAAAATACTTAACAATGATTTTAACGCGTATAGTGTGCTCCCGTGGGGGGCAGCAGTGGGGAATCTTGGACAATGGGCGAAAGCCCGATCCAGGAATATCGTGATTAGTTTGTTTAGGAGCCCATTTAAGGATAAGCCCATTTAAGGAGCTTGTTCGAGTGCTTAATGACTTATTTGTGTGGGATTTTTTTTGGTTGAGGTTTTTGAAACAATTTATTAAGGGTGTGTTTAGCTTATTTAGTGGGATTATGAGCTTAGTTACATATCGAAAAGCTCATAAGCTCATTATTAGTAACTTATGAGCTTATTGAGCTGAGCTTTTGGCTTATCTGTTGTCATAAGCTCAACTTGATAAGCTCATACGCCGAAAAAAATGGGCTTATGAGCTTTTCCAAATGTACATAAGCTCATAGGCCGAAAAAGATGGGCTTTTGAGCTTTTCCAAATATGCGTAAGCTTATAAGCCGAAAAAGATGGGCTTATGAGCTTTTTCAAATGTGCATTAGCTCCTAAGCCCGGTGAATAAGCTAACACAGACATCTCTTGAGCTCTTTACAAAACTAATCCAGATACACCCTAAATTGCATATATCGTCTACTATCAACAGTTAAAGTATAACATTGTGTGAAACAAGTTCAGTTTGGCCGGATTTAGCACTTCATTCCCAAAGTTTGGTTTCCTTTTGTTCCTCGACTAACCTGATTCAAGCTCAGTTATTTATGTTTTCTGTTAGTTTATGGTCTGTGAAAATTTGTACGGTACTAGTTTGTACGTCTTCTATTGACAACGACAGAGATCATACTCAGTTGTAAATAATAATGGTTGCTTGCATAAATGAGTTTTTAATTTTATTATCTGCTATTCTTTATAAGTAGTCTCATTGATTCTGTATCCGAAAATATATCATGCCATTAAACTTATTTTGTTGTATTTGGAAACTGGAATATCCTCTACAAGTACTGTCATGTGGCGATATCTCCTTCCATCATAACATACCTGAAAGTATGCATAGTATGAATTAGTTTTAATATATACAAATACAAGCCACTAAAAAACTGATTATTTGCGATTTGAAAACGTGATAATTAAATGGTTAGTTTTAAAACATAATGCCGAACACCCGTGAAGGGGGTGCTTGGATTAGCTTATTGCAGTTGCAAAGCACAATAAGCGCAATAAGGGAGCTTATTGGAGGGCTTGTTTAGGGGCGTTTGTGCTGGCTTTTATGGATGGCTTAAGCTTGTTTTTCTTTATGGTCATATTACCAGTATAGGCTAATCCTGAGCAAGAACTTCTAACCATAAGCTGCTTACTTATGTGTAATTAATCTCTTTGAAACAGCTTAAGCTCTTTCTAATAAGCTATTCCAAACACCCCGAAAATTGAATATATCTTCTTCTTCCATTAACAGTTGGGAGTAATGCTGTGTGAAATAAGTTCATTTTCGCTTGTGACCATTTTGAATGACTAGGTTGACTTGTTATGTCTAGATTCGTATATAGTCCTGACCTTGTTGGGAACTTTTGGCGACTCAGTTGTGTACACGTCTATAGATGAATATATGTGCATGATTATTGTATATTTGTCACATATATGTTTGTATGTATAAGTAACATTGTTGTTTTAATGTCATAGAGGAAGAAGCAAATATTAAGAACTTGATCGAAAAAGGCAAGGATGAGACCAAGAACTCACCAACCCATGACAAGGAAACGCATGGAACAAGCAATGACATCAAGGAAGACACCCCGATAGAAAAAGTCAAAGGACCAGGCTTTCTTGAAAGAGCCAAGGAAGAGATTGAGGCCGTTGTTGAAGCAGCAGTTCATCCTAACAAGTAAAATCTGAAAGTGGTAATATGTTTGTAAATGTTGCTAGTTGTTCATTTTGTAGCTGCTATAATGTTGTCATTGACAGTCACTTTTCACAAATAATGTAAGTCAACTATGTTGTTTAATTATCCAATTGCCCCCATCGTTTCCAGTCTCCGTGAATTGGGTCACTCCGTACATACTGAAACAGGTCATATCAGGTTGGGTTGACCCGTAAACACTATTTTTGCCCCATTTTACTTATGGTATGATTACAAACACAAAAAGTGCTTACCCGGGGGGGGGGGGGGGGGGGGGGGGACACCAACTCGACCCATTTGACTTTTTCAGTTAGCTGCTATTTTTATAAAACACGTATGGTGATATTCTGTTATCCTTTGGTGTCATAAGCTGTTGCTTTGAAATGTTCAAATTGGTTTCGTAAAGCAGCACCAAAAGTGGCCCGATGGTCAGGCACCCTGATGTCCTCGCAAGAGGCCTCATATTCAAACCTCACTAGTTAAACATCTTCTGGGTGGTCGGGGAAAGGGTCAGAAACGGTCACTAGATACCCCGGTTAAGCCAAGTACGCCCTCATCTGTTTAAGTTCAAATTTGTAACTTATGAAACTGAGCAAATGATTTTAAAAACTTGGTGGCTGAAGGGTCTGACCTAGTGGTTAAAACTACTGAGCAATTCCAGCTACTCTTGTAGTTGGGATAAAACCTAAAATCATAAGGAAAGCATTAATGAGAGAAAGCATATCCCCATGCCATCAAAATGGACATCTATCTTTCACTGACCCATCAGATCCCCATATCCATACATTTATTACTCTAGACAACTCACACAAATAACCTGCTTCAACACATTGTCTTTTTGAATATTACATCCACTATGGCTACACAAAAGTGCCAATAAGCTGTGCTTATCTCAAATGAGAATGGGAAGAATGGTTCAAACCGGTACTAAGTCGTTCAAAGTTTATTGCAGTATGGGTTAATTGACAGACGTGTTTCTCTACTTTCACTTCTTTTCTCGATTTGGATACTGTACTAATAATGCGAGTAAACATAGGGGTGCCAGTTACTCGTATTAAATAGTACTTCAGTGACCAACAACGATGGAATACTGTGTTACTGAACCAAGAGGGCAGGTGACCTATATAATCTTAAGTTTAGTGAAACCCCATTGTTTATACGATAATAGAGTACTTGACCCGAAAATGTGTAGATGGAATATTACCAGGCACGCAAAAGTTCAATATATATCTCAAATTTATCATAGATCCAATAAACAGTCATTCATTTTTTTAATCAAAAAAATAAAATAAATTTTCACCCTTTTTTTTAAATTAATTATCTCGCAAACCGTTAATCGTTACGCGAAAAAAAACATACCATCGCGACGAGAATTAAATTATCTTTCAATAGATACACACTTCTATATATTTTTAACCATTTTTTTTTCAAAATTCCTGCCCAGAAAAATCATATATGATTTGTGAAAATCATATGTGATTCGATTTTCACAAATCATATATGATTTTTGCAAATCACATTTGTAAAAATCATATATGATTTGAAAAAAATCATATATGATTTGTGAAAATCGAATCACATATGATTTTCACAAATCATATATGATTTTTACAAATCACATATGATATCTCTAGGCGGAATTTTTGAAAAAAAAAACTTTGTCGAAAATATAGAGAAGTGCATATCTATAGAAAGATAATTTAATTCTCGTCGCGATGGTGTATTTTTTGTAGTTTGAAGATTTATCGTTTGCAAGATATATTGTTTTAAAAAAAAATGGTGAAAATGGTATTTTTATTAATTTTGATAAAAAAAATGAATGGCTAAGATTAATTTATTGGATCTATGGCAAATATGAGATCTTTATTGATCTCAACTCTTAGCAGACAATCAACCATATTTTAGTGCATGCAAGTTTATATACACACAAACACTCGCATACATTGAGATTTACTCCCCTGGATTTTGTTGTCGGAGAAGACCGTAGACAAACGTAGCGCGTGCACTATACTAGTCATAACGAACACAAAAAAATGAACATATACATGTAGTAGATGAACCCAAATGCCCAATCTCATTTTATCCATTACCCAACTTATCAAGCTTATTACCTCATATGTCAAAGGTCTAAAATGCCTAAAACCAATAAGGTAAAATCATTAACTCATGATATCCATTTAGCTTTAAAGTTTGTTATGACCAAAAAATATTGCAAAAGTTGGCTATGTTGGAATTGACAAGTAATGCATATGTAGGATACATAGATCCAATAAAATTGACTTTTTTAAGCAAAAGCTTACCCACTCCACATACCAAATCAGTGCACTTTGCTCATCCTATGAATACCTACCTATCACTATTACTATTTAGGGTTAATGGTCTAGAAAACCTACAAACTTTTCACTTTTTACTACTGTGACAATAAACTTTTTTTTTCCTATTAAAACAAAATAACTTGTTAATGACTATTATTGTAACCAAATATGTCACGTGGCATAGTTAATTACCACTTAACCAAAAAAACGCGTTTATAACGTCTGGGGGAATTTTTTTGCCAACGTACCAAACTTGGGGACTAATACTCCTAAAAAAAACGCTTTATTAACCCCAAATGTTTCCCCCCCCCAAAATCAGTCCCCCCCAAATGAAACCCGTTTTCCAGTCAAAAACCCTAATCCACCAAATTGAAAAATCCACTTTGCTCCTTTCCAATTGTTTATGGTTTTTGTAACAAGTCAGGTATGTAATTTCGTTTGAATCAGTTAATTGTGTTTTAATCGTAAATAGTCAGCAAGCCCTAATTTTAGTGTTTGGTATTTTTTTCAGAATGATACCTCATATTGTTCAACACATCTTAGTTATAAACTGGGATGGGTATTTCAACCATGGTCCCCTTAGGTATGTGCATGGTGTTGTCAGTCCTATGTCTATTAGAAAGATGCCTTACTTAGAGTTTGCCCAATATCTTGAAGAAAAAGTTGAAACAGATATTGAAGGGGTGTATTACAGAGTCCCAAATCATGAGTTGGAGGATGGTTTAGTTAGAGTCACTGATGATAGTGAGTTAAACTATATGTTTGATGTGGCTGTGGTATTTGGTGAGCTTGATGTATATCTCCAGCACTTTGATATGGACTTATCTGAGTACTTAGGTAAAGTAGATAGAACAAGTAAAGGTATTGCAATGATTTTAGCATATATGAGATGGAGGCTTAGGCTGAGATGGAGTATGCTGAAACTCAAGGTGAATCTTCTCACCAGGCTAGTGGTGTAGGTACTAGTGGTGTAGGTGCTAGGGTGATTGAAAATGATGATGATTCTGATAGTGATTATGATTGGGAGTATGAGAGTGATAAGTCAGTTGATTATCTTAGTCCTGGTGAAGAGGAATTGATTGAGCTTAGAAATAGGATCAAAGCTAATAGGGATAAGGTAGAGCAGATGGAAGAGCCAAATGAAGCAAATAGTATGCCTTTAAATTCTTCTTCTGCTCCCGATGTTAGGAGTGATCATGATTTGTTCATGGATGAGCTACTAAGAAAGCTTAAGGCTACTGATGAGGAGGGAAACACTCAAGACCCTTTCATTACTGCTCAAACAAGTATTGAAAGGTACCCAATGTATGATGAAAGTACACACTGGAGACTGAGGAAACCAGAGGTGAGTATGTTGAGCATACTTAAATTAAAATTCAAATTTGTTATGTTGTTTATTAATGATGAATGTTAACAAATGTTGTGTTACAATTGTAGAAAGGTTTAAAGTATGTGAGTGTGAACAAGTTCAAGGAGTGTCTGACATTCTACGCTTTGGCTAATGGCTTCTCACTATGGTATGAGAAGAGTAATTCAAAGATGGTAGTGGCTAGGTGTGGACAAAGACCTAAAAGGGTGGCTGATCCAGATACTGGTAAACAAAGGAAGCAAATCAGGTATCCTAGTGCTAGTACTAATGAATTGCCACAATGTCCTTGGAGATGTTATGCTAGTTGGATGTCAGAAGAGAGAACTTTTTAGATTAAAACATTAGTTGAAGAGCATACATGTGTTAGGAATTTCCAGTTTGGCACATTGGTCAACTATAAGTGGATAGGGACAGTCTTTGGTGAAAAGATTAGGGACAACCCTGAGATTAGGTTGAATAGTTTAGCTGACCTAGTGATGAAAAAGTATAAATGTAAGGTTACAGCTAATCAATGTGTTAATGCAAAGAAGTTTGCTTTGAATCAGAATGAAATGACTGTAGCAGAACACTATGGTATGCTAAGATCTTATGGGAAAGCTATTTTAGACACCAATCATGGGTCAACTGTGAAGTTGGGAGTGACAAACAACCCAGATAATAAGACATATTTTGATAGTTTTTATGTTTGTTTTGCTGGCTTAGCTAATGAATGGAAATCAGGATGTAGGCCAGTTATTGCCTTAGATGGCTGTTTTCTGAAAAGTCCTAATCAAGGGGAAATACTTGCTGCAATTGGTAGAGATGGGAATAACCACATTTACCCTGTGGCTTGGGCTGTGGTAAATGTTGAAAATAAAGATAACTGGAGTTGGTTTTTAGAGTTGCTTGAAGATGATTTGGGTAAAGTTAAAGGTCAAGGTCTAACTCTGATATCTGATCAACACAAGGTATGCTTTAGACATTTATTTTTCCCCCCAATTGTTAATATAATATTAAACATTATCTAACACACTAACATGCCTTTGTAGGGTCTTATTGAAGCTGTGAAACTAGTCATGCCATATGCTGAGCATAGGCAATGTGCAAGACACATATATGAAGGCTTTAAGAAATATTACACTGGATTGGAGTTTAGGAATCTATTCTGGGCAGCATCTAAAGCATCATACCCTCAACTGTTCAATAAAATAATGGATAAGATTAAAAAGGCTAACCCTGGTGCACATAAGTGGCTCATGGATAAGAATCCCAAGACATGATCCAGAGCATTCTTTGAGGTTGACAAAGGTTGTGAAGCAGTTGAAAATGGTTTAGTGAATGCTTCAATAGTGTCATTGTAGGTGTTAGGCATAAGCCACTAATCACCATGTTAGAAGCTATTAGAGTTATTGTCCTGGAAATGATGCAGAAGATGGGGGAGGTTAGTGTGAAGTGGAAGCCTGGGGTGTGTCCCAACATTCAAAAAAGATTGGAATGGCTGAAAGACCAACAAAGGTTAGTGTCCATTAAACTACATTTTCCAATTTATGATATTTTGATTTAAATTGATAATTTTCATATGCAGCGTCTGGCATGTGATACCAACTGGTGGGAATGTGTTTGAGGTGAGACAAGGGAGTGATGGATTCACTGTTGATGAAACAAAGAGGACTTGCAGTTGCAGGATGTGGCAACTTTCAGGTATACCATGTGTTCACTCCACAAAGGTCATAATGTTTCTGAATAGTTCACCTGAGGCTTATGTCCCACAATGGTTTAGGACAGATATGTATTATTTAGCTTACAACAACTTGAACCTAAAACCTATTGGTGGTATGGATTTTTGGCCTGATCAGAGCATGTGCTCAAATGTATTACCACCAAAGCCTAAAAAAATGCCTGGTAGGCCTAGAAAGAAGAGAATCAGAGCTAAAGGTGAGGGGGTAGTGGTACAAGAGTGTCTAAAGTAGGTGTTCTAATGCATTGTACAAATTGCCATAAGCCTGGACACAATATAAAAGGTTGCAAAGAACCTATTGTGGCAAAGACACCAAAACCAAAAGGAGTTGGTGGTAGGCCTAGAAAACAAAATGTTCATGATGTGGGTGGAAGTAGGACAGAAGTGGGTAGTGGGTCTAATGTAGGAGCTATGGATGATGTGGGTAGTGGGTCTAATGAAGGAGCTAGGACAGAAGTGGGTAGTGGGTCTAATGAAAGAGTTAGGACTGATGTGGGTAGTGGGTCTAATGAAAGAGTTAGGACTGAAGTTGGGCCAAATGGAGGTGCTGGGTCAAAAAGGAAAGTTGGGTCAACACTTGGAATTCCAACAAGGCATGGTAAGAGGAGGGCATGTACTTCAGCATTTGCAAGATGGTTTGGTCAAGAACAGGTGCAAGATGAAGGTCAAGAACAGGTTGAAGTCCAGACTCAAGAAGAAGTGCAAGATGAAGGTCAAGATCAGGTTCAAGTCCAGTCTCAAGCACAGGTTCAAGAAGAGATTGAATTAACTCCAATTCAGATTACCCAGTCACAAGACCAAGTGCAGGCACAACAAGATCAAGTGCAGAACAGAAAGAAACAACCTCATAAAATCAGAAGACCAAGTGAAAGAATCATACTAAAGAAGTTGGGCAAAAAAAAGGATGGTCAGGGCAGTAGTCAAGACAATGCACTTGATATATAAGTGCAACTAACATCTATTTTAGCTTTTGTATGTCAGCTTAATAGCCCATTTTGTATATCTTATGAGGGCATAGTTAATCATCTTTTGGATGTGTAAACAATTTAACTGCCATATGGTTCTTTAGGTATGTTAACAGTTTAAAATGACCATCTACAAATAGCCCATTTTGTATATCATATGAGGGCATAAGATGGTCAAAATTAAACTACTCTCTTGTATGATATTAGATATGTATGACTGAATGCAGTTTACCATTCTATCAATGAATTACTTTTGTACAATTTGTGCAGTCACTCATTTTGGACTATTGCAGTAACATTAGGTGTAGTAACATTATTTGAGTTTACTGTTCTAAAATTGCAGTCACTTTTATGCATTTGCATTGCATCACTTCCAAAAAACTGACTTTTATGCATTTGCAGTTGCACCACCTTTATGACTTTTACTATTGCATTTTCTCACTTTTGTGGCATATCCAGTTAACTATTGCATTTTCCCACTGTATTTACTACACAATTTGCAGTTAACTTTTGTACATTTGTGCAGTCAATGAGTCAATGTATCACTTTTCAACATTTGTGCAGTCAATTAATGTATGTATTACCACTGAACATTTTTGCAGTCAATGAATCAATTCAACTTATCTTGTTCAAATGAATTAGCACACCTGTATAAGGGCAGATATATATGTTACAAAACCATATCAAACATCTTCCTCATCTATTCCATCTTTTGCAAACATGAGTTCAGGAAACAAGGGTTCCAACAAGAGAAAAGGTTATAAATTGTCAAACATCTTCATGTGCCTTTTCCATCTCTTATCTGTTAAACATACTTATGTTTTATTTGCTATTTTTTTTTCAGAAATAATCTGCATTTCCAGTGATACATCAGAATATGCAATGGTGGAAGATGACACAAGTTCAGGTAACACAGGTAGCACATGGACAGGGTATTTTCCACCATTGCAATCAGTAGAAACACCTCATGAGCTAGAGTTTTATCAACCAAAGGTGGGCTCAAGCTCACATTATGTTCAAACTGCTTTTGATGATGCAGAGGATGATGAGCCACTAACCCAAAAACAGATTGAAAAGATTTTATTTGATGCAAGGCCTAAAGTTCTAGGTTTGCCTGCAAAGGCCACTCTTGAAGAATTTGGTGTCAAACCTTATGTTGCCAAAACTGAAATTGCAGCTCCAAAGGGGAAGGGAAAGGGAAAGAAAAGGATGGGTTAGAAGCACCTACTACCTAGCACTGGTCTTTCATGGTTTATGGTCTTTCATGGTTTATGGTCTTATCAGCACTTGGTCTTATCAGCACTTGGTCTTTCAGTTTAGTTAATGTATGCCTTTTATGGCCCTAAAATAATGTGTTTTCTATCACCTATCATGAATGCTATGCTCACTGTTTTACTATGGTCTACAAATCACACTGGATTGTAACAGATATTAGAATGCAACATAAATATAAGAGAATGTAACCAAAAGATAAGATTTTCATTCCATAACATAAAACCATTACAACAAGACCCTAATTACTTGGCAATTGTCATACCTAATACAACACAAATTAAACACAAGCATCCTACCATAATGTAAAATAACTTATCACACAACTGCAACTTGGACTTTGTAGCCTTCAACTCATCTTCCAACAGTGACTTTTCCATAGCAAGACCCTCAACCATGTGTTGAGAATATGGATTATGGCTGATGTGTTTCTGCCTTTCAAAGAATCCAAACACCAACTCTTTGTAGTACTCCGTAGGAAGATCTTCATCAAGAAACTCGTACACTTTGCAATCATCACATTTGACAAATCTCTTGCCCGGATTCCTCCTTGTGGTTGAAGTATGAACCTTTAGTAGACGGTTATAGTTACAGTAGTATTGAATATTACCACCAACTAGGCGTGATTGTGCTGAACTTGAGGAACTCATTGATTAGGGTTTATATCATCAGTGTTAGTAGCAGGTTTGGGGAAGATGATAACGCTACACGCGTCGTTCGGGGTCAAGGAAACTTCCTTTTCTTCGAGCAAGTTTTATAACACCCTAGGCAGTGAACCTAATCGTTGTAGTGTAGTAATTAGGGTAAGCCACGGGTATTGATATCGTTCTCTAGGGGAATAGGAATGCTAGTAAGGAGTTACTACGCTAAGGTTGAGGTTGAAGATGATTATTTTTGTATTTTTATATTTTATGAAATTGAAAGGTACGAATCTCGGGTATTAGATTTGGGGGGTTGGTATTTCTACCGATTACTCTACTATTATCTAATTATCTAAACTAAGGTTGTGGGAGTCTATGTCTAATTAATGTGTACTCGTATGATAGTTTAAAGATGTGTTTACTTAGGTTTTACTACTCCTTAATTATCTCCTATTGATGGTTGAGTTGTCACGTCCTTATTCTTAGTTGCGTTGTGTGTCTAAAGTTGTAGGGTATGCGTTTCTCCCTAACACTTCGAACTTACCAAAGGGTCTCGTCTACAAAACCCACTAGGGATGATAAACTCTTACTCTAAGGCACTCTTTGGATGGTTTAGCCTACAACTACTCAGGTAATCATATTCTAAGGTTCACAAAGATTAATCAAGCATTAAGTACACAACGAATGACCTATCGCATTACTAGATCATTAGTCAACTAAGATAAGAAACAACCAATCAATATTCAATAATTAAGTTTCATATTCCTAAGCAAACACACAAGTAAATTAGCCGGACATGGAGAACATGCAAGCATACACACAAATAATTAAAGACATAATTGAATTGATGAAGTAAAGACTTATCTTGATGTAAAATAGGGTTTAAAACCCTAAAATACTGTACAAGATACCCCTGGTTCGGTTTTAGGTTTTTACTCCAAAAAGACTCTTTTAAAACTGAAAAATTCGGATTCTATATATAAGATTACATATGCGACGGCGTCACCTTATGTTTCGTGACGCCGTCGTGTCGCCGTCATTAGGGTTTCGTCTTGGCCACGTTAACCTTGCAACGGCGTCACCTTATGCCTGTGACGCCGTCCTCTTCAGCTTCTGACGCCGTCTGGGTTGCATCTAGGTCGTTTGAGTTGCGACGGTCTACTCCTTTAAAACCCGACGTCGTCTCTTGAAAATACGAGTTTTGTCTTCTGACCCGTCGCAAAATCCTACGACAGCGTCGCAGTTAATCAGTGACGCCGTCACCTTCTATTTTCAGCAGCTTTGAGTGTCTCGATTCTGACTTTGGCCATTTTCTTCGTATATTCGCGCCTTTTCGTCCAAATAAGTGCCATTCCAGCATTTTGCCTTCAAGAGACCTAAAAAGTGAAAAGGTACGATATTAAGCAATAACGGATACAAAAGTGATCAAATAAGGGCTAAAACGACCCCTCAAAATGGTACCTTTTAAAACCTTATCAAATATCCCTACACTTGTTATTTGCTTGTCCTCAAGCAAATGTGCTTTTAGCCAATTAATTTATAAGTTAGGGATCATGAAGCATTAATTCAAAACATTCCACAACACATATAAGCCCCGCAAAAGTCATAACAAGCACGGAAATTACATACTAGCACCTCACATGGGGTGTTTGGATACTCACATCTCTCTCGGGTGTATATATGAAATATAACAAATAGGAAATGGAAGATAAACACTCATTAACCGGTCCTAGTACATAGATTACCATAGGCTTGAGAATAGATCAAACCTCCATCGCTTTGGCGTAAGCACCTAGGAAAGACTATCAAAGAGGTCTTTTAAAGGGTTGTAATGTTAGGCTTACGGTAGGGAAACAAGAGTTTGGTGGGATAGGCTATTTAGTGGTGGTAAGTCAAAAATCTCTATGTTAAATGCATACGAAGAATGGTGTTGCTAAGCCAAGACTCGACACTCTAAAACTCTAGGTAACGGAAATAAACAAACATAAATTTAAAAGATAGATGTAGGATGGTAGCCCGTATTTTTTTTTTTTTTTTTTTTTTTTTTTTTTTTTTTTTTTTTTTTTTTTTACACTTTTACTCTACCATCCTCTACGGTGACATCAAAATGATAGGGATTTATAGGCACATCCCTACACTTGAGTTTTTATTACTCTAACACTAATTTGACCCGAATTGAAAAGATCAAAACACTTGGGGTACATTATTAGGCAAACAAAGGGAATTTAAATTTAACATTCCCTTCCCGTTATTTCATAAACTTTAACTTTTCCCATGAATCCCAATCGTCCCAAAACTGTATACAAAGGATATGACTCGACTTAGCAACTTATGCAAGCAACCAGATAATTGAACTAAGGGTTTGGGGTGATAACAATAATTTGCACTAAAAGTGAGTGCATAAGGGGTAGGCTAAGGCGATCTGGGTGTATATTTGGGGGTGGGGTGTAAACAATGCTCTTCATTGATATTCCGGGAAAACCGAAACATCACGAGAACCGCGAAAAGGATAGGCTCCGAGGGGTTAACTAGGGGTATCGTGTACTAAAGATGAGTACAACGCAAAGGGTGTGGGGGAATTACTCAACCGATGTGGAAGAAGTAATTATATTACGGGTATCAAACAAGGGTTATCCTAATGCCTCTTATCATTTAGTTATTCCTAACTACACAAGTGTAGTCTTACTTGCGATCTCGGAATGCATCACAAAACAAGTTCTAGAATCTAATATACTACCGGTTCACACTCTAAGCATTAAAGATGAATGCTTTTAATTCCTACTAATCTAAGGGCGATCCTCACATTTTGGTGGAATTTGGGTGGTAAAGGGTTTTTGTGCTAGTCATGCAACTTCCTATCCGTGAGACGCTTTTGTTAAGACTAATGGCCCACTCCTATATGTCATGAAAAATTTTAAATTTGGTGCCAAAATTACCCTAACCGACATTTTCTCATGATTTATTACACAATTGCACTTGGATAAAGCAAATAATCAAGGATAAGCATAGTTTCAAAGTTCCCGTTTTATTTTCCCTCCCTACACTTAAACTGAACATTGTCCCCAATGTTCCCCGAAAGTATCAAAGTTATGATAATGGAAGGTAATTAAAAACGAAAGAAACTAATACTCCCCTGATTAGCTCGGTAGGATCCGTGTAAAGTGGTGGTTAAGTCCTTTCCAAGAAGAATTATTGCGTGAAAAGCTCCTTCCAATCTTATGTAACTTCTTCTTGGCCAACTAAACCTGCACACTTGAAGAAAACAAACGAAACCTTCGCGTAAAATCGGTGGTAATAATATATATAAGACTCGATTTAAACTAGGATATAATGCTTGTGGAATGGATGTTTACAGAATTTCTAAGAAAATTAAGACCTGGAAAATTCCAAAAATTTATAAGTAGCTCAGAAAACGAGAAAAAGTGATCTGATGTTTTTACTCCTTCCTGACGCCGTCAGGTTGCAATCCTGACGCCGTCAGGTTATCCTGACAAAAACAGGTCTGCGATTTTCTAGAAAAATTCTGGAAAATTTACATCTTTAGAATCTGGAAAAATTTCTGCAAAAACATCCATTATGACTCGATACAAGCATTTGACTCGAACAAACAAACATATATATTTTTTAGTTAATTGTTATTCTCATGTTTACGTTTCTTTTGAAAACGTGTGTAATCCTCCCTACACTTATCCCTTATGCAAAATACCTTTATATGCAATTAAGACGAGGTTAAAAGCAAAATAAAGCATTTTTACAAAATTAAACATGAGGATAAACAATTAATAAAAGACATATGACACTAACAAGTAAACAATTAAGCATGGGTTGCCTCCCACGAAGCGCTTTTCTTTATTTAAGAGTCTTGTAGCTAGACTCGAAGTCGTGCTCCTACGTACCGATATAAGTAAGTCTATCCTCAACAATGTCGTAAGGATCAAACTTATCATTCAAGTTCCTAGTAGTACGTTCGGTTAAATATGTCTTTTCAAACTTTTCACCATCGGGATCATAGATTTGTATCCTAATGTGCCATTCTCCATTACCATCACTAGGCGGTCTATCCCAATCCCATTTGTGTTCAGATTTCTCAACTTTCCACTTATTCATGACAAGGTTAACGGGCAAGCTTCCTAGGAACTCGGTCATCTTCCTAAATACTAAGGCGTCCTCGAACGGGTTCACTTCCATGTCCCTAGCCATTTCTTTTTCTTGAAAAGTTGCTTTACTAGTGAAGGTTTTATCTAGGTAAAAAGATCTTTGGGGGCCTATGATGTTCTTATCAATCCAAGGTCCATATCTAGAAGGCTCTCTATCCAACCTAATCTTTTGTAGGATTTCCTCATCCTTGTAGTACGTATGCTTTTTGACATCGTAAACTGATCTAGCACTCCCCTCTCCTACCACTATTTTGGACATCTTACAATCGATGATGGCACTAGCGGTAGCTAAAAATCCTCTTCCAACTAGTAATGGGCATGTCGGGTCCTTATTCATGTCTAGCACATGAAAGTCGGCCAAAAGAGTCAACTCTCCTACGTGTACTACCATGTCCTTTATTATTCCTACCGGACGTGCCACACTACCGTCTGCTAGACCTAAGATGGTTTCCGTTGGTTCTATTTTACCTAAGTTAAGGCTTCTATGGAGGGACAACGGAACAAGATTGATGCATGATCCTAAGTCGGCTAGAGCATCGAGTGGTTTGGAAGTTCCAAGCCTACACGGAAGAGTGAATAGCCCGGGATCGTCTAACTTCTTAGGTAAGTTGTTTCGCACAAAAGCGGACCCATGTTTTCCAAGCCTAAGTTCTAACTCATATTTTTCTTTCAAATCATTATAATAAGGTGCATGAGCTAAGACTTCAAGAATCAGTTTTTATTGATGGAGTTCCTTGTACTCCTTCTCTAAACTAGGTTTGGATTCTTGGCTGATGGGTTTCTCAAGAGTAGGCTCTACCAATGGTGCCGGGCCTTGGTACCTCTTGGATGGCTTGGACCCCTTTTTGATAGCATTTACCGAGTGAACCGTCGGGTGTGAGGGGCATGGACGTGCATTCTCCCATGGTGAACTAGAACATGAAGTCGACGCAATCGAATTCACTTTTGGGTTCTTTATGGTATCACTTGGGAGTGCTCCAACTTCCCGTTCATTGAAGGCTCTTAAGAGGGCATCAAGCTTGTTTGTCATCTCGCTTTGTTTTTGCTAAAAATCGGCTTCAAGCTTATTCAATCGAGTCTCTTGGGATGACAAAAATCTAGATGCAATTGCCTCAAGATTAGTGGGGTTCCCGGTATTAAAAGAATTGAACCTAGTGGGCGATCTAGATGAGCTTTGGGGTGTGCTTGAGTTTTGGTTCCACTTAAGGTTAGGGTGATTTCTCCATGAGGGGTTGTACGAGTTTCCTAAGTTGTTTTGTTCGGGTTTGAAAGTGTACCACTTCTCTCCCGCTCCGTCGGTACGCACGGAGGCGTAGTCCGCAAAAACTTGTTCGGGGAGCCTTGTGCAATCACGAGTGTCATGGGGACCACTGCATAACTCACAAGGTAGAGTGATGTGATTCACTTGTCGTGAGGACTTAGGATTTTTGTAGGAACTCATGAGGAATTTAACTTGATCTTCAAGTTCGATCATCCTACGGTCGGAAGGTTGTGAGTCGATGGAAGGCAAGGAGATTGCCTTGACGGTTTGAGGTAGCTCATGGGGGTCGTCCCAACTTTCGTTGTCGTAGAGGGCAAGGTCCTCTATTATACCCCATGATTCTTCCGCGGTGAGATCACTAAGTTTTCCACCGGCCGCTTGGTCAATGGATCGCTTAGTGGGGAAATTGACATGATCATAAAAGATTTGGACTTGGAGCCAAAGATCAATGCCGTGATGAGGGACTTTATGAAGTAAGTCCTTGAATCGGGTCCATGCTTCGTAGAGAGATTCACCGTGATGTTGTTGGAACATCAAGATGTCATTCCTAAGCTTAGTGGTTCTCCCCGGTGGGAAAAATTGAGCAAGGAAGCGAGAGGTAAGATCATCCCAACTTGAGATGGAGCCAGCGGGAAGTCGCTCAAGCCAATTACTAGCTTGGTCCCGTAGAGAGAATTGGAAGAGACGCAGGCGCGTGGTCTCCCAAGTAGTAGCATCAAGGTCGATGGAATCGACAATTTTGAGGAAATCCCTCAGATGCTGATTTGGATCTTCGGAACGAAGTCCATGGAATGCACATCCGTTTTGCACCAACCGGATGGTGTCGGATCGCAGGGCCGTAGCTTGGGCTTGGTCGGGAAGCTCAATGGTGTTCCTATAGCCTAGGTGGCTTGGTCTTGAGTATTCACCAAGAGTACGGGCTCTTGGTGGGTCATTTGGTGGTGGGTTGATGAGTGGTGGTTGGTTATCATCCTCCATGATGAAAAGTGATGGGTATTACGAACAAAGGTCACAAAGAAGGGGGATAGACTAAGAGAAAGCTGAAAATGAGAAAAATTTACTTGATAGGAATCAAGCAAAGAACCTAAACGAGGTGGACTACTAACTAGCTATTCTATTCCCCGGCAGCGGCGCCAAAAACTTGATAACGCTACACGCGTCGTTCGGGGTCAAGGAAACTTCCTTTTCTTCGAGCAAGTTTTATAACACCCTAGGCAGTGAACCTAATCGTTGTAGTGTAGTAATTAGGGTAAGCCACGGGTATTGATATCGTTCTCTAGGGGAATAGGAATGCTAGTAAGGAGTTACTACGCTAAGGTTGAGGTTGAAGATGATTATTTTTGTATTTTTATATTTTATGAAATTGAAAGGTACGAATCTCGGGTATTGGATTTGGGGGGTTGGTATTTCTACCGATTACTCTACTATTATCTAATTATCTAAACTAAGGTTGTGGGAGTCTATGTCTAATTAATGTGTGCTCGTATGATAGTTTAAAGATGTGTTTACTTAGGTTTTACTACTCCTTAATTATATCCTATTGATGGTTGAGTTGTCACGTCCTTATTCTTAGTTGCGTTGTGTGTCTAAAGTTGTAGGGTATGCGTTTCTCCCTAACTCTTCGAACTTACCAAAGGGTCTCGTCTACAAAACCCACTAGGGATGATAAACTCTTACTCTAAGGCACTCTTTGGATGGTTTAACCTACAACTACTCAGGTAATCATATTCTAAGGTTCACAAAGATGAATCAAGCATTAAGTACACAACGAATGACCTATCGCATTACTAGATCATTAGTCAACTAAGATAAGAAACAACCAATCAATATTCAATAATTAAGTTTCATATTCCTAAGCAAACACACAAGTAAATTAGCCGGACATGGAGAACATGCAAGCATACACACAAATAATCAAAGACATAATTGAATTGATGAAGTAAAGACTTATCTTGATGTAAAATAGGGTTTAAAACCCTAAAATACTGTACAAGATACCCCTGGTTCGGTTTTAGGTTTTTACTCCAAAAAGACTCTCTTAAAACTGAAAAATTCGGATTCTATATATAAGATTACATATGCGATGGCGTCACCTTATGTTTCGTGACGCCGTTGTGTCGCCGTCATTAGGGTTTCGTCTTGGCCACAAAACCTTGCGACGGCGTCACCTTATGCCTGTGACGCCGTCCTCTTCAGCTTCTGACGCCGTCTGGGTTTCATCTAGGCCGTCTGAGTTGCGACGCTCTACTCCTTTAAAACCCGACGCCGTCTCTTGAAAATACGAGTTTTGTTTTCTGACCCGTCGCAAAATCCTACGACGGCGTCGCCGTTAAGCAGTGACGCCGTCGCCTTCTATTTTCAGCATCTTTGAGTGTCTCGATTCTGACTTTGGCAATTTTCTTCGTATATTCGCGCCTTTTCGTCCAAATAAGTGCCATTCCAGCATTTTGCCTTCAAGAGACCTAAAAAGTGAAAAGGAACGATATTAAGCAATAACGGATACAAAAGTGATCAAATAAGGGCTAAAACGACCCCTCAAAATGGTATATTTTAAAGGGTTAATGGTCCAAAAAATATACAAACTTGCCACTTTTTACTATTGTGACAATAAACTTTTAATTTTCCTATTAAAACAAAAAACTTTCTTAATGACTCTTATTGTAACCAAAAAACTTTCTTAATGACTCTTATTGTAACCAAAACTCGCACGTGGCAACATTAATTAATTTTCCTATTACTATTGTGACAATAAACTTGCCACCTTTTACTATTGTGACAATAAACTTGCCACCTTTTACTATTGTGCTTTATTGTAACCAAAACTGACACGTGGCAACATTAACTAACCCTTAACCCAAAAAAATCATTTATACAACATTAACTAAAGCACTCTCTTCTTTTCCATAGTCCAAATCTCCCACCACCAACACCCTCAAACGCTGGACCCCTTTCACCGCCGGAACCGTACACCGCCGGAACCCCTCAACCGTCGGACCTTCCACCGCCCGACCTCACTTCCATAGATCCTCACTACCGAAACCAAACTATCACCGAAAATACCTCTCCACCATCGAGAGCCGTACCACCAACACCACCGAGATCTACAACTTCCTGAAACCCCTCGAATAAGACCACCACCACCGAAACGCCCGGCATCACAACATGTTTCCAGTTTTATTTTTTTTTAACTATTTATCTTTTTTGGTCATATCTGAATTTATATAATATTTTTTTCAAATCTTGCCCGAATCCACTGCTGTCGTCATTGCTGATGCTTCTGCCGCCGCTGCTTTTGCCGACCAGCTGTTGTCGCCGCTGCTATTGCTGCCGTTTTAAGTTATATAATATGAGGTTTTGGGTCTTTTTCCATATAAATATGAGTTTCCTTTTTAAATCTTTAATCAGAAGATTTTTTTTTTTTTTTTTTTTTTTTTTTTTTTTTTTTAATATATGAAAAATCCTATTTTTAGTGTTATTTATTAGATCTGATATTTGATTTTTAACTTTTATAGATTCGATTTTTGAGAGTTGTTTCTAATAATTCCGAATTTTTTATAAATCTGATTCTATTTTATAGTTTTTATAACTCTGATTTTTAATTTGCTTTTTTACATCTAATTTTTCGAGTATAAATGTTTTTTTTGGGTTAAGGGTTAATTAATGGGTTAATGGTCCAAAAAATATACAAACTTGCCACCTTTTACTATTGTGACAATAAACTTTCTTAATGACTCTTATTGTAACCAAAACTTTCTTAAAGGTTAATTAATGTTGCCACGTGTCAGTTTTGGTTACAATAAGAGTCATTAAGAAAGTTTTTTGTTTTAATAGGAAAATTAAAAGTTTATTGTCACAATAGTAAAAGGTGGCAAGTTTGTATATTTTTTGGACCATTAACCCTATTTTAAAACCTTATCAGAAGAACATAAACTTTTAATTTATGTTTTATAAAAAACGTTTTTTGTTTTTATATATTCGTATGTTTTATGAGTGTTAGCCCCCAAGTTTGGTAAGTTGGCAGAAATGGTCCCCCAGACATTATAAACGCGTTTTTTTGTTTAAGTGTTAATTAACTGTGCCACGTGGCATATTTGGTTACAATAGTAGTCATTAAGAAGTTGTTTTGTTTTAATAGGAAAAAAAAAAAGTTTATTGTCAAAATAGTAAAAAGTGGAAAGTTTGTATGTTTTTTAGACCATTAACCCTACTATTTACTGTGTATGTAAGAACTTTTTTACTCAGGTTTAGTAGTTTTCTTTCACAGTTTCACACAAAAAACCACAAGTGTAAATTTTGCTAAGTATTTATTACCTTAAAACCTTCTTTCACTCCATCCTAGTATTAACCTGCATCACTTTCTATGTTAAGATATCTCTTTAAACTAAAAAATACGCTGTGATACACATATCTGCTGCGTATCTTTTAGGAAGACTAATGTCAAAATGCACTTTCAGGACTTCGTAAAGATATGGCGCTACTTGAGAAACTACGAGTTTTCTTACTACATCGTCATTCGATTTGAAATGATGCATTAAAGTGATACAAAAAACTTATAAATGATACATGCTATTAAATGTAGATTTGAAATCTCATAAACACTTATTAATACCGAGTACATTGGTAATTATACGTGGTAGAAATACTGAATGAATACATAGTCATGTTATCTCTTTTCCTGCTTCTCTCTCTAAATTTCTGCTTCTCTCTCTAAAATTAACACCAAAACTATTCTCAAATCTCATCCATCCACTTAAAAAAAATAATAAAAAAAAAGGAAAAAAGAAAAAACAAACTAAATCAAACACCAATCTTCATTCTTCATCTTCATACCCACACAATATCAAAACCAACAAATCATATATTTCATTTCAGAGAATTTTAAATACTCCAATAGAGAATCATATTACTTAGAAACATACATAAATGATACAATGCAATTATGTTCATGCTCTTAATCAAAAGAACAAATTCGCTACATCACTAAACATTTCACTACATTAAAAGATTCGTGTCATTGATGTTGATGGAACTTTAACGAATTCTACAAACGAATAGAATAAACACGGAAGAAAATTATTTGACAATAACATTAGCATAGAGTGAAAATTGGAAACGAATACAGTGAAGACTAAAAGTTTGCAGAATCACTACAGTGCCATCGCCACGGAAATAGAAGTTCTCACTGATAACTCGATTCTTGTTCATTAGCATAGCCTGCAAAATGGCCATAAAATTATGGTAAACACTTTCGTTTACTGGAGAATATATACATTATATAACATTGCCATAAGAAGTTTGGAAACTCACTTGAGCATAGTCCCTAATAGCATAATCCCGTAAAAGAACGTAGCCATTAGGCTGCATAATTCGTATGCTATCCAAACATAAGAAATTCGAAGAAAAAAAGATATCCATAACTGGAATTTGATAGAAAGGCAAATTGCATATGGTAACCAACTTTGTTTAACCGAGAAAAAGACGCAAACTTTCAAAATTGTTGATTTTCAGTAGCTAAAAAAGGTCAACATGGGCTGAGTTAGAATCATATGCAACGTATAAATTTGAAATAAGTAACCTATTACCTTGAGTCAAATTATTTGAAAGTACGAGTATTCTAGTAAAATCTCAATTGTGTTTTAAGTTTCATAGTTTTACTAGGCAAAACAAGACAGTTACTTTTACCCGATATTAGACCAAAGTTAGTTACCTTTTTTATCCATATTGCGCCTACAGATACATAAATTCATTGGAAGTAACCTTTAAAATACGTTCTATGTTTTGTAGCACAATGGGCATCTTCTCGGGTGAAACCGCATATAGTGTAAAGACCTGCATAATATTATTCAGTCTTTATCTACAACTTCTATATTTTCATAACCTCCGATCAGAATCATGATAGTGTAATTTGAATGCTTACTAATGTAACAATATCGACAGATATGGTCACAAAGATCGTCTTCAGCAATATTGCAAACAAAAACATTCATTTGATCTTCACGGAATTTTGTATGTGACTGCATTCATACAAAATACCGAATCAACAATAGATTACAGTGACTTATATAGTCATTTCAACCAATATACTTATAAATGGGTTGATGTGCTTGTACGTTGTCTCAAACTGGTTGAAAGTCACCCAAACACAATTCTTAATTCATACAGCTACCTAAACTGCTTTTAGGTGGTGTTTGGAATTGCTTATTCGAAAGTATGTACCTACTTTAAAACAAGCTAATTTACACTAAAATAAGCAGTTTCATACATTCATCAAAACTGCAGATGTGCTTGAAAAATTAGATACACACTTGAATCAGCAATCCCAAACACCCTTGAGTTCACAATTTTAGATTGTAAGTAGAGTAAATTGCATTTTTGGTCCTTGTGGTTTGGCCAAATTGCAGGTTTGGTCCCCATCATTTCGAAAGTGCAAGGATGGTCCTCATTTTGAAGTTTTGGTTGCATGTTTGGTCCCTGGCCAAACTTAAATGACTAAAATACCCTTGTCTTCTTCCCCTTTAATTTTCTGATTATTTTTTCTTTTTATTTATTCATCCAATAACAAGAACATATACAAGAACCCAGATAATATCAAACACAAATTCATATCCCAAAACTACAACCTCATGTCTACAATATCAAACACAAATTCATCAACACAGCCGCACCCCCTAGAGATTTGGAAAGATTGGAAGTTGTAATTTGATGTTTTGAGACTATAAAATAGATATAATAGGGTTTCTTATCTTATTATCACCAAAACCTAACTCCCTCCTCCACCCATAACCAGCTGCCACACTCCTATCATGTCGCCGCCACCTACCACCATCTAAATCCTCCTTCTCTCATCATTTTCAAGGCAAGAGACATGTAGATCGAAGACTGTGAGCCCGATATTGTGTTTTTGTCCACGATTTGGAGTGGTGTTTAGTGTCGAATCTATCTCCTGTCATCTCCTTCTCATCGGTATACTCAAAAACCAAGCTTCAATCTCTAGTGAGATTTGAGAGTGTGTGGATTTTGTTGCTTGTTTTCGGATCGATTTGATAAGAACACTGAATATCAGGAAGTCCAATTGGAGGAGACCCAGAACGAATTGGTGAAAGTAAACACTTGGAGAACCTTCCTTATGCTTCGATTAACAAAACCCCTCACCCAATTTCAAAAAGCCCTATGATTTGCCAAACCTAAATTTTTGAATTTGTGACATTTGTGTGGTGATGATGAACCTGTGAAAAACGAACTCTTGTTTATACACAAGGATTTGGGTAGAAGACAACTCTCTTTCTTGACCTCCATAGCTATGAGTTTCTCCTTTTAGCTCACGTCAATGTCCACAGTTGCGCTCCTTGTGATGCCTAGGGTGAATAGAATCCGTTTGTGGGATGGAGGGTGATAGCCTTTTGTGTTTTGCTTTTACAGAGAGGAGAAGAATCATATAATTGGTTGATTGATTGGGAAGAGAGACATGTGGGACGAAGGGCAGAGGAAGCAGAAAAAGAAGAAAGTGACAATTCATTTGGAACGTGGGGAGCCTATTGTGTTATGAATTTGTGTTTTTTTTCTTTGTGCGTTTTTATTATAAAAGAATAAGAGAAATGTGAATAAAAAATATAAACTAATGGGAAAATAAAAGACTAAGGGTATTTTTGTCATTCAGCTTTGGGTCGGGACCAAACATGCAACCAAAACTTTAAAATGAGGACCACCGGTGCACTTTCGAAAGGATAAGGACCAAACTTGCAATTTGACCAAACCACAGGGACCAAAAATGCAATTTAATCTTGTAAGTATAACAATGCATGTTCTTTTTTAAATGTAACTAGCATGTTAAAAAAGTGTTCGACCCGATTCCCCTGACCCAAACCTATTCTGAACCATTTCCCAACCCAAATGACCCACTCATCTTACAACATCTATAAGTAACAAACCTTAACTAGCGGTGAATAATTCTAGATTATCGACGGGATATCACACTAGCTAGTTTTGGATAGATTTGTGTAACTAACTGGAACTTCACCATAAAATTCGTACCATAAAATTCGTTCTTAGCAAGGTTCAGGAATCTCAGCTCGTAACAATTCGAAAGTGAGTTTGGTAAAAGACCTTTAAAGTGATTACTATCGAGGTCAAGGGTATAAGTTAGGCAGTTTGGTGAAGTTTATACTTAAGGCACCTGATAATGAATTGTTACGAAGATCGAGTAATCTTAACTTAGAGCACACTTCTATAGTGGAAGGCAGTTCCCTTAGGAACGAATTCGTATGTGCACTAAGTTGTTCTAAGTGTGTTAAGTTCTCAAATACATCAAGAAGTGTACCTACAAACTGATTACCAAATAAAACTAACGATTCGAGTTTGGAAAGTTTACCAAGACTCTTGCTGATCTCCCCTGAAAAGTTGTTGGAAGCAACGGACAGCTGCTTCAGGGACGACATTGAGTACACAAACTCAGGGATAGCGCCCGAAAATGCATTTGATTCAACACGCAACTCTTGAAGTGATTCACCACAGTTCCTTAAACCATCAAGATTCCCAACAAAATGATCATCGATAAATCAAGAAACCGCAACTTAGCATTGCAAATTTCGGAACTAAATTCACCACTAAAGGAATTGTTAAGTTAAAAGCAACAAGATTTGGAAAACCCCCAATCATTAACATCCCTCCACTTAAAGAATTACTTGACACATTAAACACTTCAAGATCCTTCAAATTCGACACATTTTTTGGCAACTCCCCTACGAGCTCATTATACAAAAGATTAAGATACCTCAGCTTCACTAAACTAGAAACCGAATTCGGAACAACCCATTTTAGCCCTTTTGAAGACAAGTTCAACCCAGTAACCCTGACTGATGTTTCCAACACATTTTTCACAACACCATCCCAATTACAACAAGCAGTCTCATTAACCCATGATGACACCAAAATTGACCCATTACCAAAACTTGATGCAAAAGCCTTTAAAGCTAACAAATCATTAGGATGACATATTTGGCCTAAACTTTCACTACCCAAAAACAAACAACACCAAACTGATCAACCTCATTGAAGCTACAAAACCAACATCAAGAAACACAACACAAATGAAGGAGCACCATGGATCTAAATAAAACAAACAATTCAATTGATGAATCCAATCAATCAATTATTATATTTTATTAATTCATCCTTAATTCTCTTTTATTTTAATAATGGAAGTGGGAGAGAGGTTGGTAAATGAAAGTGTGTGTATGGTTGCAGGGTAAAATGAATGAAAAAGATGGACGAATGAATTTATATATGGGCAAAATAGTCGTTTAAGAGATTTGGCAAAAGATAACAGACGTTGACTAACGGAAAATGGGTCAAAGGACTGATTTAGACTACAAAACCTTGTTTCGGACTCCTCACGATGAAATGGGCAAAATAGTCATTTAAGAGATTTGGCAAAAGATAACAGATGTTGACTAACGGAAAATGGGTCAAAGCACTGATTTAGACTATAAAACCTTGTTTTGGACTCCTCACGATGAAAAAGGCAAGGTTTGTTTCAGGGTGATGCTTGTGTACAAGATTAGGGACCAACGGTGTATTTTACTCCAAAAGTAATGAAATAAGAAGTAAATATTTTCAGCTCAATTTTAGGAGGAAACAATTTATTTCAAAAAATTATCAAATCACCTATCTTTTTTTTTTCTTTTCTTTTCAATCTAAGGTGATACTCGAGAACACAATTTTTTTTATTTCAATTCATTTTCTTTCCTTTTCTTACATACGATGCGTTCTTGAGTCTTTTTTTAGGTGGGGATATAAATTATGGGTAACGAAGAGAAAAAGAGAAGAAAGAAAAAATAGTTGCTCTTTTATTTCATGTTCTCGAGTTAAAATGAAAAAGGAATAGAATGATTGTCGTGTTCTCGATTTTGGAAGAAAAGAAAGAAAAAGACATACAATTACATTTTAGCCCTTTTAAACGTGTTCATTTAAGAGATTTGGCAAAAGATAACAGACGTTGACTAACGGAAAATGGGTCAAAGGACTGATTTAGACTATAAAACCTTGTTTTGGACTCCTCACGATGAAAAAGGCAAGGTTTGTTTCAGGATGATGCTTGTGTACAAGATTAGGGACCAACAGTGTATTTTACTCCAAAAGTAATGAAATAAGAAGTAAATATTTTCAGCTCAATTTTAGGAGGAAACAATTTATTTCAAAAAATTATCAAATCACCTATCTTTTTTTTTCTTTTCTTTTCAATCTTAGGTGATACTCGAGAACACAAACTTTTTTGTTTCAATTCATTTTCTTTCCTTTTCTTACATACGATGCTTTCTTGAGTCTTTTTTAGGTGGGGATAGAAATGATGGGTAAAGAAGAGAAAAAGAGAAGAAAGAAAAAAAAAAGTTGCTCTTTTATTTCATGTTCTCGGGTTAAAATGAAAAAGGAATAGAAAGATTGTCGTGTTCTCGATTTTGGAAGAAAAGAAAGAAAAAGACATACAATTACATTTATGCCCTTTTAAAGATAACAAATGTTGACTAACGGAAAATGGGTCAAAGGACTGATTTAGACTATAAAACCTTGTTTTGGACTCCTCACGATGAAAAAGGCAAGGTTTGTTTCAGGGTGATGCTTGTGTACAGGATGAGGGAACAACGGTGTATTTTACTCCAAAAGTAATGAAATAGGAAGTAAATATTTTCAGCTCAATTTTAGGAGGAAACAATTTATTTCAAAAAATTATCAAATCACCTATCTTTTTTTTTTCTTTTCTTTTCAATCTAAGGTGATACTCGAGAACACAATTTTTTTTATTTCAATTCATTTTCTTTCCTTTTCTTACATACGATGCGTTCTTGAGTCTTTTTTTAGGTGGGGATATAAATTATGGGTAACGAAGAGAAAAAGAGAAGAAAGAAAAAAAAGTTGCTCTTTTATTTCATGTTCTCGAGTTAAAATGAAAAAGGAATAGAATGATTGTCGTGTTCTCGATTTTGGAAGAAAAGAAAGAAAAAGACATACAATTACATTTTAGCCCTTTTAAACGTGTTCATTTAAGAGATTTGGCAAAAGATAACAGAAGTTGACTAACGGAAAATGGGTCAAAGGACTGATTTAGACTATAAAACCTTGTTTTGGACTCCTCACGATGAAAAAGGCAAGGTTTGTTTCAGGATGATGCTTGTGTACAAGATTAGGGACCAACGGTGTATTTTACTCCAAAAGTAATGAAATAAGAAGTAAATATTTTCAGCTCAATTTTAGGAGGAAACAATTTATTTCAAAAAATTATCAAATCACCTATCTTTTTTTTTTCTTTTCTTTTCAATCTTAGGTGATACTCGAGAACACAAACTTTTTTGTTTCAATTCATTTTCTTTCCTTTTCTTACATACGATGCTTTCTTGAGTCTTTTTTAGGTGGGGATAGAAATGATGGGTAAAGAAGAGAAAAAGAGAAGAAAGAAAAAAAAAGTTGCTCTTTTATTTCATGTTCTCGGGTTAAAATGAAAAAGGAATAGAAAGATTGTCGTGTTCTCGATTTTGGAAGAAAAGAAAGAAAAAGACATACAATTACATTTATGCCCTTTTAAAGATAACAAATGTTGACTAACGGAAAATGGGTCAAAGGACTGATTTAGACTATAAAACCTTGTTTTGGACTCCTCACGATGAAAAAGACAAGGTTTGTTTCAGGGTGATGCTTGTGTACAGGATGAGGGAACAACGGTGTATTTTACTCTAAAAGTAATGAAATAGGAAGTAAATATTTTCAGCTCAATTTTAGGAGGAAACAATTTATTTCAAAAAATTATCAAATCACCTATCTTTTTTTTCTTTTCTTTTCAATCTTAGGTGATACTCGAGAACACAAACTTTTTTGTTTCAATTCATTTTATTTCCTTTTCTTACATACGATGCGTTCTTGAGTCTTTTTTAGGTGGGGATAGAAATGATGGGTAAATAAGAGAAAAAGAAAAGAAAGAAAAGAAAGAAAAAAAAGTTGCTCTTTTATTTCATGTTCTCGAGTTAAAATGAAAAAGGAATAGAAAGATTGTCGTGTTCTCGATTTTGGAAGAAAAGAAAGAAAAAGACATACAATTACATTTTAGCCCTTTTAAACGTGTTCATTTAAGAGATTTGGCAAATGATAACAGACGTTGACTAACGGAAAATGGGTCAAAGGACTGATTTAGACTATAAAACCTTGTTTTGGACTCCTCACGATGAAAAAGGCAAGGTTTGTTTCAGGATGATGCTTGTGTACAAGATGAGGGACCAACGGTGTATTTTACTC